>QJPP01001690.1:0-493781 GCA_003996215.1 Jaltomata sinuosa | reverse complement strand
TTCCTACTACTTTAGTCCTGGACAGGGTCTGGGCATGCATATTCGAGGACTGGGGTCTCGTATCTTATGATACTCGAACTTGCTTCGGACAACATGTTTGGATACTGAGATTTTGTATGGGTCAGGACCTGCCATGCGAACCTTGCCAATTTTTCCGGGCCAGGGGTACGGGCTGGTTGCCGGAGGCAAGGTATACGGTTTTGAGTAGAGGCTATACGGCAGTGTCCTTCCATAAACCTACCTGCTGGCGGATCGGCGCCGGAGGAGGTAGGGGGGGATACATTTACAGAGATCCATTTCACTTGAGATCTTCATAGCATCATATCATTCATTTGTTTGAGGCTCCACCCTTCGTTCTTGCTGTTTGTGATTGTACGCCTCAGTAGTATGGGATCCGGAGGTTTGTTTTACACTTGTTTGTGTTCCTCGATTGTTGGGCGGCCGGGGGACTGTAGGTTAGCTCTGCATTTACTTAAAGAATTTCCCATTGTTACGGTTAAATTTATAAAATTGGTTACTGCTCTAGACTGTAGTTGCTGGTTTGAGACTTGATATATTAAGTTGGGTCTTGATTCATGTCCCACTAAGCCATGCCTATCATTACTCTTTCGTCTCTTCTTCTTACACTTTTGAAGCTGTTACCCGGCTATCACCGTCCATTTCGTAAACTTATTATGTATACACTGTTATTGCAAGGACCCCAAGTGCGTTATTTCTTACTTTCACCTGTGCCTATGGTGTGTATATTCTGCTTACTAGCCTCACATGTGGTTCTGTAGATTTCCCTCTGGGCTAGTTCCTGTGTACCTTTTGTTGATTTCTGTGACTGCTTGCTTCTATTCTATCTGTTACTACGCTTTTATCTTATATGTGCCCAGTCGGCCTATGATACCTACTGGGTACCTTATGCTTCGCATTTGGTGCTCACCCCTACCCCCTGCATCTTTGGGTGCAGATCCTAGCGTGGGCCATCGCCATTAGATCGTTGTGATTCGTGCTTGGAGATCTGTTGGGGACTACTTCAGACTGAGGGTGAGCTCTTGGCGATCGGAGCTTAGCTTTAGTTTATCTTTTGCTTCATGTACTCTATTACCATTCAGAGACATCTGTATATATTGTCTGGATCGTTTGCACTCCATGTATGTAGTTTTGGCTCTATACTATGATACCGGGTCTTGGGGGTTGGTTTAGTTTCCGCATATGTATATATTTATAGTCCTTTTATCTGTTCTCTTCGTCTTGTTCTCTTATTTGTTAGATAGTAGCCCAATACTAACTGTTCTGGGCTACGGGGATTGGTTCGCCTACTGGGGGGTTGTAGGTGCCATCATGACCGAGAAATCGGGTCGTGACACCCAAGTACCAAAATTTATAATTAGCAGAGATATAACCTTTGATAAATTCTCTATGTTACATTCCAGAAAAGAGTATTCTAGTTCTTGTAACAAAAACAAAGAGCAGGGTATAAATGAGTAGGTGGAGCTTGAGCTTGGAATTCCTTCTGAGCCAAGGTCATCAACTGTGAAATAAAATACAGTTGAAACTCCAGAAACTGAAGCTCCAGAAGTTGAGCCAGAAGTTGTGACTTTTGATGTTGAACTAAATGAGTATTCCGTAGCCACACACAGACCAAAGAGACAAATTCAAAAATCAGGAATGTATGGAGATTTTTTTGCATTTACTTTTTCAATTGCACAGGAAACAGAAGAAATTGAAGAGCCATCAAATTATTCAGAAGCAGTTTCTGATGCTGATTCATCCAAGTAGCTGATTACAATGAATAAAGAAATTGAATCTCCCTACAAGAATGGTACTTGGTCTCTTATAAAGCCACCATCAGGAAAGAGAATTATTGGTTGTAAATGGGTCTTCAAGAGAAAGGATGAAATTCAAGGGGTTGAAGATGCAAGGTATAAGGCACGATTAGTTGCAAAGGGCTATAGTCAGATACAAGGAGTTGATTTTAATGATATTTTCTCACATGTTATTAAACATAGCTCTATTCATGTCTTGCTTGCCTTAGTTGCCATGTATGATTTGGATTTAGAACAACTTGATGTTAAGACAACTTTCTTACATGGCGAACTTGAGGAACAAATATGTATGCATCAACCTGAAGGTTTTGAAATTGAAGAAAAAGAAGATCATATTTGCTTGTTGAAGAAATCCTTGTACGGATTAAAGCAGTCTCCAAGACAATGGTACAAGAGGTTTGATTCCTTTATGTTAGGTCATGGTTATTCGAGAAGCATGTATGATAATTGTGTTTACTTTCGAAAGTTAAATGATGGTTCATTTATTTACTTATTGCTATATGTTGATGACATGCTCATTGTTGCTAAGGATTTTACAGAAAATCACAATATTTGAAAATTTAGCTAAAAAGTGAATTTGAAATAAAAGATTTGGGAGCAGCTAAGAAAATCCTTGGCATGGAGATCAAGAGAGATCGAGGAACTAACAGGCTATTCCTGACCCAGAAGAAGTACTTAGAGAAGGTATTGGAAAGGTTTGGCATGAAAGATGCTAAACCAGTGAATACTCCTCTTGCTGCTCATTTTAAGTTATCAGCTGCTCAATCACCGCAGTCAGAGGAAGAAGAGAGATATATGGAACAGGTACCATATTCCAGTGCAGTTGGCAATATTATGTATGCAATGGTGTGTACATATCTGGATATTTTATAAGCAGTTAGTGTTGTAAGTCGATATATGGCTTATCTTGGTAAAGCGCATTGACATGCTGTGAAATGAATTCTCAGATACTTGCAAGGTACTTCAAACGCATGTTTAGATTTTGGAAAAAATACTAATATTTTGGTTGGTTTTGTAGACTCAGATTATGCAGGTGATCTTGACAAAAAAAAGATCACTCACAGGCTATGTATTTTGCATTAATGGTTGTGCTATCAGCTGGAAAGCTACATTACAACATGTAGTAGATTTATCTACTATCGAAGCAGAATATATGACAGTGACTGAAGCAACCAAAGAAGTCTTATGGTTGAAGGGTCTATTTGCTGAACTCAGTTCACACCAAGATAGTATTATCATTTTATGTGATAGTCAAAGTGCCATTCACTTGACTAAAGATCAGATGTATCACGAGAGAACAAAACACATTGATATCAAGTGTCATTTTATTCGAGAAACCATTGCTGATGGAAAAGTCTCTGTCCAGAAGATCAACACCAGAGAAAATTCTGCTGACATGGTTACAAAGCCTCTTCTAGTTGGTAAGTTCAAGCTCTGCTTGGACTTGCTTTCCATTCACGAAGAATGTTTTAGCCCATTTGGGCTTTAGCGGAGAGGGTGGAGCGTATACTATACCAGTCAAAATTAAGCCAAGGTGAAGATTTATAATATGGCCTTTATTTTGATTATTTTACAAGTGGGCCCTACTCATATAGGCATAAGCCTATTTGCAAGAATACATAGTGAATAATAGAATTGGGGATCAAGTTTATGATATGTGGTTAAAACCATTTATGCATGACATCATCCATGACATCACAAACTTGGAGACCAAGAACTTTCTTTCTACAAATAGAAGTGTTTCTTTTACTTGAAATCACACCTTGAAATACTTGAAAATATTTCTTTGCTTTCTTCCTTTGTCTTTCCGTTTAGAGTACTATATTTTGTAAGAGAGTGGGTGTTGGAAAACACTTGTGTGAACCATTCTTTTGGAGTGATCTTGTGAGGTTATTCTCTTGGGATATTTTTGGGTAATTAGAGTATTTACTCTAATTTTATACTCTCTATTATACTTTTGTTGGTATAATAAAATTTGTTCATCTCCGCTTGTGGATGTAGGTCACACTGATCGAACCACGTTAAATTTGTGCATTCTTTATTTTCTTTAATTACCATTATTATAAACTTATTATTGTCTTTGTTATTATCATTATAATATTGTTTGGCTAAATTTTGCAATACTCAGGTTCTCGATCCGAACACTACTTCTTATGATGAATTTACGATCGCCTCCCTCCACGTGGTAGATAAAATGCGTCACCAACTTACTTGTGTTGGTTGAGACAACTGGGGCTTACTGCTTTGATAATCCTTATGTTATGATTGCTGGTGGGAAAGCAATCTCTAGTCAGGTACCAACCAGAGACGAGGCATATTTGCAATGGAACATCTTGTTCAAAGGATTGTGTTAGTCTCATTTGGTTCTTAAAGTTATGGACTCAGTTAGTTATATAATTCTTATATGTAATTGTACTTCAATGGGAATATGGGTTGATCCTAAAACTTATCAGGTTATGTTTCATGGGTGAAGTGGGTGAATACCCACTTTCAAAAACTTATTTTGGATTCCTTATAAAACTTGAAAAGTGTTTGCAATATACCCACTATTAATGACATCATCAATCAATGTTCCAAATAAAATAACCCTAGCACACAAGTTTTCAATAATACACTTTAGCCCTCACTGTTGACACTCAATTTTTGCCCTCCAATATCAGATTAATTATTGAGCCTTTGAATTTTTAAAATAATTTTTAATAATTAATTTCGCAATTAAAAGAATTTTCTAAAATTAATCCCAAAGAATATTCTATAATTTACATGAATAAAAATACGTCTACATATACTTATAATATATATAGATGTATATTATTTTGTGAAATTTAATGGATATTCAAAGAATTTATCCAAAATTATTTCAAAATATTTTACTACTGTCTATTTTGGTCAAAATAGTTTAACCGAGAAATAAATTATGAAATTAGTGTTTTATAAATACGTGATTAAATATGATGACAAATTAATTATTTTAGTTGTATTAAATAATAAAAGCTCAATTAAATTAATCATGTTTAATTCATCCTTATTCCAATTATGGCCTAATTTCTTTTGAATTAATTCAATTAGGTTTAATTTGGCTACAATCTCAATCATGTGGCCATAATTTAAATTCCTTGGTTATCAATTCAACCAAATTCGGCATTCCTTAACCCTCCTTCCCCTCAATTTTCAAGCAGCAATTGGCCCAAAATCCGGTCCAGCTCACTCCCAAATTCCCTTGATCCGTCCAGGCCTAACACCTCCACACACCCTTATCTCTTCTTCTCTTCTCACGAAAACACTCACACCAAATGACCCCTAAACTCTTCTCCATATTCGTTGTTTCACACGACAACAACAAACCCAGCTTCTTCATCCGTCAAACCCAGCAACCAAATGACCTCCATTAGGCCTCCAAACGACACCTAAATCCCAGAAATCATTACCACTCCATTAGTTTCCCTATCACCGTTTGTTTGTACAAAAATTGATGAGTTGTTCACCTTCTAGAAGAACCTAGAAATTACAGGTGGCTACTACAATATTCCTCTCCGTGAGATGTAGCAGATTCCTCCCAAGATCATTGGTGCATGATCAAATTCGTACTCCAAGGTACTTACGTGCCCTCATCACAAGAATTTTGATTCAAAATTCAAATTTTGTCAAAATTCTATCCGAAATTCTCAAGTTTCCTCCCCCAAATTCCATCTCCCAGCTCTCCTATATAAACCCCTCCCTCCTCCACTGTGAAGGGAGGCTTTTTTTTGGGTAGCAAAGCCTTGGAGAGTCTTTCTCTAGCTTTTGGGGAAATTTGAAAAATCGAATTGAAAGCAAAATATACTGTTTCATTGAAGATTTTTTGGGTCTTTTGGTGTTATACTCTTGAAAACCAAGAGGTGTCTAACATTAGTTCGTTAGAAAGTAGAAACGATCCCAAGAACTCAACTCGTCGTTCTCAGTTCCTGCCCGAAAAAGGTAAATTCTTCTTCTTTTTCACTTTATCTTTCTGTTTCTTGTTCTGGTTGGTTAGCTGTTGTGATCTCATTGCGTTAAAGAGTTGTTGTTGGTTTGATTAAGCATTGTTTTATTTGGTTTTGTTTGATTATTAGGAAGATGGGTTGAGCTATTTGGAGAATGGTTGAGCTTGAGATGGGCTTTGAACTCTCTGGTTTGGCTCATCCCAGATGCTTCTAAAGACCCAATACTCCCCATTTTTTTCTTTATGTTTGGTGTAGAATCTGTGGTTGCTATGCTTGATATAAGAAGAGTATGTGTAACTTCTAGGCTCAAATTTTATTATATTTCAGGCTCAAATTTTATTATATTTCAGGCTCAAATTTTAATATTTGGGAATATATTAATCCACTGTTCGTTCTCTCTGTGGCTTGCTGTCAAATTTCATGTTCGTTCGAGTGTATGTTTTCCTTGGTTTCTCTGTAAACCAGTAACTAAAATAATCATTTAGACTAATAGGATGTTCCTTGGTGATACGTTATGATAAATGTGAGTTCTCTGTTGCAAGTTGTCGATTAAATATTCCTCAAAACTTGTTTTCATTAAACTTGTATGCTAAATTGGTTGGTGGCCTCTAGTATGTTTAACAGTACTAATGAGATTATCAAATTCCACGAATTGGTTTCAATCCACGAATTCACTGTCATGAACTAGTAAAAATTTTCAGAAGTGTTTGAAGGTCCAAATTGGATTTCTAGCAGCTTAATATGTCAAAATTTTATTTTTTGCCTTACATATATGCCTCATCTTCTCATACAGATTGTGAATAGGAAATGATTATCCTTGGTTCATTTGAATCTATTCGACTCCATATGTTTGATCCTTGTTTTAGCTTTAGCTTTAATTTTAGTTGATAGCATTTTGACATGATCTTGTTGGTATGAAGTGTCAATGCGTCTCTAGTCCTTATCTTATTTTATGCATGAACTCCATCAATCCGAGTCCCATATGGACTCCCTCCTTCTTGCATTTTGCGTTGAATTAAAACTCAATAATACCTATCGAGTCAAGCCTCAAACTAAGTCAAAAAGAGCTGGTGCACAACGCAATATACAGGGGATATGCATGATATACAGCAAATATAGACTGAGAAACAACATCTATACACTAATATATGGTGTATATGGAAATTATAACTAATATACAAGTGATATACAACAATGAGTGGAGAAAGGGAAGCAAGTACACAAGATTTATACACTAATATACAGTGTATATACCTAAAAACATGCAAAAAGATGTTGTCGATATACAACTGATATACAGAGGCTGAAATTGACACAAAGTCCATAAATTAAAGCCCAAATCTGGACAGCTTTTAAGTGGGCCAAAAAGGGGCCCAAATCTTAACTCTTTCTCTTATTTACTTGTAATTCATTTATATTAATTGTTTGTTAATAATTCAAACTTTTATTTAATTAACTTAGTTAAGTCCCCTAAAGAATTGTTATTTTTTGTTTGTGTTTTAATTCGGCCACTTAATCAAATAAGTGACTCTTAAATTAAATTTTTATTCTTATTTGATTTACTAGTTTCAAGTCTAAGAAATGGACTTTTGCTAGAGTCTTACATTATTTCCTAAACATCTTACTCCGGTTTCAATATTTATGAAAAGAAGTTATCCTTATTGCTCATTTTCAAATGGTAGTTACTTTTCTTAAAACTTCCAAGTACAAAGCATGTTTTTCTTAGACCATTTTCAATAGTTTCAAACTTCATCACTTATCCTTAGGTAAATTATTTTGTTGGTAATATTCTCGTATTTTTCAAAACAAATAATATTTTTCGAAGTTAGTAAAAAATAAGAGTTGTTTTAAATCGATGGATAACCGTGAATTAGCGGATACTTTTGGTGCCTTAACACTCTTCCAAGAGTATTATTATGAACCTCTTACCCAAAATCTCTAAATTTTCAAAGTTTTTCTTTATCTGTTTTGAACTTTACAAATTTCTTAAAAGGTTTTCTGAATTTTCCTCTAATTAATTAAGTGGCGAGTCTTGCGTTTTCTAAAATTGTTTTGAAATTTAACTTAGTTTTTTGAAATAATTTTTAAAGTCAAATTATTTTTCCCCCTAAAACAGAAATGGCGAGTCCGCTGGAGATTTCAACTAGGTTCTAACCAAAATGATTTTAACTAACTCTTATTTGACTAACTATTTGATTTTGTAATAATTAATTTATTATTTTATTTTATTTACTTTTTTAATTTCCGCAAATTATAAACTGTTATATTTTCATGGCATATTCCGCCTCTCTTGGAAAAGCATTAGTTTGCATTAGGAATAAAGGGCGATTATGCAAGTATTTGCAATCGTTCTTCACTAAAAAATACACTTTCTCCAAACGGACGAGTGAAGTAGTTGATCCACGATCGGTTAACGGTCACTTGTTGTTTTAGCCCGCGGTTGTCCGCCCGGGTTCTCGGTTAATTGAGAAAGTTTTCTCTGGCTTTTTCGTTTCAATAGCAGAAGAAAAGAAGTCAAATCCATGCAGCTTTCGTGCCCAGCCCAGCCTAAAGATCCTATCCTCTTGCAGCTGGAGCTCTTGATGGCACGAGCAAAACAGTTCATGAATGAATGGCGAGTTTTCTATTTACGTCAATATCTTTCATGCGAAGGAAAGTCCTTTTCAAATAAATAATTCTAGTCAACCTAAGATAGAGGAAACCAAATCCCGAAATAGGCATTGGCCTACGACGTCTTAATATCGAATGGATATTAAGTCCATTAGTAAGACCACCTTGTGTTCGAAGGAGCCCACAACCTGAAAGAACAATCATCCCTTATGTGGTTAATTAAAGGATGTGATGTCGAATTGTACGAACCATTGTCCGTCGGGGTTGGAAATTATATATATATATATCCATTGTCCGTCGGGGTTGGAAATTATATATATATATATATATCTAGTATTAATTTCATGTATTTGTTTATATGTATCTAATATTAATTTCATTCATGTGTTTATATGTATCTAGTACTAATTTGATGTATCCAGTACCAATTTTAATACATTATATCCAAAATATATGTAGTCATAATCAATTTAATCTATTGTATTCAATATTAATTTGATGTATTCAATATAAATTTCATACAGTGAATCCGAAATACATGTATCTAGTATCAAGTTGCCCCATCAAAACTTTTGATATATGTATCTGTGCATAAATACATGCTTAAAAGAAGGAAAAAAAGAAGACGACGATGAAGAAAAAAACAGATCTGACAGAGATACATTCGTATGTACATGAATAAACACTAAGTTTTATATTCAATATGAATTAGTAGACTATGATACATGGGTACGCAGATACATTCATCTGTATCACGAACAAAGAACTACATTCTATATACATTAATTACATTGTAGATGAACGCCTCAAATTACCCATCTCAAACATCACCGGATCTCTGCTAACAAAATCATTGCTTGCACCATTCTAGTATCAATTTCATCTAATATATCTATATTAAAGATGTATTCAGTATCAATTTCATACATGTATCCAAAAATATATGTATCTAGTTTCAAAATTGTCCCGTAAGAACTTTTGATGGAAGAAGAAGAAGAAGAAGAAGAAGAAGAAAAACAACACAGATAGCGAATGACCATTGCCTTTAGAGGTCTCTTTCTCTTCAGAAATAAATCGCAATAGCAAGCATTATAACAACACAAAAACTTCAATATTAGAGAACCCAATTCAAACAAACCCAATTAGTTTTTCAAATTTATTCTATTCTCTTGCAAAGACAAATAAATCACTGGCCTTCACTTCTCAAGAACCTCAAACTTTCTTCCTCAAAGTTTACTCCATCTCTCTTCCTTCAAATCTTCCACAAAACCCAAACCAACTCACAAGTCTTTCTAATACCAAAGGAAGAACAGAAAAGAGAAAGAGAGAAAAACATGATTAATCATAATTTTGAGTGATTTGAATTTAGATGGAGCGAGATTCGTGGCGTATTTTAAAGGGAGATGCGGCTAATTGGGTATGTGATGTATCTAATAAAAAGAGTAGAGTTTTTTATTAACATGTGGTATATTAAGTAATTAAAATAAAGTAGTAAGAGAATTAGTAAATGTGATAAGGATGTTTGGCTCTTTATGTAATTTATCATTTTCATTAATCCAAATAGGGGTCAGCCAATAAAATTATAATTCGCTCAACCTGTTTATGTTTGGACGGGTTAATGACTCTTTTATTTTAGTAACTCAACTCAATTTTGATCTGCTTAATTCAATCTGTTTAAAAAATGGGTTGATATACAATCCAGATTGATCCATGAGAAATTTTATCTAAATATTTTTAAAAAGAGATTTTTTTTATTTCATATGTTATATAAAGTCATAATATAAACCTACAACAACTGAGTTATATCAAAACAAAGTGTTAGAAAAATTTATATCTGTATTGGAGTGTTTCACCTTGATTTCGACCCTGATTTCTGGTGTTTGAGAAAATTCCTCAACAAATAAGTTGTCTATTTGATATTTTGAGAAAATCCTAGATCTGTAGAACAATAGATCTAATAAAAAGCTTATTTTTATGGGCGATCATACCGTATGTGATCAACCTGATGATACTCCTTGTGGTCTAGTTTACCACCTCGTCACCAAAACTTGGACATACCTCCAGGATTTGCATCTCAGTAAATTTAGCAGTTGTAACACTGCCTATCAAGCTTCTGTTATGTTGTGGTAAAAAAAGATGAGGGGCCAATGAAACTTGTATTTTATAATATACGTAATGCAATTCCTCAATATATGTGGTAAATTGTCCGATTATGCTATCCATAATGAGTTTAATTTGTGTGAATTTCATCCTCCGACAGGTCTTCTTAAGCACGACTTTCAGTTTCAGTTACTATGCATTATTCTAACAGTGGTTATTGACCGTACATTCTATTGACATTTGCTTTGTATGAATATGATAATAAGGCTAAAATATGAATTAAAATACAATTATGTCTTAAAGAGTATCTCCCTAAACTCCACTACCAGAAATATGATTATCAGATGCCCCTTTTGCTTCGCTTGACAAAAAGTAAAATGTTGGTGATCCTTCCTACTTGTAATATGGCCTTTATTTTGATTGTTTTACAAGTGGGGCCTACTCATAGAGGTATAAGCCTATTTGCAAGAATACATGGTGGATAATAGAACTTGGAGACCAAGTTTATGATTTGTGGTTAAAATTATTTATGCATGACATCATCCATGACATTACAAACTTGGAGATTAAGAACTTTCTTGCTATATATAGAAGTGTTTCTTTCACTTGAAATCACACCTTGAAGCACTTGAAAATATTTCTTTGCTTTCTTCCTTTGTCTTTCCTTTTAGCGTACTATATTTTGTAAGAGAGTGGGTGTTGGGAAATACTTGTGTGAACCTTTTTTTGGAGTGATCTTGTGAGGTTATTCTCTTGGGATATTTTTGGATAATTAGAGTATTTACTCTAATTTTATACTCTCTATTGTACTCTTATTGATATAGTGAAATTTGCTCCTCTCTACTTGTGGATGTAGGTCACACTGACCGAATCACGTTAAATTTGTGCATTTTTTATTTTCTTTAATTATCATTATTATCAACTTGTTATTGTCTTTGTTATTATTATTATAATATTATTTGGCTAAATTTCACAATACTCGAGTTCTCGATCCTAATAAATTATTATCAGAGTCGAATCTAATCAAATTAATTTAAGTAGCCAAAATAATTTTAACAAAGACTTACGTTGAAAAATTTAATCGAAGTACAAACTTCGAAATGTGACAATTAAAGATGAAATATATCCTAATTCAGGATGGTTTAGATATGGCATTGAAAAGAAAGGAGAAAAAGCCAGAAGATATGACAGACCTAGAGTTTGTCGTCATAGACAAAAAGATAAAATCATGTATCATTTTAAATATCTCAAATGAGATTTTACGTGAAGTATCTGCAGAAACCACATCCAAATGCATGTGGGAAAAACTAAAAACTCTTTAAATAAAGAGAACAGTGGAAAATGGGCTTTACCTGAAACAAAAACTGTACACATTTTGTATGGTTGAAGGTAATTCTATACTCTCACATCTCGATGCATTTGATTCTATTCTTGTGGATTTGAGTAATATAGACGCTGAAGTTAAAGATGAAGATCAAGCCGTCTTATTACTTATTTTCATACCCCAATCATTTAAGCATATTAGAGATACTATGCTTTATGGAAAGGATAATATCTTTTATAGAGAAATCAAATCTATATTAAAATCAAAAGAACAGATAGATAGAGATATCACTGAGAAAATTAGTGAAACTCATGGAGAAGAATTATTTGTAAGAGCTAGATCTAATAAAAAAGAATTAAATAGTGAGAAGTCTAAATCAAAGTCAAAGTCCAGATACAAAAATGTAGTGTGAAAATATTGTCATAAGAAAGGTCATATTATTTCTGAATGCTATAAGTTGAAAAACAAAGAAAAGCATAAGGAAAACAAAAATGAGCACCAAAATACTGACTCGCTGAAGCAAGTGTAGCTGCTGATGAGTCTGAGAAAACAATTTTTTTAGCTACTAATAATAGTTTCAAATATAACGATGAGTAGATTTTGGATTCGGGTTGTTTTTATCAAATGTGTCCCAATAGGAATTTATTTACCACATATGAATCTGTTGGAGGTGGAGTTGTCTTGATGGGCAACAATGCTCTCTGCAAAGTTTTTGGTAAAGGTACAATCTGAATCAGAATGTACGATGTTGTGGTGAGAACTCTCACAGATGTTAGATATGTTCCTGACTTAAAGAAAAATCTCATCTCATTGGACACTCTAGAATTTCTTGGGTGCAAATACACGGGTGAATGTGGAGTTTTGAAAGTCTCTCTAGGTGCTCTTGCGATCATGAAAGCATGTAGATCTGGTACTTTGTACACTTTATTAGGATCCACTGTTATAGGTGCTACTGCAGTTTCTACTTCAAATCAATCTGATTTTGACATTACCAAACCTTTTGACCTTTTAAAGTCAAATTATTTTCCCCCCTAAAACAGAAATGGCGAGTCCGCTGGAGATTTCAAATAGGTTCTAACCAAAATGATTTTAACTAACTCTTATTTGACTAACTATTTGATTTTGTAATAATTAATTTATTATTTTATTTTATTTACTTTTTTAATTTCCGCAAATTATAAACTGTTATATTTTCATGGCATATTCCGCCTCTCTTGGAAAAGCATTAGTTTGCATTGCGATTATGCAAGTATTTGCAATCGTTCTTCACTAAAAAATACACTTTCTCCAAACGGACGAGTGAAGTAGTTGATCCACGATCGGTTAACGGTCACTTGTTGTTTTAGCCCGCGGTTGTCCGCCTGGGTTCTCGGTCATTTTCAAATAAATAATTCTAGTCAACCTAAGATAGAGGAAACCAAATCCCGAAATAGGCATTGGCCTAGGACGTCTTAATATCGAATGGATATTAAGTCCATTAGTAAGACCACCTTGTGTTTGAAGGAGCCCACAACCTGAAAGAACAATCATCCCTTATGTGGTTAATTAAAGGATGTGATGTCAAATTGTACGAACCATTGTCCGTCGGGGTTGGAAAATATTTAGATAGTGTCTTTATTCAAGGATCTTCACCTGAAAGGCATTCGGAAAGCCAAGAAGTCCAAGAAGTTCGAGAATGAAAGACCTTCGATGGTGAACTAGTTTAGGAATGTACCCCTGCGTGGGACTGATATTTATTGTACATTCCTTTCCCTATTTTGTATCCCCATTCAATTTAATTTGTGTAATAATTTTTGGGACAATGGAAGGTCTTACAAACAACATACATATCCTTCAATTCGTTAGGCTCACCTTTGACATAAAAGGTCACATACATGTTAGGACGCGATGATATATTGATGTGCTATATAATCTACTTTCTTCATTACTATTTGACTTATATGTTTGAATATATTTGTTTTACTTCAAACTCGATTGGTCCATTATTTTATTTCTAAGTCTTAGAGCGTCACTAGGCATATAAAATTCAGAGATTCAAGCTTTTCTAAAAAAATACTTTCAGAAGTCCACTTTCAAGTCTGATACTCGAAACCTTGCATCCTTGAAATCCAAATTTTTTTTAGAAAAAACCACAAGGTCATCGTCCAATTCACGTTGATCACGTCATTCCTACAAGAATCACTTTTATACCGAAGTTGCACCCATCCTAATCTATTTTGTGGTCAAACAAATACTCACTCAAATCAAAGTCGGTTATAATCCTAGAATCCCTTCATTCTTGAATTTTTTTTATCCTGGAATTCTAGCACATACTCTATCCGAACACTATTCTTTATCCTAGAATCCTAGCGCATACTTCATCCAAACATTATTCTTTGTCAAAAGTCTGACTTATGTTGAACATGAAATTAGAAAAAAGTATAGACGTTCAGAACTCGATAAGTGACTCGGTCAATAACGACGAAACAGAGGGACACAAGTTAAAGTCACTTCAAGATGAGGTTGCAAAGGAAGAAGTCAAGATTGAAAAGATGAAAGAAATGATTGGAGACATCAAAAAGAAGATGACAGATCTTCAAAAGTCGTCTAACACAAAGCACCACTTTACGAGGACTACTCCCCAAACTATGAATCGGTCATCGAGTACACAAGTCTCTTTGTTAAAGAAAGGATTCAGTGGAAGACATACTCAACAACGGATCAAGCGCCTATTGTATTATCCGATGAGAGAAAGGAATAATCAACAATCAAATCACTCAGAGATCACAAAGCAAGTGAACGCAGAAAACGACTTGTTAAAGAGAAAGTCTTTAGACTCTTCCGCTTATTTAAAGACAAATGAACTTCAAATAACCAAAGATGGACTTCAACGATCATATAAGGAGGAGATTGGTTCAGCCCAAGCGCAAATCAAAGGTGTTATAAAGGATAGAGAATCAATCATTATCAAAGCATTTAGTCATCCTCAGAGTTTCACCCCATTAGTTGAGCCACCTTCTGTCATATACGAGAGATTAAGAGTAGCATGAATCTTACAACCAATATGGGACAACATCCCTAAAGTTTTACCACCACCTATTGACGCATCCAAATGGTGTTCTTATCATTCAGGAAAACCAGGCCATACCACCGATGAATGTAAGAACTTAAGGCAAGATATTCAGAGTCTATTAGACAATGGTCAAATAACTCAGGTGTTAGGGCCTCAAGTTCAGTTTGTATGGTACCGAGACCCGACTATCGTTCCACCTAATGTTTCAAGATTCGTACCAAGTAAATTCTGTCGCAGATTCACTACTATTGTAGAGCCTTACGCAAGCCTTTTTAATAAGTTGAATGCTGCTAAGATAATACACCCCATTCCCATCAAGGAAGGGCACCCCTACAAACGGACAGAAAAGAAAATTCGATATGACAAAATCATGCGCTTATCATTTAGAAGTGTTTGTACATGATATCGGAGAATGTTACACCTTTATGAACAAAATTGAAGATTTGATCGAGTCAGGACAGATCAAAGTGGAGCTTCTTACAACTAATTGAGGAGATTGTTCGAAATCAAGCACCAGAAATGGTCACTAAAACTATAGGGTCCAAGCGGATCAATTCTGAGTAGATTTAAGGTTATTATTTTATATTTTCAGCCATGTTGTCCTTTAATTTTCAATTTTTTGATGTAACTATGTGCAACCTAAATCCCGTGGAGTGATGCTTAGGAAACTCACATAGAGTTTGGCACGGGAGGGTAGAATATATCTAAAAAATTTCCTTGTAAGTGGAACTACGTCAGACTTGATTTTCCCGAGAGGGATACGTAGACAACCAATATAAGGCTCGATCTCTTTTTTTGCAGAATTTTAAGATTCCCTCAAAAATGAGGAGTGAAAATTAGAATATGATTTCATGATACAATGTCTTCAACATATTATAATACTGGAGAAGTATTAAGGTTCTCAAAATGAAGTAATCATCAACACAAATGAAGCTTAGTGAAAGAGAAGGATTAGGTCAGAGTTGGTTCTTGGTGTTCAACATGAGTCGACCTTTTTGAACTAATTATTCTACTCTTTCATTTGTCTCTTATTGAACTTTAGTGCTAGCTAGACAATAGGACGCTCTTTCCCATTCAGTCCTTAAATCTCATCCTTACTTAAATTTCAGACTAATCTTATTTTGAGCAAAATATATATTATTTGCTTATGTTGTTATTTGATTAATTATTATAATCGATGAACTAATATTTTTACCTTTTGATGTGTTCTTTTTCTTTTTTAAATAGGGAGAGGCTGATTTGTGTTGGTAAACAAGCGAGCCTACTTCCAAAGACCAAAGCTAACCGTATCATCTGGCTTCATGGCAATGAAAAAGAGAAATGACTGGTACACCATCAGGGAAGAAGACAAGGGTGACCACCATCACTTTGCAAAACTATGAAGCCTCAGATCAAGGTAACTGTACCAAAAATGATGATTTCACCGCATATTTGGTACAACAGGTTGCTGACCTACAAGAAGAATTGCAAACTACCAAGGATTTGATGAAGATGGATGGAATAACAAACACATTCCCTACCTCTTCCATCCCGCTAATAAACTCGTATACTCCCAATCATATCCAAATGTATGCTGCAAAAGCCACAAATCTCATTCCTAGTACACCCATCGGAGACCTAATTACTACAAATCAACCACCTGTGGAACCCTCTCATGTACCCTACCCAACGGTTTAATCAAAATCAAATACCTAATACTTGCTACTCCATACTCCCATATCATGTTCCATTGCCTACATATCAAAATGACATACCTCCGTACTAAACTCAATTACCAATCTACTAAAATATCATACCATCATGTCAAACTCCACTTCCTACTTATTCAAATCATCCTACTCTTCAAAACCATCCCACAAACTTGCACACTATCAACCAAGTTACGCCTTCTCAGATGATCCACACCTCAAGAGATTCTACTCAAGTTCAAACTAAACTCGACCGTTATGAGAAAATTGAGAAAGAATATAAAGAGAGAGAGAAAGAACATGAGCAAAGGGTGATCACAATAAAAGAGAGAATCTCCCAAGTTGTGAAGGATGCCCAGTCAGCACAAGATTTCATAGGATTGAGGTATGAGGACCTTTGTATACATCCAGATTTATGTCTGCCCCAGGGTTATAAAGTGCCAAAGTTTGATACCTTCAACGGGACTGAAAATCCTATAATTCATCTCCGAGTTTATTGTGACAAGCTCATTGGGGTAGGACAAAATGAAGCATTATTAATGAGATTGTTTGGCCAAAGTTTGAGTGGGGAAGCTCTGGAATGATATACATCTCAAGATTTATGCAAATGGATGACATGGAGATTTATGGCCGAAGCTTTTGTGGAAGATTTCAATTTAATATTGAAACGGATCCCGATCGATACTAGTTAGAAAAGATAAAGAAGAAACCCATGGAGATTTTTCGTGAATATGCTATCCGTTGAAGGGCAGTAGCCGCAAAAGTACAACCACCCATGAGTGAAGAAAAATTGACCACTGCTTTTATCAAGGCTCAAGAACCCGAGTATTATAGTAGGGTGATTGCTTTGATGGGGCAAAAATTCTCAAAACCCATCAAAGTAGGGAAAGCTTTGGAGGATGCCTTTAAATCTGGGAAGATCACTACACTGCACGCTATCGAGAATAGCCCGAATGACGGAATGGAAGAAGAAATATTTTTTGTCGGGGCTACCCATATGAACTCTACTCTATGGGAGCAACATCAGGGTCATTATGCCACCCCAAAGAAACTATTCTATCCGAATTTTAAGAAGCCTTCCAAAGTATTCACACCGTTGATGGAATCTCAAACTCAGCTTTATAAAAGGTTAAACGCATCGAGTCTGCTTTATCCTATTAAAGGAAGACCAGCCAATCCTTTGGGAAAATTTTACAGGGCTGACCACAAATGCACCTATCATTCAGAAGCAGTTGGGCATGGTACAGAGAGTTGCTCGACCCTTAAGCACAAAATCCAAAACATGACCGACAACCAGCTGATCACGATTGAGAAAGCTCCCCCCAAATGATAACATGTTTTATGCTTAAAAGTAGGATCTAAACATTGTGAACGAGGTCATTTAAAAATATTCACCGTCAGGGGTCAAAAGAAGTGTGCAGCAAAACTGGAAAGAGACTTACATATGAAGTCATTGCTTTCTCTTTTATGTAAACGCACATTATTGTTTTTTCTCATTATTACCGCATATTTCCTTGTAATATGAACTACGTTTGACTTGATTCCTGCTTAATGGGATACGTAGGGGCCACTCCGGTTCTGTCATATTTCCCATAAAATTTCTATTTTCCTTAGTAATGAAAATTGGGACATAGTTTTCAAGGGGGTCTCAAAAATTCACAAGAAGGAGATTATTCTCAGCAAGTCAAAACTGGAGATCATGCCAAAGAAGCTGGCATGATTTTTGAGGGACCTTAAAAAGTCTATAAAATAATATCTCTCTCATAAATCAAGCCTGAAGATCACATTAAAGTATGCAATTAGGGCAGAATTTTGAGGAGGGTCCTCAAAATTTCATGATAAGTGACATCAAAATTCACAAGAGTTCTTCTGTGCACCATACTGGGGCAGAATTTTTTAGGAAGGTCCTAAAATATTCAACCAATATGGCATTTCAAGATCAAACGAGTTTGAAAATTCAAGCACAAGGAGCATCAAGACAAGCAAGGACAACACGAATCAGTCTCTCAAACTAAGAATTTTTCTTTGAATGCAGGAACGACAAAGTCACAAGGATGACAATGCCAAAACCATCAAAGCATGAAAAAGGCGTTATTCGCACTCATCGTGGCCTTGCCATAATAAATTTGGATAAACTTCTTTTCTCACTACATCTCTTGGATTATGCCTGTTTCTTTATTATGATTCCTAACGCTTTCTTCGAATTTTGCAAGTAAAGTGCCGAGCAAAACAACTAAGACCATGGGATATGTCCTTTGGACCATCACACAAATTATCGCAAGCAAAATATACTGTTAGCCGAATTTGATTTCCTGTGATGAGAGTCAGATACAGGTCCCCAAATTTGAATAATCAAGTTATATGATCGCTTGATGCAAGTTTCAGGTGGAAACTATGTTTGACTTGATTCTTGCTTCAACGGGATACGTAGGCTCCATAACAGCTCGATCATACCACCCTAGGAAATGGAAACTGAGGATGAATTTTCGAGAAAGGAATCTCGAAAATTCAGGAGGCAAGGATTATTCTTTAGAAAATTGGAATGCATATTATGCCAGAGAGCAACTGAGATGAATAACGAATCTCATAATCCCCATAGAGTGTTAAATCTCTTATAAACAGGATGAGATTCATCATGAAGTCTTTAACTGGGGCAGAAATTTTGAGGAGGACCTCAAAATTTCCACCAAGCTTCATTTGACAGTTTAGAAAAATAAACTCTGAGAATACCCCAGTGCCAATAGATTAGAGTCTGCTTCAGAAATCCCCAGCTATGATAAAGTCTGAGGTGACAAACACCCGAGGATGGCAAGCACCCATAGATGATAACGCAATGAGCAGAAGATTGAATAAGTTACAGGAACTGCCAGATAAGAAAGGATCGACAACATCCTCCTCAAACCCCCAGCAGATCAGGGATCACCACGAACACATGAAGTTCAAAAGCGGTACACGCAAATGAATCAACGTGAAGACATAAGAACTAAAGGCGTATGCTTATCATGTAGATTATTTCTGTTGGCCGAATTCATAAAGGATAACATCCAGAGGCGTCCCAAAGTTACACTTGATATACAGGATCAACCCAAAAGCATTTATCTCAGATATCGCATGGAGACAATGGAGTCTGACATTGAGGATATTTACATCTGTATATTCATGCCACGCAGAGATGACGGAGTCTGGCACTAGGAAAACTTGTATCTGATATCGCGTAGAGATGGTGGAGTCTAACATTGAGGATATTTATGCATTTGCATTCTTCTTGCCACGCATAGGTAATAGAGTCTAACATCGAGGATATCCGTGTATTCAGAGGATACATTTATATTTGATCATACAGCAAAGGCCTTTGCTACCCCAAAGATCAAATGACACTTGCCATCTGAGATAAGGAAAGTATATAGTCTGAAGGAGGTCTGTAAGTCGCTAATGAAATCAAACGATGAACTAGATTTCCCAGAAGTTGACAAACCAAATGTCACGACCCGATTTCTCAAGTCATGATGGCACCTACAATCCCCCAGTAAGCGAACCAATTCCCGTAGCCCAGAACGGTTAGTAATGGGCTACTACCTAACCAAAATGCACCAGCAAGCAGAAATAAGCGAAAGCAAAACTCAAATATAAATACATAAAGGAAACTACACCAACCCCAAGACTTGGTATCAATAGTACAGAAGCTTCTAATAGGATACAAGTGCTAGTAGTAACAAAATACAACATAAATTGCCTCCGAAAGTACAAGGACAAACAGTACAACAGATGAGATGTAGACAAGCCCCGACCGTCAGGCGCTCACCCTAGTCTCAAAGATCCAAAAGCTGCATGAGTCTCCAATGTGATCAACGGCGAAGGCTCAGCTAATATCTGCACAAAAAAGTGCAGAAGTGTAGTATGAGCACCAAAACTATGGGTACTCAGTAGGTATCATAGGCCGACTGAGCGCATATAAGATATAAAAGCAGTAAGTAACAGATAGCAAGAAAGCAGTCACTGAAGCAATAAGCAAGGCATAAGGAGCTAGCACAGATCATCCATGACCAAGAGCTTCAAGTAACACATGCTAGCACAGAGATACAATTACTCAGAATCACAGGTGAAGGAAAGGAGAACGCACCTGGAGTCCTTGCACAACAATATAAGTAAGTAGAGAGAGAGTTGAGAAAATAGCGGTATACCGGTAACCTCAAGTGGAAGGAAAAGACGAGAGCAGTCTAACATACTCAAAATGGAATCAACCAGTATAAGGAATCATAACACCAATCCAATCACCATGATAGCATAACCAGGGAATCACCTCACAAGTACAACCCTAGGATGAAATAACTAGGCCACAATAACTGAGAGATACCACTCAACTTCCCACAAGAATAGAACCAGAGTCTCACACTCTGCTCAGAAGGCCACACAAAAGTGCCTCAATAAGATAGGACTCCAAAGCCCTCTCAATAATCAAAAATCCCACAACCAAAGCCTTAACAGGCTAGCCATCACTAATCTTTCAAGAACCGGGTGCCAAGACAAGCTCTAAGTAAAAACAGGAGTAAATATAGTCTACCTACAGTCCCAACGGCCGCCCATACAACCGAGGAACACAATCAAGTGAAAGCAAACCCTCCGGCATCCCATATTACCGGAGCGTACACTGAACACACAGCAAACAAGGGTGGAATCCAATGCATGATATGATATGATATGAAATAGAACCTCTGTATGTACCTCCTCCGGTGCCAATCGGGCCCAGCAGACAGGTTCCATGGAAGGACTCAGCCTGTATACCTCTACTCCACCGTATACCCTTCCCTCCGGCGCACGCAGCCCGAAGCCCCAGGCCCGGAGCGGCAAGGTCCATGGAGGTCCCCGACCCCATACTAAGACTCAGTATCAAGACATGTCATCCGGAAGCAAGTCTAGGATCAAGATAGAGAGCCAGTCTCAAGTATGCATGCCCAGACCCCGCCCAGGACTAAAGTAATAGAAAATGCCTCAAAAACCCCTCCAAGGGTGCCCGGGCATAACCGAGTCTAAAACTGTAGTAAATCAAGTTTAGTGCTCCGCTCCGCAGAGACTAGTATCAGTAATAAAATCAAGTCTGGTGCTCTGCCCCACAGAGACTAGTATCAGTAATAAAATTAAGTCTGGTGCTCTGCCACGCAGAGACTAGTATCAGTAATAAAATCAACTCTGGTGCTCTGCCCTACAGAGACTAGTACCAGTAATAAAATCAGTGCGAAAACATCCAAAAATCCCCTTTTCTATCATCAACAGTACCAAAAAGGGCCCCAGGGCCATGCAGATTTAGGAAAACTGTCAGTAGTGGCTCGCAGCCAAAACTGTAGTAAAACATGCAGGGGCAAACCTTTTTCATGGATGATATGCTTGTACACAAATTTAAAAGTAGCCCAACGGCTCACAACAATTCCTATCAGCCCTGCACAGGCCCAATAGCTACTCAGCAGACATAACCAACCTAAAAGGATAATCTCTATGTCCGGGACTCGCGGACATTCCCCAATAACCCACCATCTATGTTTCAGAGTCAATACATGGCCACACAGGACCACAAGGGTAATATACAATACTACACGAATACTACAAACAACGCATGAAATAACGGACGAACAAGGTGGACAAGGTCTGGGGTACCAACCTATAACAACCCATCCAAGGATGCTAATTAATGCAGTTATAGACTATATACACAGAGTCTAGATAGGGGAAAACCATAACCTACCTGTCATCCGATGACTAGCTGCGGGAACGGCATCGTCCAGGCTCGAACTGCTCCAGGAAGCTCTGAATCATACAAAACAAATACTTTCAACTGAAGCCCCAAAGGCGTCTCTATGAAGCCTGACCAACCAAGGTAATGGAACAATTGCTAGAATCGACAAGGCTGCAAGAACAAGCCATAGCCAATTGATAAGGTGTTAATGTCACACTCGTGATCAGCCAACTCCAAAGCATAAAAATGAGTCCAATAACAATAACAAATGGCAGCTAAATCCAACAACAATACGTTAACCACATCTCCAAGGAGCGACGAGCTCCCGAGGCACTATTTCAAGGCATACTTCACGTTTGTCCAATCCAATCACTATCGTATGTGATCCCAAAAAGAATCGCACAATTTCCCAATCCCTCCAGCACCTTACCATAACCAGAACACCACAACAATAACCAAACATAACAAGATAAAAGGGCTGTCCAAAGCCACAAATCCAAAATACCATTTCGGGGCTCAGAAATCCATAAAACAATACTAGAACATATAATAATGAAGGAGGGTCGTAGGAGGAAGGTTACCTAGACAAAAATCTTTGAAATACCAAGCTAATCAAGCTATTATAAGGACCCACCACGAGTTGTAACAATATACGGCAAGAAAACACGACAAACATGCCGATAACGATAAGTTCTCCTCGGAATTGATTCTAAAGCTCAAATTAAGAATGAGTCGAGGATTTAGAACCCTTACCTTCCGATAATCAAATGATAATACCATAAAAATATCAGTCCCACGAACTGTCTCCTTGCAGTAGCAACAAACTGAGCCAAAACGACGAGAAAACTATACCACGACGATGAGCTCGCGACGTAGAGCAACTTCCGTTAAACTTCCGAATTGAAAGGATCAAGGTCCATGGATTATTTCTAAGGTTTGTATCTGTTTTTATATGGTTTTGGTCTGTTTTTATGGGTTTAAAATGAAGGAGAAGCTGATTTATAAAGGCAAACCGACTTAGGATGTGGGCCACGCTTTGACGTGTCTGCTTGTGCAGTCTTACAAAAATACGAATATCTCTCTATTCTGAAGTCGTATGGATGAACGGTTTAGTGTGTTGGAAATTAGACTCGTAGACCTTCGATTTGGTATATTGGGGGCCCACTAACTCTTTATAGATAGGGAGAAACACCCCAAGACATTTAACCCAAATTTGAAGAGAATTCCTTAAAGGAATTTACAATAACTTTTTCCGACTTTTGTTTCGCAACTTGCTTGACTTCAAAACTTATCATACGACCATTTTGCGATTATAATACCTCATAACACATCCCTCTTAGTATATTAGACACTATTAGTCTTACCCCAAAGGCACGGGTTACTTAAAACCTTCCAAACGGGCGAGGTGTTACACGAGGCATTTCTTTAACTCGAACTTTCGAGTAAGGAATTTCTTTGACCTAGAACCTTGGTTTAATTCTTTGATATTACCAAGAATGTTGACGTAAGTCAACGATTTCCAAAGTTGAAGCTCTAAAATGAGGAACATCCATAAAGACCAAACAAACAGCCCGGGCACCGAACTACCGGTCCCGACAAGCCATAAATGACTTGGGCCGCTACAAGTAAGCTCTAATGGTACAAGAAAGGCGAAAATGTGTAAATGACCGGAAGGGTCATTACACCAAAGGTTATCTATAAGCCACAACTATGTCTGAAACTGGATAGTGTGCAAGATTACCCACGATTGTACAGCCCAAGAGTAAGACGCAATGATATCTAAAATCGAATAGTGTGCAAGATTACCTAAGAATTGGTAGTTCAAGGGTAATTCATAAGTCGCAATAATATTTGAAGTTGGATAAATGTGCAAGACTACCAAAAATTGATAGTCCGAGGGTTATCTATAAGTCGTGTCATATCCAAGTTGATTATGTGCAGGACTACCCGAGGGCTAATAATTCAAAGGGAAATCTGTAAGTCGCGTTATGTCTAAGATCAGATAGAAATGCAGGATTACCTAAAGACTAGTAATTCAAAGGACATCTGTAAGCAGCCTCTATCCAAAGTCAGATGATGTGCAAGATTACTTGAAAACTGAAAATTCAAAGGACATCTATAAGCCGCCTCTATCCAAAGTTGGATGATGTGTAAGATTACCTGAGGTTTGATGATTCAAATGATATCTATAAGTCGCATCGATATGAAAGATGCGCAAGATTTATTCGAAGTCATATGCAAAAATTATCACCGATAGCCGAGATGGCTATTATATCAGAGACTATTGCAAGCGGTCGCAAAGACCATTCTATTCAAAGACCAAGAAGTTTATCATATTCAAAGAATCATCACGCTCAATTATCGCGAAGGCAATCATGCTTGATAGCTGCGAAGGTTGTTATATCTGTTATCACAAGTTATTACAAATGGCTATGAGGGCCACACTTTAATATTGGGTCAACCCCCCATAAGCGGTCTATATATTTGTTTGTCCACTCGAGGGCCTGCACTTGAAATTATATTTGGGTCGACCCCTATAAGTGGTGTATATATTTGCTCGCCTACTCCAGGGCTTATACTTGAAATTGAATTGGGTCATCCACCCCATAAGTGGCATATTCATGTGGATACGTCCACCTCTTTTGATATATTTATATATTTGCCAATATGATGCTTACTTTACTAGTTTGGGTCATCCGCCCTAAAAAGTGACCATTAGGCTAATTGCATACCTATTTCACTTTGCTTATGCATTCATCCTAAATTGCGATCATTAGGCTAACTCTATCACTATGAGATGCCTATTTTGCAATATCGACCTATTCACCTCGTTACAGTTGGATTAATATCTAGTCATCCACCTCGTTACAGTTGGATTAATATCGAGTCATCCACCTTGTTACAGTTGGATTAATATCGAGCCATCCACCTTACTACAGTTGAATTAATATCGAGTCATCCACCTCGTTACAGTTGGATTAATATCGAGCCATCCACCTTACTACAGTTGAATTAATATCGAGTCATCCACCTCGTTACAGTTGGGTTATCAACACTTGTAAGTCAGAACACGAGAATGTGCAAAGTGCTTAAGCCACAGTAATGAGAATGCGCAGGCAGCCGCAAATTATCATATACTGCAAAACACTGCTTTTCCTTGTAACAGGTACTAGGAAAAAACGCGTCTCCACCCGAGCAGATAGTACACACAAATATCATAAAAAAACACTACCTCTCTTTTTACATGATATTTTCTGCTAACAAATCTTATTTCAAACATTATCGAGAATATCCGAGAGGATGAAATTCTAAAAAAAAAAAATCACAGGTGCGAGCTACGCTAAAAAGGACATCGCACAATACAAAACTGTTCTTAATAAATTTGAACATAGTCCAAGGAAGAGGTGTGAACTACGCCAAAAAGGACGTCACACAACACAAAACTTGTTCTTAATGAATTGAGACATAGTCCAAGAAAGATGTATGATAAAAAAACTATCTCTCCATATGGAATTATGTTTCCACTAACAATCTTATTTTGAGATGTTTCCGAGAGTATCCGACAGGATGAAATTCTCAAAACAAAACCACAAGTGCGGACGACACCAAAAAGGATGCAGCACAGTGTGGAACTTTTTCTTAGCAGCGAACTGGGACATGGTCTAGAAAGGAATATCAAATTTTCTAGACGCAAGTTGAGGATCGACTTCCACTTCAATCAAACCATACCCCTATTAGTAGGAATGTGGGTATTTCTTTGTTGTTGTTTCAGTTTCAATTTCGCATTCAGAGTAATTTCTGAACTTACTCTGCAAAGCAATATCCCTTCTCTTTAAATCCGGGTGATAATACACCTGAATTTTGGAAATTATGTCCGGGTAAATTCTTGCTTATAGATGTGAAGCGCGCCACATTCATAGTTGAAAGGTTGTAAGCCTCTTTTCCATAACTCAACTATTTGTCACTCATCCCGAGCCAAATGTGGTCTTAAACATAAAGATTACCTTTTTCACCGATTGAGTCAAACTACAAGAAGCCTGATTCCTAAGTCCTGGGATATGTAGGCGGGATCTATATTAAAAACTCAGCTGTATTTCTAACTCCCCCAATCCACTTACTCCTTAGCTTTTCGGTCTCTCCTTAATCTAAAATCGGGATAGCTTTGAACTCTTTGAAAATCATGTGTAAAATCAAGCATCTTGAACTACAAGTGCCTCAATTATCATGTAACCTGAGATGTGTAGAAAGCTCGATACTGGGGTTCGGCCATGATTCCTTAAAATTCATGCTAAAACCAACCGCTTTCAAGAGATGAACTAGTGGTCGGATAAAAATTGGGATCGTCAATTCCCTTTGCCCATGGTTCCTCGCATCCACCCTACTCAAAGGGAGGGGCAGTTGTTGACACCCAATTTTTGTCCTCCACTATCAGATTAATTATTGAGCCTTTTAATTTTTAAAACAGTTTCTAATAATTTTGCAATTAAAAGAATTTTCCAAAATTAATCCCGAAGAATATCCTATAATTTTTATGAATAAAAATATGTCTACATATACTTATAATATATATAGATGTATATTATTTTGTGAAATTTAATGGATATTCAAAGAATTTTTCCAAAATTATTTCAAAATGTTTTAAACTGTCTATTTGGTCAAAATAGTTTAACCAGAAAATAAATTATGAAATTGGCATTTTATAAACACGTGATTAAATATGATGCTAAATTAATTATTTTAGTTATTTTAAATAATAAAAGCTCAATTAAATTAATCACGTTTAATTCATCCCTATTCTAATTACGGCCTAATGTTTTTTGAATTAATGCAATTAGGTCTAATTTGGCTACAATCTCAATCATGTGACCATAATTTAAATCCCTTGGTTATCAATTCAATCAAATCCGGCCACATTTACAAAACAAATGTGGTCAATTCCTTAACCCTCCTTGCCCTCAATTTTCAGGCAGCAATTGGCCCAAAATCCGCTCCAACTCCCAAATTCCCTTGACCCGTCCAGGCCCAACAGCTCCACACACCCTTATCTCTTCTTCTCTTCTCACTAAAACACTCACACCAAATGATCCCTAAACTCTTTTCCATCTCCGTCGTTTCACACGACAACAACAAACCCAACTTCTTCTTTCGTCAAACCCAGCAACCAAACGACCTACATTTGACCTCCAAACAACACCTAAATCCCAGAAATCATTACCACTCCATTAATTTTCCTATCACTATTTGTTTGTACGAAGATTAATGAGTTGTTCACCTTTTAGAAGAACCTATAAATCCTACGTGGTGACTACAATGTTCCTCTCCGTGAGATGCAGCGGATTCCTCTCAAGATCATTGGTGCATGATCAAATTTGTACCCCAAGGTACTTACGTGTCCTCATCACAAGAATTTTGATTCGAATTTCAAATTCCCTCAAAATTCTATTCAAAATTCCCAAGTTTTCCTCCCCAAATTCCATCTCCCAGCTCTTCCATATAAACCCCCTCCTCTTCCACTGTGAAGGGAAGATTTTTTTGGGTAGAAAGGCCTTGGAGAGTCTTTCTCTGACTTTTGGGGAAATCCAAAAAATTAAATTTAAAGCAAAATATACTATTTCATTGAAGATTTTCTGGGTGTTTTGGTGTTATACTCTTGAAAACCAAGAGGTGTCTAACATTAGTTCATCGAAAAGTCAAAACGATCCCAAGAAATCAAAAAGAGCTGGTGCACAATGCAATATACAGGGGATATGTGTGATATACAGAAAATATACACTAGGAAACATCAGCTATACACTAATATATGGTGTATATGAAAATTGGAAACTAATATACAAGTGATATACATCAATGAGTAGAGAAAGGGAAGCAAGTACACAAGCTTTATACACTAATATACAGTGTATATACCTCAAAACATGGAGAAAGATGTTGTCGATATGCAGTTGATATACAGGCACTGAAATTGACACAAAGTCCATAAATTAAAGCCCAAATCTGGACAGTTTTCAAGTGGGCCAAAAGGGGCCCAAATCTTAACTGTTTCTCTTATTTACTTGTAATTCATTTATATTAATTGTTTGTAAATAATTCAAACTTTTATTTAATTAACTTAGTTAAGTCCCCTAAAGAATTATTATTTTTTATTTGTATTTTAATTCGGTCACTTAATCAAATAAGTGACTCTTAAATTAAATTTTGTTCTCATTTGATTTACTTTTTTCAAGTTTAAGAAATGGACTTTTGCTAGAGTCTTCCATTATTTTCTAAACATCTTACTCGGGTTTCAATATTTATGAACAAAAGTTATCCTTATTGCCCATTTTCAAACGGTAGTTACTTTTCTTAAAACTCCCAAGTACAAAGCATGTTTTCCTTAAATTATTTTCAATAATTCCAAACTTCATCACTTATCCTAAGGTAAATTGTTTTGTTGTAATATTGTCACGATCCAAAATCAGGCCATGATGGCGTCTACACAACCCCCATTAGACAAGCCAGACCCAACCACGCGAAAGGCAGTAAAAATACAGTTTAAGTAATAAAAGCGGAATACATAAAGGAAAAGATAGGGCCAATAACATATGTACATACCACCGTACAAAATATACAAAAGATGGCCCTAAAGTGACCAAGAGACAAAATAACACGAGAACCAACCTGGACCTGGTGTCACTAGTATAAGAGCGACTAAGCAAAGAGTAGCTATACAATAGACTCTGTCTATCTAAAATACAAAATATAGACAGAATATACAAGATGGAAAACATGTAAAGTCTCCAAAAAGCGCTAGAAGCTCACCGCGATCCGAACTGCAACAGGCCTCGAATGATAGGAAGGTCAATGGGGGTGGCTCGTACTAGGTGCTGCATCAGAAAAAGATGCAGGGTGTAGTATGAGTACCAAGACAATGGGTACTCACTAGGCATCATAGGCTGATCGAGCGCAGAAAGATAATATATAAATAATAGATACAAAAAAGCAGCTAAAAATTACAGGGATCCACCTAAACCTAGTTATAAAGCCGAGCACATATCAGTAATCCAACAAGGTGAAGAACAGACAAAATCAAGCCAAATTCAGAGACAATTCATGTGCCAAAGCAAATGCAATGCGATGCACGATGATGCATGCGTGAATGCCATATAATATAAATCTGGAATACCACATCGGGCGTCCAAAATATCGCATCGGACTATGCATATATATATGTGAAAGTAAAATACCTGGAATAACGCATCGGGGATCCGAAATACCGCATCGGACTATAAATATATGCATAAAATAGTATTTTTCCCATTTTCCTTCCAAAATACAAAGTAGTACTCGAAGTGATTTGTTTAAGTCCAAAAATCACCACAACTGTAGTAAAGCCTCATTTCAAATCAAAATCCTTGAAAATCACTTTCATATTATACCAATGATATGTCATGAAATGTGAGTATAAAATATTCACAAACAGAGAAAGACCACACACCATCAGGCAAAACGGGGCAGAAACACCCTCCAAACCAAGAGAACTGACCTGGAACTCCGTCCAAATCCAAGCCATGGCCTCGGATCCACAGTTACACACAATGATAGAATAGAGCGGGTAAAATAGAAAGTATAAGAGAAAATCGCCGGGAATCTCTATTCTACCTCTAAAGCCTCCTAAAAGCATACAAAGGATTTTATACTAGCCAAACAGATAAAGCAAGCTCCTAGGCTAAGGATAGCATAACAGTTCTAGACTAAAACCCAAAAATGGCCAATTAAAGTGATAATAGGATTTAAGCCTAAATTCTACCTAATATCTAACCTAACGTTCCATTAACACATAAATATATATAATCTAAAAAAATTCAGTCTAAAAGGTAAACCGTAACCTACCTCGGGGCTGAACTGCAAGCACAAACAATCACTCATGTGCCTTCCCCTTTTGAATGGCCTCAGAAAGCTGCCACGCTATCAATAACATAATCTAGGTGTCAAGACGAGAAGAACAACACCCATATTGCTATACGAAAAATCAGGCCATAATTTGGGTCGAAAAAAAGACCCTCGGGGCCCGCGCAATAAAACAGAAAACAAATTTCAAAATTATGCTCATAGTAGGTCAAGAAAACCATGCCCAAAGTTTGGGTGCGAATGAAGCTCGTTTCGGGACCCAAAACAGTCCCTAAGTGCTACTAATTCACGAGATCAACACGGGAAAAGCTCAAAATTAAAGGCGAAAGCTTACCCCAACCAAGAGAAATACGTCGCGGAGGTGAGTTGCACGAACTCAAGAACTTGTAGCTCCAAGAATCAGATTTCAACAAGGGATGGCCAACTTTAAGAATTAACAACAATGGAGCTTTAGCCGGAGAATTATGAGAATTAACACGAAAGGAGGAGAGGGGTGATGAGGGAACTTACCGGGTGAAGAATACTAAATCAAGGGAGCTGAAAATTTGAGCTTGGGAGTTTATCTATGGAGTTTCTCAAAAAAATGAAGGAGAAAACAAAGTAGGAGTGTTAAATAGCTGTCAGGGGTCCTTCATCGCGATAGCGACAGGAACCCCGTATTCGCGGAGAAGAGCTGGCCTGACCATCGCGATTGCGACGGTCCAGCTCGCGTTCACGAATAGGAAAGCTGAGCCGGGTCCCAACCGGTTTCATCGTGGTCACAAAGAGCAACCTTCGCGAATGCGAAGGTCAAGGAACTAGACCATCACGAACGCAATGGCAGCCTCGCGATCGCGAAGACCAAAAAGGTCTGCAATTTAATGCAGCAACTAGCAATAACACCAAGGCCAAAAAAACTTCTGATGGACCCTCGAGATTCATCCGGAATCCTGTGAACACAAACTAACCATGCTACCCTACCAGAAATGGCATTCAGACTCAATGGAATCAATGAAACTCCCAATGGAGATCATTTTAATAAAAAATGGGCTCACGCCCAAAACTAACTCAGAACTCAAAACCCAAAATCAAGTCTGAAAGTCCCGAGACCCAAACCAAAGGTTCCCCTAGCCCAATGTCAATATTTCGGAGCTAACAACGCTGAAATTTTTTCCATCCGAGGCCATCTTCTTCGAATGTTGACCAAAGTCAACCCTACCAGCCAAACTGACTTGAAAACACAGAAAACAACATAAAATCCAATGGAAAGCACTCAGACCCAGATCAATGGTCCCACTAGACTAAAATCCCCGTTCCAATGCTAACGGAACTGTTGGAATTCGATTATGAGCATGTTAACTAAGAAAGTTGACTAAAGTCAAATATTTTCTAAGTTCAAGTTCTAAAACAGGAAAATGGTCATAACGACCTAACGAACGACCCGAGCACCGAACTGTCAGTCCCGGTAAGTCATAAATGACTTGTAGCCATTGAGGGAAAGCTCAAAATACAGAAAAAGCACGGAAAATAGAAAATGACCTGGAGGGTCATTACAAATATTCTCGTATTTTTCAAAACAAATAATATTTTTTGAAGTTAGTCAAAAATAAGAGTTGTTTTAAATCAACGGATAATCGTGAGTTAACAAATATTTTTGGTGCCTTAACACCCTTCCAAGAGTATTAATATGAACCTCTTACCCAAAATCTCTAAATTTTTAAAGTTTTTTTTATCTGTTTTAAACTTTAGAAATTTCTTAAAAGGTTTTCTTAATTTTCCTCTAATTAATTAAGGGGCGACTCTTGCTTTTTCTAAAATTATTTTGAAAGTTAACTTAGTTTTTCGAAATAATTTTTAAAGTCAAACCATTTGTTTTCCTAAAACACTCACCTCAATATATGTATTCAATTTTTTTTATAAAACTAATAAAAAATTCAAAATCAATTTTTCCCTTGATTTTCCCCTCTTTTCAGGTCTTTTTTTGGTAAAATTTTCTGGCTCACATAAAAAATTCAGTCTATATTTAGTAGAATCTTCCCTATTACAACCATTTTCACCCATTATTTAAAAAAAAAATCAAACAAGCTTTTCCACCATTGTTACAGCCACAAGCTTTCAAATCTCTCTCACCTTTTCGGAAGAGATTCTAGCCTCATTAGATACATTTCATAAGTTCATGTGTACTCTAAAATTGTATCCCCATTCCAACATAACTTAGATTGAGATCATCGATAAGAAAGTAATTGTGCTCCATCTCCGTCTTGTACGAACATCATCGACTAGTCATCGACCACGACTGTAGTCTAGGATCGACTACTTTAGTTCTATAATGTCTATTGCAGAAATTATTGTTGTGGATGGTGATTATATGAGAGCATGGGAGGAGACTCCCCATTTGTGATATAATAATAATAGTACTTTATTATATCATATGAGAGTCTTCATCAATCGGTGACATGATCCAATGAGTTTGAGAACAAGTAATGATTACAAAATATTTTCTTAAAAGTGAGACTCTCTTTGCTAAATCGATTCATATATTATAGACAATCCTCACAAATAATCCACTTTGCAAGAAGTCTATAATTGACCTACAGAATATATAGACAAACACTTGTATATGGCTAAAAAGAGCAATAGTTAATTAAATTAAATTAAGAAAAATAACACAATTCAAATATTGTAAAACTATTTTGTTACATATTTGGGAAACTGTTATATCCGATAGGACACAATTTTGGGACTCATCAAAAAATAATTAATTTAAAAAAAAAATAGAAAGAAAAAGAGGAAAGAGAGTCGCCACCTAATTTTAGGATAATTAGGAAACCTTATTACCAATTGAACAAATTTTAAGAATCCACAACGGTGGTTCCCAACTGAACTCATTTTTTCAATTGAGGAGATAAAACAAATGCCTTGATTCTTTCGAGTTAGAGAAAAGGACTCTCCAAAACTCTAAGAATTCAAGGACAAACTTTTATGAAACGGCCTAATATTTGTCTATCGTTAGCTAAAATAAATAAATACAATAAAGAATTATACAACATCTTCAAATTTTAATTCGAATATCTTTTTCGAAAAGCATTTTCATGTACTTGTAAACACTCTTAGTAAAAGTGTTAGCAATGAACGAAAATTAATCAAAGAGAATTAAATAAATAATAACTAAGAATAAACCCGTCTTATATACATTGGAAGCCTTGGAAATTGACAAAAATTTCTTCATCGGCCATATAAATTGATATTCGATATGAAATGATCGAACTCAAAATAATATCCTTCTTTTATTATGGAGAGGCCTCGAAAATTCGACGGAGAGATTCTTTCATTGACCAATTTCAATAACAAGGTGCCATAACAAATTAAAACTCAAACCACAAAATACCATAACATATTCAAACTCAAATTAATAAATTAGCATAACCAATTAAATTTCATTCCAAGTAATACCATAAACAGTGAGTGTTTAAAGAATATAACCCAACCTTGAGGGCAGAGGCGGAGCCAGAATTTTTATTGAGGGGATTCAAAATCTGAAAATACAAATACACGAACTAATGGAAGGGGGTTCAACATCTACTATATATACATAAAAAATAATTTTAACCGTGTATAAATAGTATAATTTTCTATCGAAGGAGGTTCGGATGAACCCCTTGCCAAGGGGGGCTCCGCCACTGCTTAAGGGTCACTGGCTAAATGACTAAACACGGATAACAATGAAAGAAAAGAAATGAAGATTAAATACTTCAAGAAACGTCGAAAAAAAGCAACAAAACTTACAAAATAAATCAGCCCATTAATGATAGTAACTAGCAAAATAGTGAGACGTAAAGACTACAAATATGCACAAACAAAGATAAAAAAATATATAATGGAAAAGATGTCACTGGAGTGAAGTATTTTTCCGACCAGATCTGGACAAAACAACATAGCCACCGGAGTATCACCTGAAACAGAGCTCAAAATCATGAGAAAAAGGGGGAAGAGAAATGAGGCTTACAGTGGTGGTCCGTCATCTGAGCAACGGCTAGTCGAAGAGGATTTTTCCCTTGCTCGTCGGAGCTCATCGCGGTCCGGCAATGGTGGGAGTGTACCAGCGAAAGGGAGAGGGAAGAGAAGAGGGGTCATTTTGTGGGTCTGGTGGAGCTCCGGTTGTTGAGCTGTGGTTGTCGGGTTTTCTTTGGTGCGTTTCGACGGGGAAAATGATGGAGGGAGTGGGGTTATGGTGGTGGAGCTCACCGGAGATGAAGAGGAAGGGAGAACGGAGATTGGCAGATCTGGGTTTTCACCGGAGGTGTCCGGATTCTGGTGGGGTGGCGGCGGCCGGTGAATAGTGAAGGGAGAGAAGAGAACCTTTGAGAATTTTTTGCCAAATTTAGAAATTATCCACCACCGAGGAGTGCGTACTGTGTATGAGACACTTTATAGAAAACTTTAAAATCCTAAACCATTTAAGTGGCAAAACAAAACCATGGACTATCAAAATTGTGTGCTCAAAACCACGTGCTCAAAACTATGGTTTACCTAAAACCATGTGCTATTTATTTATCTGTGCAAGAAATATCTTCTCCACCTTTATGTATTAATGGACTGTGTAAAAACTAAACAATTGATGATTCAATAAAATTAAACAATATTTATTTATGAAAAAATGATTGTAATAAAAATTAACGATAATTAAAATTAACTAAAATGAATAAAACTTTGATAAAAAAATCTCAATATGTTCAAAATGAGGATAATTATCAATAAATTATATTAACATTGAAAAAATATGAGAAAAAATTATATTCTTTGCAATTTAACAAACAAAAAATTTAAAAATATTAACTTGAAAAATATAGGGCCAAAATTGAGTGTTAACAGAAACCACATCAATGTGATACATGATCAATATGGTGTAAGGACAAGTAATGATCCTAAAACATTAAAATATGACTAAAAAGAGGCAATAATTAATTAGATTAAAACTAAACTAAGATACGGACATGAGCTGTGGTTGTCGGGTTTTCTTAGGTGCGTTTCGATGAGGAAAATGACCGAGGGAGTGGGGTTATTGTCACGACTCAACCCGTCGTGAGTGACACCCACCCAGCCCCCGGATGAGCGAACCAATAGAGTTCAACCCTTGCCTAGACTAATAGCCTAAAACCATCAAGCGAAAAGTAAACTAGCAATCAAAACAAATCAAAAACTAATCATAATCATTATCCTACGGAAAATCCCTCCTAAGAACTGAAAGTCATCGTACCAAACATCAATACCAAATATCTGAATACGGGGATGTAACCCAAAAGATAAAAATGAAATAGTTTTAGGTCCGAAACAATGGACTGAAACTCTAAGGGCAACCCAAGGTAGCTCGAAACAAGCAGCTCACCCTTGAAAGTCAGAATCGCCGGTGCTAAATGCGAGGTCGCGTCTCAGTCGCTGGTAGATTTTCTGTACTCACCAAAGACAAGCAAGTGCAGTATCAGTACACCACCACTGTGTACTGGTAGGATCATCAGCCAGTTTTCAAGTAAATAACATATATAACAGTACAACATATGCAAGTAAATATATGAAAAACATGAAACAAGTATACAGGTCCTAGACTCCAAGTCTCTACCTACCTTGTCCCAGCATGAAATCCATCTCTTACAGTTCTATACCACGAACATGAGCCATTAACTATACTTTTTCGTCTAGCCCAAACCCACCCTGGAATCCCCTCTAGACACATACTAAAAGTGATTATTTCACCCGGCCTAAACCAAGACCAACACAACAGTTATACAAAGTTTTCGGCCACTCAAGGACCACCAACAATAGCACCTTTTAAAAGACAACCCGGTCCACTCACGGAACCAATATCAAGTATTATATTCAGTAAAACAACTCGGTCTACACACGGAACCAATATCAACCAATGCAATACAATAATTTATGAACCAATGCAAGATGCAATAAAGTAAACCCGTACCAGGCGTGGTACCCGTGCCAACCAAGTGTTATACCCGTACCAGGCGTGGTACCCGTGCCAACCATTTGTTATACCTATACCAGGCGTGGTACCCGAGCCAATCGAATGTCAACAAACCACAGTCAATAGATAAACACACACAACTTGTAAAACCAACAAGTAAACACCGTTCAATCATAGACTATAAACAGGAACCTAGACATTCCACACAAATTTCCTAAGCAATGTAATGCACACAATCACTTAGACATGAGTACATGAATATACACATTCACAGAAAATCTTAAGGCATCACCTACCTCGAAATATTTCAAGCTTTATTTGACCCGAGATTTTCCATGTTTCAGATTCCTCTTGTTCTTGGTCTAAAAACAACACATAGTACATACAATTAACATACAAGGCCTGCACATTACCCGGATTATACCAAACTCCAAACCCCAGGCCACCCATGATCATCCCACCCTTTTCCTGGTCTTCCTCACCGTTAATTCTCCTAGTTCTATCATTTTTACGGATAAAACAGAGAATTAAACAACCTATGATCATAATAATGTACTTTAATCCATACCCAAGAACACACATGCTTGAAATCCCCTTCCTTCCCCGAATTCCACCATCCCTCGGTTATTCTAACCTTTCCCAAATTCCCTCCTAGCAATTCTACCACATAGGAAACGTAATACAAAGATTGGGGGACGAAAACCTTACCTTGGGGAAAACTTTTGATGAAAAAAGGAAGAAAAATGCCTGAAATCGCCTAGCCCTTCTCCCAAAACGAAATTGTGAAAAACTGAATATTTTGGGAGTTGTTTCTGCATTAAAATCCCGTCGGCCTGTTATAGCGATTCCCACTCTGCTATAGAGATAGGCTGTCGCTATAGCGGTCTTAAGTAGGTTGACCGCCATTTGACCGCCGCTATAGGGGTAATTTCCACTGCTATAGCAGTGGCCGCTATTGCACGCGGTTGCACCCATCACAGACAGAAGGTCCGAAAATTTCCCAGTTTTGGCCATTTTACAACACACTTGATTTTTCTGACAACCCAAAAAAACCCCTTTACGTCAAACACGATTCCAAGAGTTCTACCTACCCAAATGCGATTCTGAAAAGTCTCCCGGACTCCCTTATATCTTGGCTACATGGAAAACTAGCTTGAAGCAAGATAAAATGACCAATCCTTACTCGGATTTTCCTAGACTCTACCTCGCTCCAAAACCGACCAAGGCTAGCCTAGCCCAGAATTTCAAACCCCCAAATTCAGAGTTTTCTAACTCTAAAACTTGGAACGATTGGACTACCCATAATTACGGACCCGGTCATTACAACAAATATCAATTTACCCATCGTTTCTCCCCGAATGATCAAACCCAAAATTATGGAAATAAAAGGAAGGAAGTGTAGTACCTGAATCCTCAAACAATCGAGGGTACTTGTCCTGCATATCCTTCTCGATTTCCCAAGTGGCTTCCTCAACTGGACGATGCTTCCACTGAACCTTCACCATATCAATCACCTTTGTCCTCAACCTCCGGACATCTCGAGCAAGAATTAAAACTGGTTCCTCTTTATAATGAAGGTCCTTATCAAAAAGTATCTCATCCCACTTGATGATGTAATCTCTATCCCCATGGTATAGTTTAAGCATGGATACATGGAATACCGGATGGACGCCCGAGAAACTAGGTGACAGTGCTAACTTGTAAGCCTTTGGCCCCACAATTTCAAGAACTTCAAATGGACCGATGAACCGAGGGCTAAGCTTGCCCTTCTTACCAAACTGCATAACCTCTTTCATTAGTGATACCTTTAATAATACCTGCTCACCAACCTGAAAGTCCATGTCTCGGACCTTGCGATCTGCATACTGCTTCTGCCTGCTTTGAGCAGCCAACAACTTGGTCTGTATACCCCTTACCTTTTCCTGCGCTTCCTTCACTAAGTCTACGCCTAGAGGCTTCACATCGCCTTCCTCAAACCACCCAACCGGTGATCTGCAGTTCCTCCCATACAGGGCCTCGAACGGTGCCATATCAATACTGGAGTGGTAGCACAACGGTAGAAACTGGTCCCAATGACCCCCGAAGTCCATCACACATGCTCTCAGCATGTCCTCCAATACCTGGATTGTCCTTTATGACTGACCATCAGTCTGAGGGTGGAAGTCTGTGCTAAAGGTGAGTTGTGTACCCAACTCTTCGTGTAACTTGCCCCAGAACTTAGAAGTAAACTGCGTACCCCTGTCTGAAATGATAGACAATGGCCCTATGCAGTTCACAATCTCCTTCACGTAGATCTTAACCAATTGCTGTGAATTATAATCTACCCTGACCAGAATGAAATGAGCGGACTTGGTCAGCCTGTCAACAATGACCCTAATTGAGTCATACTTCCCCAATGTCTTGGGAAGACCCACTACGAAGTCCATGGCTATTATTTCCCACTTCCACTCTTGAATTAGCATTCTCTGAACTAGTCCTGCAGGTCTCTGATGTTAATACTTTACCTGCTGGCAGTTCTGACATTTATACACAAAGTTCACTATGTCCCTTTTTATCCCGGGCCACCAGTAACGCTGCCTCAAGTTCCTGTACATTTTGGTCACACCCGGATGAATTGAGTACCGCGAACCATGAGCTTCTGCCAAGATTTTCTGTATCATATCATCCACCTGAGGAACACAAATCCTCTCCCTAAAATGCAACACTCCACCAGAGTCTAACATGACGTCTCTGGACTCCCCAAATATTACCTTACCTCGTAACTTGCCCAGTTTTGGATCCTAAAACTGCTTTGCCTTTATTTCCTCTATGAAGGTGGCCTTGACCTCAATGCTGGCCAACAACCCACCTTGATCTGAAACACCAAGTGCATGAACTTGGCCTCCAAAGCCCGAATCACCTGAGCCAATGGTCGTTTGGTCGCCCCCAAACAAGTCAAGCTACCCATGCTAACAGTTTTCTGGCTTAATGCGTCTGCCACCATATTAGCCTTACCCGGATGGTACTGAATTGTCATATCATAATCCTTCAATAACTCCATCCACCTCAGATTCAAATCCTTCTGAGTGAAAGCGTGCTGCAGACTGTGATGATCTGTGAATACCTCACACTTGACACCATAAAGGTAGTATCTCCAGATTTCCAATGCAAAAACCACCGCTGCCAACTCTAAATCGTGAGTCAGGTAATTACTCTCATGCACCTTCAACTGCCTGGATGCATAGGCTATCACATTCCTATCCTGCATCAACATAGCACCCAAACCAAAATGTGAAGCATCACAGAAAACAACAAAGTCTTTACCTTCAACCGGCAAGGACAAAATAGGGGTTGTGGTCAAAAGTGTCTTAAGCTTTAGGAAGCTCTCCTCGCACTTGTCGGACCACACGAATGGTACTTCCTTCTATGTCAGCATGGTCAAGTGAGTAGCAATAGAAGCAAAATTCTTAACAAACCTCCGATAGTGCCCCGCGAGCCCAACAAAACTCCTCACCTCGGTCACAGAGCTAGACCAAACCCAACTCTTGACTGCCTCAATTTTCTGAGGATCTACCATCACCCTTTTTTTTGACACTACATGCCCCAAGAATGCCACAGAAGTCAACTAAAACTCACACTTAGTGAATTTTGCATAAAGCTTTTGGTGCCTCAAGATATCCAGCACAATAAGAAGATGATTAACATGCTCCTCCCTACTCTTAGAGTAGATCAAGATGTCATCGATGAACACGATAACGAAAGAATCCAAGTAGGACTTAAACACCCTATTCATCAAACTCATGAATGCTACCGGTGCATTGGTCAAACTAAACGACATTACTAGAAACTCATAATGCCCATACCGAGTCTGAAAAGCAGTCTTTGGAATGTCCTCAGGTCTAATCTTTAGCTGATGGTACCCCGACCTCAAGTCGATTTTTGAGAACAATGATGCACCCTGAAACTGGTCAAACAAATCATCTATACGGGGTAGAGGGTACTTATTTTGGATGGTCACTTTGTTCAACTACCTATAGTCTATGCACATCCGCATACTACCGTCCTTTTTCTTTACAAATAAGATCGGAGCACCCCAAGGTGATGCACTGGGATGGATAAATCCCTTATCTAGGAGTTCCTGTAGCTGAGTCTTAAGTTCCCTCAAATCTGCCGGAGCCATATGATACGAAGAAATGGAAATGGGATGAGTGCCTGTCTCCAAATTAATACAGAAATCTATATCCCTGTCCGGAGGCATGCCGGGCAAATCCGCTGGAAACACCTCTAGAAACTCAGAAACCACAGGAACTAACTCAATAGATGGGGACTCCACACTATCATCCCGTAGATGAGCCAAGAAGGAGAGACACCCCCTCCCCACTAGCTTTCTAGGCCGAACAAATGATATTATCTTAACTGACTTAGGCCTGTTCACACCTTCCCACTCTAGTCTATCCTTACCCAGAATATCTAGAGCCACAGTCTTGGTGTTACAGTTCAACACAACATGATAAGGAGATAGCCAGGTCATACCCAAGATAATATCAAAATCAGCCATATCCCGAATTACCAAGTCTACCCAAGTATGTAGCTCCACAAACATAATAGAATAATCATGATATACATGAGTCACAACCACCAACTCTCCAACTGGGGTAGAAACATAGATGGGGGAATCAAGGATATCACAAGTCAAACCCAGCCCCAAAGCAAAACTGACAGACACATAAGAATATGTAGAACCTGGGTCAAATAATACCAAAGCCATTTTATCATAGACAAGAATAGTACATGTGATCACCGCATATGAGGCTTCCGCCTCAGTCCTCCCTGGAAAAGTATAGCAATGAGCCTGATCATCAATCCAGGCAACTTCCCGAGCCGACTGCGCCGCACCTCTGCCTGCGCCGCCGTTCCCTCGGTCTCCTCGGCCTACCTGAAAAATACCTCGCCTACCATGTGGATGACCCCCAGCATTACCGCCTCTGCCGGCCAGAACCACTGCTCTAGTCTCTTGCTGACCCTGGTTACCTATTTGCCTATGTGGACACTCTCTCTTAAAGTGGCCTAACTCACCACAATGAAAGCAACTACAGTCAAGAGTAGGTCTGCTAGCTGATGTATAGGATGCTCCCTGGCCTCTAGGAGCTGAAGACTAAGCTCCCTGACGACCACCTGTAGTAGCTGGCAGAGCTAACTGAATAGGACAGGCCGGATAAGCCTGCTGATGCTGGCCCCTGGAGTATGAACCACCATAGTTTCCCTCATTCCGGGGCTTCTTGGCTAAATTCTTAGCCTGCCCCGCTTGCCTAACTCCCTCAATCTTCTTCACATAATCCACCACATCATTAAAACCCTTTCTCGAAGAAGTCATATGCACTGACAGTACCTGCAGTTCACTATTTAGACCCTTGACAAACAACCGGACATGTTCCTCCTCGGAACCCAACATCTGTGTAGCAAAACGAGACAACGTATGGAACTTAGCCTCATAAGCTGAGACAGACATGCTACCCTACTCCAAGTTCATAAACTCATCCTTCTTCGGGTCCCTCAAAGTACTTGGAACGTACTTCTCTAGAAATAACGTGTGGAACTACTCCCAAGTCAGTGGAGGTAGAATAGAAGACCGACACTCAACATGAGACCTCCACCACTGCTTGGCATCACCCTGCAGCTGAAAAGTGAAAAAATCCACCCCATGCTGACATACAATACCCAACTTGTGCAACTTCTCATGGAAATCCAGGATGAACTCATAGGCATCCTCCTTGTCTGTACCCTGAAACATCGGAGGTTTCAGCTTAAGGAACTTAGTCAACATCTCATGCTCATTACCTGTCATCACTGGGACTAACATGGGCCTGTTGAGATCATTTATGCCCGAAGCTGCGTCCATCCTTGGTGTTGTAGCAACCGTTGGCTGAGTATCCAAGGCCTTATTTGCATAAGATGTGGGTATGGCTCCAGCACCAACCAACCCACTCAGAATATCCCATGCCCGCTTAAAAGCTTCCGGTGTCATAGTAGAAAGTCCTGCACCCCTAACCGGTGTCGCCTCCTCTTGAGCCCCTCCATCCTCTACAACCATTTCTTCTACGTCCTCAGCCACATGATCCTAAGGTGGGGGAGGGGTTAACTCGCGTGGAGCATCAGATCGATCTCCACCCCTGGTGGATGTGGCTCTAGCTCGTCCCCTGACCCTTCCCCTACCTCTGTCACAAACTACCGGGCCCGCTGCTGGAACCGCTGGCCTTGCTCAATTATTCCTTGTAGTAACCATCTGCGAACAGAAGAGTGAACGAGGTTAGATATCAATTTGTATCATCAGATATCAATTGGAATCGAGTTATAGCACGAAGGAAAGAAGGAAGAGATAGTTTTCCCTAAAGCCCCATAGCCTCTCGAAGAAAAGTATGGACGTCTCCGCACCGTTCCGCAAGACTATACTAGACCTGTTTGGTACGACGAGATCAACGAACCTAGGCTCTGATACCATCTTTATCACGACCCAACCCATTGTGAGTGACACCCACCCAACCCCCGGATGAGCGAACCAATAGAGTTCAACCCTTGCCTATACTAACAGCCTAAAACCAGCAAGCAAAAAGTAAACTAGCAATCAAAACAAATCAAAAACTAATCATAATCATTATCCTGCGGAAAATCCCTCCTAGGAACTGAAAGTCATCGTACCAAATATCTGAATACGGGGATGCAATCCCAAAAGATAAAAATGAAATAGTTTTAGGTCCGAAACAATGGACTGAAACTCTAAGGACAACCCAAGGTAGCTCGAAACAAGAAGCTCACCCTTGAAAGTCAGAAATCGTCGGTGCTAAATGCGAGGTCGCGTCTCAGTCGCTGGTTGATTTCATGTACTCACCAAAGACAAGCAAGTGCAGTATCAGTACACCACCACTGTGTACTGGTAGGATCATCAACTAGTTTTCAAGTAAACAACATATATAACAGTACAACATATGCAAGTAAATATATGGAAAACATGCAACAAGTATACAGGTCCTAGACTACAAGTCTCTACCTACCTTGTCGCAGCATGAAATCCATCTCTTATAGTTCTATACCACGAACATGAGCCATTAACTATACTTTTTCGTCTAGCCCGGACCCACCCTAGAATCCCCTCTAGACACATACCAAAAGTAATGATTCCACCCGGCCTAAACCAAGACCAACACAACAGTTATACAAAGTTGCCGGCCACTCAAGGACCACCAATAATAACACCTTTTAAAAGACAACCCGGTCCACTCACAAAACCAATATCAAGTATCACATTCAGTAAAACTACCCGGTCCACACACGGAACCAATATCAGCCAATGCAATACAATAATCAATGAACTAATGCAAGATGCAATAAAGTAAACCCGTACCAGGCGTGGTACCCGTGCCAACTAAGTGTTATACCCGTACCAGGCGTGGTACTCGTGCCAACCATTTGTTATACCCGTACCAGATGTGGTACCCCCAACCAAATGTCAACAAACCACAGTCAATATATGAACACACACAACTTGTAAAACCAACAAGTAAACATAGTTCACAGACTGTAAACAGGAACCTAGACATTCCACACAACTTTCCAAAGCAATGTAATGCATACAATCACTTAGACATGAGTACATGAATATACACATTCACAGAAAATCATAAGCCATCACCTACCTCGAAATGTTCCAAGCTCTATTGGACCCGAGCTTTTCCGTGTTTCGGATTCCTCTCTCGTTCTTGGTCTAAAAACAACACACAGTACATACAATTAACACACAAGGCCTACACATTACCCGGATTATACCAAATCCCCAAACCCCAGGCCACCCATGATCATCCCACCATTTTCCCGGGCTTTCCCACTGTTAATTCTCCTAGTTCTATCATTTTTATGGATAAAATAGGGAATTAAATAACGTATGATCATAATAATGTACTTTAATCCATACCCAAGAATACACAAGCTTGAAATTCCTTTCCTTTCCCGAATTTCAAAATCCCTAGGTTATTCTAACCTTTCTTAAATTCCCTCCTAGAAATTCTACCGTATAAGAAATGTAATACAAAGATTGGGGGACCAAAACCTTACCTTGGGGAAGAATTTTGACCGAAAAAAGAAGAAAAATGCCTGGAATCGCCTAGCCCTTCTCCCAAAATGAAATTGTGAAAAACTGAATATGTTGGGAGTTGTTTTTGCATTAAAATCATGTTGGCCCACAATAGCGGTCCCCGCTCCGCTATAGCAGTCCCGCTATAGCGATAGGTTGCCGCTATAGTGGTCTTAGGTAGGTTGACCGCCCTTTGACCGCCGCTATAGCGGTAATTTCCACCGCTATAGCGATGGACGCTATCGCACGTGGTTGCGCCCGTTATGCACAGAAGGTCTAGAAATTTCCCAGTTTTGGCCATTTTACAACGCACTTGCTTTTCCCGATAACCCAAAACAATCCCTTCACGTCAAACGCGATTCCTGGAGTTCTATCAACCCAAATACGATTTTGAAAAGTCCCCCGGACTCCTTTATGTCTTGGCTACATGGAAAACTAGCTCGAATCAAGACACAAAGACCAATCCTTACCCAGATTTCCCTAGACTCTACCTCGATCCAAAACCGACCGAGGCTAGCGTAGCCTAGAATTTCAAACCCCCAAATCTGGAGTTTTCTAACTCTAAAACTTGGCACGATTGGTCTACCCATAACAACTGACCCGGTCATTACAGTTATAGTGATGGAGCTCACCGAAGATGAAGAGGAAGGGAGAATGGAGATTGGCGGATCTGGGTTTTCACCGGAGGTGTTCGATTCTGATGGAGTGGCAGCGGCCGGTGAACACTGAAGGGAAAGAAGAGAACCTTTGAGAATTTTTTGCCAAATTTAGAAATTATCCACCACCAAGGAGTGTGTAGTGTGTATGAGACACTTTATAGAAAACTTTAAAACCTAAATCATCTAGGTGGCAAAACAAAACCATGGGCTATCAAAACTGTGTGCTCAAAACCATGTGCTCAAAACTATGGTTTACCTAAAATCATGTGCTATTTATTTATCTGTGCAAAAAATATCTTCTCCACCTTTATGTATTAATGGAGTGTATAAAAACTAAACAATTGATGATTCAATCAAATTAAACAATATTTATTTATGAAAAAATGATTGTAACAAAAATTAACGATAATTAAAATTAACTAAAATGAATAGAAATTTGATAAAAATCTCAATATGTTCAAAAGTGAGGATACTTATCAATAAATTATATTAACATTGAAAAAATATGAGAAAAAATTATATTTTGTGCAATTTAACGAATAAAAGATTTAAAAATATTAACTTGAAAAATATCAGGCCAAAATTGGGTGTCAACAACTGCCCATCTTCGTTCAGAGATAATGAAAGAATCTTTGAACGAATACGTTGACGTGTAGCCAATTTTGACTTGACAAAGAAAAGGAATAACATATGCACAGAATGATGCTAGACTTTGATAGAGTTTTGAAAATCCTCTATGTCTGCTGGCGAGATTGAATTATTTTAAATGAAAAGATAATAAACAAGAAAAAAATATTCTAAGACAAAAAATAATTACGTACCTTTGACATTATTTTCCAAAATCACCCAGTGTCAAATTGTGGGACGCTGGGGATACAAAGTTGTGTACATGTCTCATTGAAAGGCGAACGACCCAACTTGTTCTTTGAACAACAAAAAATCCATTTTTGTCTCATTGTGTAACGACCGGATCCGTCGTTACGGGTAGTCCAATCATACCATGTCTTAGAGTTAAAAAACTCTGGGTTTGGGAGTTTGAAATTCTGGGCTAGGCTAGCCTAGATCGATTTTGGAGCGAGGTAGAGTCTAGGGAAATCCAGGTAAAAATGGGTTTAAGTGTCTTAGATTGAGCTAGTTTTCCATGTAGCCAAGACATAAAGGAGTCTGGGAGACTTTTTGGAATCACATTTGGGTAAGTACAACTCCCGTAATTGCGCTTGATGTGAAGGGATTAATTTGAATTGTCGGAGAAAGCAAGTGTGTTGTGAAATGGCCAAAACTGGCAGATTTTTGGACTTTCTGTCCGTGACGAGCATAGTCACGCGCGATAGCGGCCACCACTATAGCATTAGAAATTATCGCTATAGCGGCGGTCAAAGGGCGGTCAACCTACTTAAGACTGCTATAGTGGTGGGCTACTGTGGAGCGGGCCGACGGGTTTTCATACAGAAACGGCTCCCAAAACATTTAGTTTTTCTCAATTTCATTTGGGGAGAAGGACTAGGCGATTCCAGGCATTTTTCTTCCTTTCTTCGTCAAAATTCTTCCCTAAAGTAAGGTTTTCATTCCCCAATCTTTGTATTACGTTTCCTATACGGTAGAATTGCTAGGATGGAATTTGGGGAAGGTTAGAATAACCTAGAGATGGTGGAATTCAGGGAAGGAAGGGGATTCCAAGCATGTGAGTTCTTGGGTATGGATCAAAGTACATTATTATGATCATAGGTTGTTTAATTCCCTATTTTATCCGTAAAAAATGATAGAACTAGGAGAATTAACGGTGGAAAAGCTCGGGAAAGGGGTGGGATGATCATGGGTGGCTTGGGGTTTGGGGATTTAGTATAATCCAAGTAATGTACAGGCCTTGGGTGTTAACTATATGTCCTGTGTGTTGTTTATAGACCAAGAATGAGAGAGGAATCCAGAACACGGGAAAGCTCGGGTCGAATAGAGCTTGGAACATTTCGAGGTAGGTGATGGCTTATGATTTTCTGTGAATATGTATATTCATGTACACATGTCTAAGTGATTGTATGCATTACATGGCTTAGACAAATTGTATGGAATGTCTAGGTTCCTGTTTACATTCTGTGATTGAACGATTTTACTTGTTGGTTTTACAAGTTGTGTGTGTTCATCTATTGACTGTGGTTTGTTGACATTTGGTTGGCTCGGGTACCACGCCTGGTATGGGCATAACACATGATTGGAATGGGTACCACGCCTAGTATGGGTATAACATTCTGTTGGCACGGGTACCACGCCTGGTACGGGTTTACTTTATTACATCTTGCATTGTTTCATTGACTATTGTATTGCATTGGTTGATATTGGTTCCGTGAGTGAACCAAGTTATTTTACTGAATGTGATACTTGGTATGGGTTCCATGAGGGGACTGGGTTGCCTAGTTAAAGGTGATATTGTTGGTGGTCCTTGAGTGGCCGGGAACTTGTTTAACTGCTGTGTTGGTCTTGGTTTAGGCCGTGTTGAATCATTACTTTGGTATGTGTCTAGAGGGGATTCTAGGGTGAGTCCGGACTAGACTGAAGGGTATAGTTAATGGCTCATATTCGTGGTATAGAACTGTAAGAGATGGATTTCATGCTGGGACAAGGTAGGTAGAGACTTGTAGTCTAGGGCCTGTATACTTATTGCATGATTTCCATATATTTACTTATATATGTTGTACTGTTATATATACTGTTTACTTGGAAACTGGCTGATGATCCTACCATTAGGGGTTGCATCTCCGTGTTCTAGATATTTGGTACTGATGTTTGGTACAATGAATTTCAGTTCCTAGGAGGGATTTTCTGCAGGATAATAATTATGTTTAGTTATTGAATTGTTTGATTGTTAGTTTACTTTTTGCTTGCTGGTTTTAGGCTGTTAGTCTAGGCAAGGGTTGAACTCTATTGGTTTGCTCATTCGGAGGTTGGGTGGGTGCCACTCACGATGGGTTGGGTCGTGACACATTGAAAGGCGGACAATCTATTTTTGTCTCATTGAAAGGCGGACAACCCAATTTGAATTTGATATGTCACTTTGAATGAGGTGACAACCCAACCTGTCTCATTGAAAGACGGACAACCCATTTTGAATTTGATATGTCACTTTGAATGAGGTGACAACCCAATGTGTCTTATTGAAAGTTGGACAACCCAACTTGAATTTGATATGTCACTTTGAACGAGGTGATAACCCAACATGTCCCATTGAAATACGAATGATCCAACTTGAATTTAATATGTCACTTTGAACGAGGTGACAACTCAACATATCTCATTGGAAAGCGGTCGACCCAATTCAAATTTGATGTCACTTTGAATGAGGTGACAACCCAACTTGTCTTATTGAAAGGCGGACGACCCAACTTGAATGTGATATATCACTTTGAACGAGGTGACAACCCAACGTTTCTCATTAAAAGGCGGACTACCCAATCTTATCTCTTTGAAAGGCGGATGGCCTAGCTTGAATTTGATATGTCACTTTGAACGAGGTGACAACCCAACATGTCTCATTGAAAGGCGGACGACCCAACTTGAATTTGATGTCACTTTGAACAAGGTGACAATCCAACGTGTCTCATTGAAAGGCGGATGACCCAATCTTGAATTTGATATATCACTTTGAACGAGGTGACAACCCAACGTGTCTCATTAAAAGGCGGACAACCCAACTTAAATTTGATATGTCACTTTGAATGAGGTGATAACTCAACGTGTCATAACCATCTGCTCTAAACTCATTAATAGAAAATACAGTATGTCACAAAGAAAAAGGTGAGGATTCAACATAACATGTCACAAATATATGAGTGACGATCCAATAAAACATGTCACATATATAGGAGTGACGATCCAACTTAAAAAAATACATCATTTTAAACGGTATGACAACTCAATTTTAAAAAACATGTCATTTTGAATAGGATGACAAACCAATTTTAAAAATATGTCATTTTGAATGGGATGACAACCCAATTTTAAAAAATGTGTCATTTTGAATGAGATGACAAACGAATTTTAAAAAATGTGTCATTTTGAATGGGATGACAACTCAATTTTAAAAAATGTGTCATTTTGAATGAGATGACAACCCAATTTTAGAAAATGTGTCATTTTGAATGGGATGACAACCCAATTTTAAAAAATATATCATTTTGAATGAGATGACAACTCAATTTTAAAAAATGTGTCATTTTGAATGGGATGACAACCCAATTTTTTAAAAAATGTGTCATTTTGAATGGGATGACAACCCAATTTTAAAAAATGTGTCAATTTGACAAGATAACAACTCAACATGTCAGTTTAACAGATAAACAATAACACAGGAAGATAACAACTCAACATGTCAGTTTAACAAATAAAAAATAACACAGAAAAAGAAAATGTCACTTTGACATAAATTAGAAAGGTGGGTGCTTGCCCCAATTTTATTTTGAACAAAAAAGCATGTGAAGAAAGAATCAAATCTCGACTGTAGTTGGTACCAACATTTAGCATTGCATGGAAAGTTTCTCATTTGCTTCGCACCTAACTGAGATTGACTTCGAGGTAATTCTTGTAGTTTCAAGTGGTACCTCAAACATACCTAAGTATCAACAAGATTTGTTCGTCTTGCTTCAAATAAAAAATTTGAACTATACCTATCATCATGTTTCAAGTGCTCTTACCACAAAGAAAGTCCTCATTTGCACATATCTGGAGTATTTGTTTTGAGAATATTTTTAAAGAACACTCACACTCATAAAAATGTTCAATGCATGCAATTATGATGTCATATGCTTGGCCTTCATGTAAATCTCCACTAATGTGAGAATATTTGAAATAAGATCATGTAGGACTTGTAATCAGCTTGTAATGTTGGCTTAGGGACGAGTAGGATATTCATTTGGGATAAAAGTGGCTTAATCCCTCTTTTGAGCATTGCACTGAATTTGTACTTTTGTTGCGCTTTTAGCGCTTGAACTTCTGTGTTGTCCCTTTATTTTGTTTTGACTTCTTTTGAATCTTTGATTATCGGAGTCTTCTCTCCCTTTTTCTAATGACTTCTTCTTTTTTCAACTTCTACATTATTGTTGGAGTATTTTTCTTTGTTGTTTCTCCTTGTCTAGACTTGTGGAGAGTTTTTAACTCTTTTTTTTTCTTTTGAAGTCATTTTGTATCCTTGACTTTCAGGGATGCAACATCTTTTGCTTTTGACAGCTTCAAACTTGAATTTTCTTGTGTAATTTGCAAATCTTCAGTGCGCTCAAGGAGGTCGGGCCAAGAGAGGGATAGTGCATGTAAGCACTCAGAAGGGTATAGGCTAAAATGTGGTTGTCCAAAGAAAAGGCTTTCAGGCTCAAAGGTGTCACGACCCAGACCATCGTGAATAGCACCCACCCAACCCCCGGATGAGCGAACCAATAGAGTTCAACCCTTGGCCTAGACTAACAGCCTAAAACCAGCAACAAAAGTAAACTAGCAATTCAAACCAGGAAAGAACTATATCATTAAAATTATCCTGCGAAAAATCCCCCTAGAAACTAAAAGTCGCAGTACCAAACAATTCTACCAACATCTAGAATACGGGAATGCAACCCCAAAACTTAAACAATAAAAGAGATAGTCTAAGCCCGAAATAATTGGGCTATAACTCAAAAGATAAGCATCAAGGCGGCTTGGTCGAATGGATCACCCTTGATATCTTGGAACAGTCCGGCCTACAGGTGAGGTCGTGCGTCAACCTCCAGAAGATTTGGTGTACTTACAACAAAAACAACCAAGTATAATATCAGTACACAACCACCGTGTACTGGTAGGATCATCAACCAATTTCCAAATAAACAGTGTATAAGCAGTACAACAAATCAAGTAATTAGTATGGAAGACATGCAACAAGTCAACAAACCCTAGACTACAAGTTTCTACCTAGCTTGTTCCTGCATGAAATCCATCTCTGATAACTCTAAACCATAATCATATACCAATAACTATACCTTTCCGTCTAGCCCGGACCCACCTTGGGATCCCCTCTAAATAACACCTAAGTGTAAATGAACAACCCAGCCTAATCCAAGACCCACTCAACAATTATAACAAAGTTTCCCGGTCACATCAAGGACCACCAAAACAAGTATCACATTTCAGTAAAATAGCCTAGTCCACTCACGGAACCAATAACAGTCAATGCAATACAACAATAATAATGCAAAGATGCAGTAAAATAAATCCTTACCAGGCGTGGTACCCGAGCCAACCGTTATTATCCCGTACCAGGCATGGTACCCGAGCCAACCATTAGTATTCCCGTACCAGGCATGGTACCCGAGCCAATCGAATGTCAACAACCCACAGTCAATAGATGAACAAACAACTTGTAAACCAACAAGCAACACACCATTCAATTCACAGACTGTAAAACAGGACCCTTAGACATTCTACATAATTCCTCTAAGCAATGTAATTCATACAAGCACTTAGATAAGAGTACAAACATATACCACATTCACAGGAATCATAAGCCATCACCTACCTCAAAATGATCCAAGCTCTACTCAACCCGAGCTTTCTCGTGTTCCGGATTCCTCTCTCGTTCTTGGTCTAAAATAACATACAAGTACATGAAATTAACAAACAAGGCCTGCACATTACCCGGATTACACCAAATCCCATAACCCCAGGCCACCCATGATCGCTCCACCCTTTTCCCGAGATTTCCCACCATTAATTTCCCTAGTTCTATCATTTTCACGAATAAAAATAGAGAATTTAACAACATATGATCATTATATTTCACTTTTAACAATACCCAAGAACTTTCATGTTTAGAATCCTTTTTCTTTCCCAGATTCCACCATTCCTAGGTTATTCCAACCTTCCCCCAAGTTCCCTCCTAGCAATTCTACCGCATAGAAAGAGTAGTACAAAGTTTGGGGAGTAGAAACCTTATCTTAGGGAAGAAAAACGATGAAGAACGGAGGAAACTGCCTGAAATTGCCCTAGTTCTTCTCCCAAATGAATTATAGAAAACTGAACTATTTTGGGGAAGTTTCTTCATTAAAAACCCGTTGGCCCGCTATAGCGGACGACTTCTGCTATAGCGGTCTTAAGCGGCGTTGACCGCCTTGACCACCGCTATAGCAGTATTTTCCAATGCTATAGCGGAGATCGCTACGGTGGAGCCGTTGCGCTCGTCACAGATAGAATGTCCAAAAATCTCCAAAATTTGGTCATTTTACAACACACTTGCTTCCCCCGATGACCTAAAACAACCCCTCCACGTCAAACGCGATTTCGAGAGTTCTACTTACCCAAATTCAATTTCAAAAAATCCCCCGGACTCCTTTATGTCTTGGCTACTTGGAAAACTAGATCGAAACAAGACACCTAACCCAATCCTTACACAGATTTCCCTAGATTCCACCTCGCTCCAAATTCGGCCGAGGCTAGCCTAGCCCAGAATTTCAAACTCTCCAACCCAGAGTTTTCTAACTCTATAACTTGGCACAATTGAACTACCCGTAAAGATGAATCCGCTCATTACAACAAATACCAATTTACGCATCGTTCCTCCCCGAATGATCAAACCTGAATTTACAAAAATATAAGAGAGTAAGTGTAGTACCTGAATCCTCAAACAACTGAGGGTACTTATCCCGCATGTCCTTCTCAGTTTCCCAAGTGGCTTCCTCAACTGGATGATGCTTCCACTGAATTTTTACCATATCAATCACCTTTGTCCTCAACCTCCGGACATTCCGAGCAAGAATCAAGACTGGTTCCTCTTCATAACGAAGATCCTTATCAAAAAGTACCTCGTCCCACTTGATAGTGTAATCCTCATCCCCATGGTATCGCTTTAGCATGGATACATGGAATACCGGATAGACGCCCGACAAACTGGGTGGCAGTGCTAACTTGTAAGCCGCTGGCCCTATAATCTCAAGAACCTCAAAGGGACTGATGAACCAAGGGCTAAGCTTGCCTTTCTTACCAAACCGCATAACTCCCTTCATTGGTGACACCTTCAGTAATACATGTTCACCAACCTGAAACTCCATGTCCCAGACCTTGAGATCTGCATACTCCTTCTGCCTGCTTTGGGCAGCCAGCAATTTGTCCTGAATGCCCCTTACCTTTTCCTGCGCTTTCTTTACAAAGTCCACGCCCAGGGGCTTTACATTGCCTTCCTCAAACCACCCAACCGATGATCTGCAGTTCCTCCCATACAATTCCTTGAATGGTGCTATGTCAATACTGGAGTGGTAGCTATTGTTGTATGAGAATTCGCACAATGGTAGAAACTGGTCCCAATGTTCCCCGAAGTCCATCACACACGCTCTCAGCATGTCCTCCAATACCTGGATCGTCCTGTTCAACTGACTATCAGTCTGAGGATGGAAGGTTGTGCTAAAGGTGAGTTGTGTACCCAACTCTTCATGTAACTTTCCCCAAAAGTTAAAGGTAAACTGTGTACCCCTGTCTGAAATAATGGACAGTGATACCCCATGTAATCTCACAATCTCCTTCACATAGATCTTGGCCAATTGCTGCAAATTATAATCCACCCTGACAAGAATGAAATGAGCAGACTTGGTCAGCCTGTTAATAATGACCCAAATCGAGTCATACTTTCCCAATGTCTTGGGAAGACCCACCACGAAGTCCATGGCTATCCTTTCCCACTTTCACTCTGGAATTTGCATTCTTTGAAGTAGTCTTGCTGGTCTCTGATGTTCATACTTTACCTGTTGGCAGTTCTGACAATTGGACATAAAATCAACTATGTTCCTTTTCATCCCAGGCCACCAGTAACGCTGCCTCAAGTTTCTGTACATTTTAGTCATACCCGGATGAATTGAGTACCGCAAACTATGAGCTTCTGCCAATATTTTTTGAATTATATCATCAACCTGAGGAACACAAATCATTTCCCTGAAATGTAACACTCCACCGGAGTCTAAGGTGACATGTCTGGACTCCCCGAATATCACTTTACCTCGTAGCTTACTCAGTTTCAGATCCTGAAACTGTTTGGCCTTTATTTCCTCTATGAAGGTGGCTTTGACCTCAATGCTGGCCAACAACCCACCTTGATCTGAAACATCCAAGTGCATGAACTTAGCCTCCAAATCCCGAATTTCCTTTGCTAGTGGTCGTTTGGACACCCCCAAACAAGCCAAGCTACCCATGCTAACTGTTTTCCGGCTCAATGCGTCTGCCACCATATTAGCCTTACCCGGATGGTACGGAATGGTCACATCATAGTCCTTTAATAGCTCCATCCACCTTCTCTGCCTCAAATTCAAATCCTTTTGCGTGAATACATGTAGTAGACTGCGATGATCTGTGAATACCTCATACTTGACACCATAAAGATAGTGTCTCCAAATCTTTAGTGCCAAAACCACCACTGCCAACTCTGGGTCGTGAGTCGGGTAGTTCCTCTCATGCCCTTCAACTGTCTGGATGCATAGGCTATCACATTCCTATCCTGCATCAACACAACACCCAAACAAGAATGTTGTCGGTGCATTGGTCAAACCAAATGACATTACTAGGAACTCGCAATGCCCATACCGAGTCCAAAAAGTGTTTTTTGGAATGTCTTCAGGCCTAATCTTTAACTGATGGTACCCCAACCTCAAGTCGATATTTGAAAACACTGATGCACCCTGAAGCTGGTCAAACAAATCATCTATACGGGGTAGAGGGTACTTATTCTGGATGGTCACCTTGTTCAACTGCCTATAATCTATGCACATCCGCATACTACCATCCTTTTTCTTTACAAATAAAATAGGAGCACCCTAAGGCGACGCACTGGGATGGATAAATCACTTATCTAGGAGTTACTGTAGCTGAGTCTTAAGTTCCCTCAACTCTGTCGGAGCCATACGATATGGAGGAATGGAAATGGGACGAGTGTCTGGCTCCATATCAATACAGAAATCTATATCTCTGTCCGGAGGCATGCCGGGAAATCCGCTGGAAACACCTCTAGAAACTCAGAAACTACGAGAACTGACTCAATAGATGGGGACTCCATACTATCATCCCGAAGATGAGACAAGAAGGCTAGACACCCCCTCCTCACTAGCTTCCTAGCCCGAACAAATGATATTATCTTAACTGGCTTAGGCCTTACACACCTTCCCACTCTAGTCTTCCTTACCCGGAATCTCTAGAGCCACAGTCTTGGTGTTACAGTTCAACACCGCATGATAAGGGGATAGTCAGGTCATACCCAAGATAATATCAAAATCAGCCATATCCAGAACTACCAAGTCTACCCAAGTATGCAACCCCACAAACACAACAGAACAGTCACGATAGACATGAGTCACAATCACAGACTCTCCAACTGGGGTAGAAACATGGATAGGGAAATCAAGGATATCAAAAATTAAGTCCAGACCCAACGCAAAACTCACAGACATATAAGAATATGTAGAACCTAGGTCAAATAATACCGAAGTTATTTTATCGCAGACAAGAATGGTACCTGTGATCACCACATCTGAGGCTTCCACCTCGGTCCTCCCTGGAAAAACATAACAATAAGACCGATCATCAATCCAGGCAACTTCCCGGGATGGCTGCGCTGCACCCCTGCCTGCACCGCCGTTCCCCTTGTCTCCCCGGCCTCCCTAAAAGTTACCTCGCCCACCCTGTGGACGACCTCTAGCATTACCGCCTCTGCCTGCCGGGACCACTACTCTAGACTACTGCTGACCCTGCTTACTGGTCTGCCTATGTAGGCACTCCCTCTTAATGTGGCCCAGATCACCACAATGGAAGCTACCACGGTCAAGTGAAGGCCTGCTAGCTGATGTGTAAGACGCTCCCTGGCCTCTAGGAGTTGAAGACTGAGCTCCCTGAAGACCACCTGTAGTAGCTGGCAGAGCTGACTGAATAGGATGGGCCGAGTAAGCCTGCTGATTCTGGCCCCTGGAGTATGAACCACCAAAATTTCCCTCATTCTGGGGCTTCTTGGCTAAATCCTTAGCCTACCCCGCCTTCTTGACTCCCTCAAGTTTCTTCACATAATCCACCACATCACTAAAGCCCTTCCCTGAAGAAGTCATATGCACTGACAGTACCTATAGCTCAGTATTCAACCATTTCACAAACAACCAGACCAGTTCCTCCTCGGAACCCAACATCTGTGTGGAAAAATGAGACAAGGCATAGAACTTAGCCTCGTAAGCAGAGACTGACATGACACCCTGCTCTAAGTTAAAGAACTCATCTTTCTTCCGGTCCCTCAAAGTACGGGGTACGTACTTCTCTAAGAACAAAGCGTGGAACTATTCCCAAGTCAGTGGGGGTAGAACAGAAGACCGACACTCCACATGAGACCTCCACCACTGCTTAGCATCAACCTGCAACTGAAATGTGACAAACTCAACCCCATGCTGATGTACAATACTCAACTTGTGCAACCTCTCATAGCAATCCAAGATGAACTCATAGGCATCCTCTTTGTCGGTACCCTGAAAAGTAGGAGGTTTCAGCTTGAGAAACTTGGTCAGCATCTCATGCTCATTCCCTGTCATCACTGGGCCTATCATTGGCCTGAAGAAATCATTCGTGCCTGAAGCTGTATCCATCCTAGGCGATGTAGTAACTGCCAGCTGAGTATCCAAGGCCTGATTCGCAAAAGCCATGGGTATGGCTCCAGTACCGACCAACCCACTCAGAATATTCCAAGCCTGCTAAAAGGGTTTCGGTGTCATAGTAGGAAGTCCTGCATCCCCAACCGGTGTCGCCTCTGCCTGCACCCCTTCGTCCTCCAAAAAAACTTCCATATCTTCAACAACATATTCCTGAGGTGGGGGAGGGGTTGCTTCACGCTCTCCAGTAACCGCTTGAGCTCCACCCCTGGCGAGTGCGGCTCTACCTTATCCCCTGCCCCTTCCCCTACCTCTGCCATGAGTTGTTGGGCCCACTGTCGGGACTGCTGGCCTCGCTCTATTGTTCCTTGTAGTAACCATCTGCGGACAGAAGAGTGAATGAGGTTAGATACAAATTTGTATCACCAGATACCAATTGGAATCAAGTTATAGCACGAAGGAAAGAAGGAAGAGATAGTTTTTTCCTAAAGCCCCATAGCCTCTCGAAGAAAAGTACGGACGTCTTCGCACCATTCTGTAAGACCCTACTAGAGCTGTTTGGTACAACGAGATCAACGAACCTAGGGCTCTGATACCATCTTTGTCACGACCCCGACCATCGTGAGTGGCACCCACCCAACCTCCGAATGAGCGAACCAATAGAGTTCAACCCTTAGCCTAGACTAACAGCCTAAAACCAGCAGCAAAAAGTAAACTAGCAGCTCAAATCAGCAAAGACCTATATCATTAAAATTATCCTGCGGAAAATCCCCCTAGAAACTGAAAGTCGCAGTACCAAACAATTCTACAAACATCTAGAGTATGGGAATGCAACCTCAAAACTTAAACAATAAAAGAGATAGTCTAAGCCCGAAACAATTGAACTATAACTCAAAATATAAGCATCAAGGCGGCTTGGTCGAACGGCTCACCCTTGATATCTTGGAACAGCCTGGCCTACAGGTGAGGTCGTGCGTTAACCTCCGGAAGATTTCCTGTACTCACAACAAAAACAAGCAAGTGCAGTATCAGTACACAACCACTGTGCACTTGTAGGATCATCAGCCAGTTTCCAAATAAACAGTGTATAAGCAGTACAACAAATCAAGTAATTAGTATGGAAGACATGCAACAAGTCAATAGACCCTAGACTACAAGTCTCTACCTAGCTTGTTACCGCATGAAATCCATCTCTGATAACTCTAAACCACAATCATATACCAATAACTATACCTTTCCGTCTAGCCCGAACCCACCCTAGGATCCACTCTAAACAACACCTAAGTGTAAATGAACAACCCGGCCTAATCCAAGACCCACTTAACAATTATAACAAAGTTTCCCGGTCACATCAAGGACCACCAAAACAAGTATCACATTTCAGTAAAATAGTCCAGTCCACTCACGAAACCAATAACAGTCAATGCAATACAATAATAACAATGCAAAGATGCAGTAAAATAAACTCGTACCAGGCGTGGTACCCGAGCCAACCGTTATTATCCCGTACCAGACGTGGTACCTGAGCCAACCCTTAGTATTTCCATACCAGGCATGGTACCCGAGCCAACTGAATGTCAATAACCCACAATCAATAGATGAACAAATAACTTGTAAACCAACAAGCAACACACCGTTCAATTCACAAACTGTAAAACAGGACCCTTAGACATTCTACACAATTCCTCTAAGCAATATAATTCATACAAGAACTTAGATAAGAGTACAAACATATACCACATTCAGAAGAATCGTAAGCCATCACCCTACCTCGAAATGATGCAAGCTCTACTCAACCCAAGCTTTCCCGTGTTCCGGATTCCTCTCTCATTCTTGGTCTAAAATAACATACAAGTACATGAAATTAACAAATAAGGCCTGCACATTACCCGATTACACCAAATCCCAAAACCCCAGGCCACCCATGATCGTTCCACCCTTTTCCTGGACTTTTCCACCATTAATTTAATTCTCTAGTTCTATCATTTTCATTGATAAAAATAGAGAATTTAACAACATATGATCATTATATTTCACTTTTAACAATACCCAAGAACTTTCATGTTTAGAATCCCCTTTCTTCCCCGGATTCCACCATTCCTAGGTTATTCCAACCTTCCCCCAAGTTCTTTCCTAGTAATTCTACCGCATAGTAGTATGAAGTTTGGGGAGTAGAAATCTTACCTTAGGAAAGAAAAACGATGAAGAACGGAGAAAAAATGCTTGAAATCGCCCTAGTTCTTCTCCCAAATGAATTGTAGAAAACTGAACGGTTTTGGGGAAGTTTCTGCATTAAAAACCCATCGACCCGCTATAGCGGTCCCCGATCCACTATAGCGTTCGCGCTATAGCGGACGACTTCTGCTATAGCGGTCTAAAGCGGCGTTGACCGCCTTGACCACCACTATACCAGTATTTTCCACCGCTATAGCGGAGATCGCTACGGCGAAGCCGTTGCGCTCGGCACGGACAGAATGTCCAGAAATTTCTAAAATTTGATCATTTTACAACACACTTGCTTCCCCCGATGACCCGAAATAATCCCTCCACATCAAACACGATTCTGGGAGTTCTACTTACCGAAATTTGATTCTGAAAAGTCTCCCGAACTCCTTTATGTCTTGGCTACATGAAAAACTAGCTCAAAATAAGACACCTAACCCAATCCTTACACGGATTTCCCTAGACTCCACCTCGCTCCAAATTCGGCCGAGGCTAGCCTAGCCCAGAATTTCAAACTCCCAACCCGGAGTTTTCTAACTCTAAAACTTGGCACGATTGGACTACCCATAATGACGAACCTGATCGTTATAAAAGGGGGACATACTAGGGATTAATGTCATTTGGCAGGCATTGAGAGGCACAAACGAGTCAAAAAAGGCCTACGATCCTTTCCCAAATCAAATATTACTCAGGATTTCGCCTCAATAAACATTCAAGCCAAGTTCTAGATCAGCAATGCAATGCAATTGAATTTAATCTAAAAGTTCACCACACAATGCACATGAAACAATGAGGTTGATTTTATACTTATCTTTGATGCATGCAAGAGAATACTTTCTAGTGTCACAAAGATACGACTAAGAGGTACCAAAAGAATCTATGGTTCACATAAAGTTAACGTTCTCAATCAGTTATTTGCACATTTCTAACCGTGTTGGCACCAACCAAGTCAAAGATGTGATTCTTAAAAAAAAATATTTATTTATTTTGATTTTTTTTAAAAAAAAGATATCGAACCCAAAAGGGATGCCTACGTATCTTACCCCGAGGAATGAAAATTAGGTGTGCGTAGTTCATGCAGATATGATATAAAATGTATCATTTTTGAAAGAATGTCAGATATATGCACAAAAAATGATGTAAAGAAGAATGAATGGAAACATGATAGTCATGAAAAAAAAAAAAATAGAGGAGTGTCACAACTCAATCAAAAGCTATCCTGATTTATCTTTTTGACACTTCATGGAGTTCAACATCATATGTTGCTCTCTTTACTTTTCTGGTAGAATTTTTGAGGATCTTCCTCAAAAATTCTGCCCCAGTTTTGACTTCAACAACTCTATGTATTCAATCTTGTAACAAACACCATCTTCTGTAGAATTTTTGAAACCTTCTCAAAAATTCTGCGCAGCTTTCATTACAAATCATTGAAAAGCTTATGGGAAATATGATCGAGCCAGTGTGGCGCCTACGTATCTCGTTGAGCCGAGAATCAAGTCAAATGTAGTTTCAACCTTTGGAATGAATAATCATATTTACAACAAAATATGTACACAAAAATAAAATAAATATGGACAAAATAAATTAGGTAGCATTTAGCACATAACAATGCATAACGTGACCTAGCATACATGTGACCTTTTAAGCCAAAGGTGAGCCTAATGCTTGAAAAATGTGTATGTCATTTGTGAAATGTTCGATTGCCCCAAAAAATATATTTATACAAGTTCGAGAGACAATAGTTCGTACAACTCGACATACACATCTTTCAAGTTAAAACAAATAATTAAATTATTGTCCTTTTAGGCCATGGGCCTATTTGAACTCAAGGTGGTCTCACTAATGGACCCAACACTGCTTGAGTATCGAGTCAACTTAGGTCGATGCTTAATTGAAGGAGTTGGCTCCGCTCTACGCTAGGTGACTAAGAGTGGGCTTTCTTCGAAATAGACCGGGTCCCAAGAGGACAACTTGGGTTGAAAATATGATAGTCATTGGATGCATGACGTACCCGTAAACTATCATATTTCCAAGAAAGTGTTATTTGTGAAAAGAGGTCACGGGATCGTGAACCCCCATTAAAGATAAAATCGCATGCTATGTGACGGAAAGATGTTATGTATGCAATGACAATATACATATAATACAATAAATAATGAATAAATAATCTAATAAATGTAAGAAATATACAATTTATAAATAACCAACAAAATATACAAGGCGCAAATAAAGAATTAATTAAACAATGAGGAAATATTTTTTGTAAAAAAGAAAAACTCCTCAATTGAAAAAATAAATTCATAATGATTAAAACCTTTTAATTCTCAGCAGAGTCGCCATTCTGTTATATCCGATAGGACACAACATCGGGACTCACAAAAAATAATTAATAAAAAATTAGTTTAAAAAATGATTTAAGAGAGAAAGAGAGGAAGAGAGTCGCCACCAAATTTTAGGATAATTATGAAACCTTATTAACAATTGAACAAATTTTAGTCTATGAAACCAGTTAGATTCTAGGTAAGGGTTCAAGTTATTCTGAAGGGAAGGGGTTAGGCATCCTTAAGAATCTACAACGGTGGTTCCCAACTGAACTCATTTTTTCAAATGAGGAGATAAAACAAATGCCTTGATTCTTTCGTGTTAGAGAAAAAGACCCTCCAAAACTCTAAGAATTCAAGGACAAACTTTTATGAAACGGCCTAATATTTGCCTATCGTTAGCTAAAATAAATAAATACAATAAAGAATTATACAACATCTTCAAATTTTAATTCGAATATCTTCTTCGGAAAGCATTTTTGTGTACTTGTAAACACACTTAGTAAAAGTGTTAGCAATGAACGAAAATTAATCAACGAGAATTAAATAAATAATAACTAGGAATAAACCCGTCTTATATACATTGGAAGCCTTGGAAATCGACAAAAATTTCTTCATCGGCCATATAAATTGATATTCGATATGAAATGATCGAACTCAAAATAATATCCATCTTTTATTATGGAGAGGCCTCAAAAATTCGACGGAGAGATTCTTTCATTGACTAATTTCAATAACAAGGTGCCATAACAAATTAAAACTCAACCCACAAAATACCATAACATATTCAAACTCAAATTAATAAATTAGCATAACCAATTAAATTTCATTCCAAGTAATACTATAAACAGTGAGTGTTTAAAGAATATAACCCAACCTTGAGGGCAGAGGCGGAGCCAGGATTTTCATTGAGGGGATTCAAAATCTGAAAATACAAATACACGAACTAATCGAAGGGGGTTCAACATCTACTATATATACATAAAAAATAATTTTAAATGTGTATAAATAGTATAATTTTCTATCGAAGGAGGTTCGGATGAACCTCTGGCCAAAGGGGGCTCCGCCACTGCTTAAGGGTCACTGGCTAAATGACTAAACACGGATAACAATGAAAGAAAAGAAATGAAGATTAAATACTTCAAGTAACGTCGAAAAAAAGCAACAAAACTTACAAAATAAATCAGCCCATTAATGATAGTAACTAGCAAAATAGTGAGACGTAAAGACTACAAATATGCACAAACAAAGATAAAAAAATATATAATGGAAAAGATGTCACTGGAGTGAAGTATTTTTCCGACCAGATCTGGACAAAACAACATAGCCACCGGAGTATCACCTTAAACAGAGCTCAAAATCATGAGAAAAAGGGGGAAGAGAAATGAGGCTTACAGTGGTGGTCCGTCATCTGAGCAACGGCTAGTCGGAGAGGATTTTTCCCTTGCTCGTTGGAGCTCATCGCGGTCTGGCAATGGTGGGAGTGTACCAGCGAAAGGGAGGGGGAAGAGAAAAGGGGTCATTTTGTGGGTCTGGTGGAGCTCCGATTGTTGAGCTGTGGTTGTCGGGTTTTCTTTGGTGCGTTTCGACGGGGAAAATGACGGAGGGAGTGGGGTTATGGTGATGGAGCTCACCGGAGATGAAGAGGAAGGGAGAACGAAGATTGGAAGATCTGGTTTTCACCAGAGGTGTCCGGATTCTGGTGGGGGGGCGGCGGCCGGTGAATAGTGAAGGGAGAGAAGAGAACCTTTGAGAATTTTTTGCCAAATTTAGATATTATCCACCACCAAGGATTGCGTAGTGTGTATGAGACACTTTATAGAAAACCTTAAAATCCTAAACCATTTTTAGGATGGTCACCTTGTTCAACTGCCTATAGTCTATGCACATCCGCATACTACCGTCCTTTTTCTTTACAAATAAGATCGGAGCACCCCAAGGCGATGCTCTGGGATGGATAAATCCCTTATCTAGGAGTTCCTGTAGCTAAGTCTTAAGTTCCCTCAACTCTGCCGGAGCCATACGATACAGAGGAATGGAAATGGGACGAGTGCCTGGCTCCAAATCAATACAGAAATCTATATCCCTGTCCAGAGACATGCCGGGCAAATCCGCTGGAAACACCTCTAGAAACTCAGAAACCACAGGAACTAACTCAATAGATGGGGACTCCACACTATCATCCCGGAGATGAGCCAAGAAGGAGAGACACCCCCTCCCCACTAGCTTTCTAGGCCAAACAAACGATATTATCTTAACTGACTTAGGCTTGTTCACACCTTCCCACTCTAGTCTATCCTCACCCGGAATATCTAGAGCTACAGTCTTGGTGTTACAGTTCAACACAACATGATAAGGAGATAGCTAGGTCATACCCAAGATAATATCAAAATCAGTCATATCCAGAATTACCAAGTCTACCCAAGTATGTAGCCCCACAAACATAACAGAACAATCATGATATACATGAGTCACAACTACCGACTCTCCAACTGGGGTAGAAACATAGATGGGGTAATCAAGGATATCACAAGTCAAACCCAGCCCCAAAGCAAAACTCACAGACACATAAGAATATGTAGAACCTGGGTCAAATAATATCAAAGCCATTTTATCATAGACAAGAATAGTACCTGTGATCACCGCATCTGAGGCTTCCACCTCAGTCCTCTCTGGAAAAGTATAGCAATGATCCTGATCATCAATCCAGGCAACTTCCCGAGCCGACTGCGCCACACCTCTGCCTGCGCCGCCGTTCCCTCGGTCTCCTCGGCCTACCTGAAAATTACCTCGCCTACCATGTGGATGACCCCTAGCATTACCGCCTCTACCGGCCAGAACCACTGCTCTAGTCTCCTGCTAACCCTGTTTACCTATCTTCCTATGTGGACAATCTCTCTTAAAGTGTCCTAACTCACCACAATGAAAGCAACTACAGTCAAGAGTAGGTCTGCTAGCTTATGTATAGGATGTTTCCTGGCCTCTAGGAGCTGAAGACTGAGCTCCCTGACGACCACCTGTAGTAGCTGGCAGAGCTAACTGAATAGGACGGGCCGAATAAGCCTGCTAATACTGGCCCCTGGAGTATGACCCACCATAGTTTCCCTCATTTCGGGGCTTCTTGGCTAAATTCTTAGCCTTCCCCGCTTGCTTAACTCCCTCAATCTTCTTCACATAATCCACCACATCATTAAAACCCTTTCTCGAAGAAGTCATATGCACCGAAAGTACCTGCAGTTCACTATTTAGACTCTTGACAAACAACCAGACATGTTCCTCCTCGAAACCCAACATCTGTGTAGCAAAACGAGACAACGTATGGAACTTAGCCTCATAAGCTGAGATAGACATGCTACCCTACTCCAAGTTCAGAAACTCATCCTTTTTCCGGTCCCTCAAAGTACATGGAACGTACTTCTCTAGAAATAACATGTGGAACTACTCCCAAGTCAGTGGAGGTAGAATAGAAGATCGACACTCAACATGAGACCTCCACCACTGCTTGACATCATCCTGCAACTGAAAAGTGATAAAATCCACACCATGCTGACATACAATACCCAACTTGTGCAACCTCTCATGGAAATCCAATATGAACTCATAGGCATCCTCTTTCTCTGTACCCTGAAACATCGGAGGTTTCAGCTTAAGGAACTTAGTCAGCATCTCATGCTCATTACCTGTCATCACTAGGACTAACATGGGCCTGTTGAGATCATTTGTGCCCGAAGTTGCGTCCATCCTTGGTGTTGTAGCAACCGTTGGCTGAGTATCCAAGGCCTGATTTGCATAAGTTGTGGGTATGGCTCCAGCACCAACCAACCCACTCAGAATATCCCACGCCTGCTTAAAAGCTTCTGGTGTCATAGTAGGAAGGCCTGCACCCCTAACTGGTGTCGCCTCCTCTTGAGCCCCTCCATCCTCTACAACCATTTCTTCTACGTCCTCAGCCACATGATCCTAAGGTGGGGGAGGGGTTACCTTGCGTGGAGCAGCAGCTCGAGCTCCACCCCTGGTGGATGTGGCTCCAGCTCGTCCCCTGACCCTTCCCCTACCTCTGTCACGAACTACCGGGCCCGCTGCTGGAACCGCTGGTCTTGCTCCATTATTCCTTGTAGTAACCATCTGCAGACAGAAGAGTGAACGAGGTTAGATACCAATTTTTATCATCAGCTATCAATTGGAATCGAGTTATAGCACGAAGGAAAGAAGGAAGAGATAGTTTTCCCTAAAGCCCCATAGCCTCTCGAAGAAAAGTATGGACGTCTCCGCACCATTCTGCAAGACTATACTAGACCTGTTTGGTACGACGAGATCAACAAACCTAGGCTCTGATACCATCTTTATCACGACCCAACCCATTGTGAGTGGCACCCACCCAACCCCCGGATGAGCGAACCAATAGAGTTCAACCCTTGCCTAGACTAACAGCCTAAAACCAGCAAGCAAAAAGTAAACTAGCAATCAAAACAAATCAAAAACTAATCATAATCATTATCCTGCGGAAAATCCCTCCTAGGAACTGAAAGTCATCGTACCAAATATCTGAATACGGGGATGCAATCCTAAAAGATAAAAATGAAATAGTTTTAGGTCCGAAACAATGGACTGAAACTCTAAGGACAACCCAAGGTAGCTCAAAACAAGAAGCTCACCCTTGAAAGTCAGAAATCGTCGGTGCTAAATGCGAGGTCGCGTCTCAGTCGCTGGTTGATTTCATGTACTCACCAAAGACAAGCAAGTGAAGTATCAGTACACCACCACTGTGTAATGGTAGGATCATCAACTAGTTTTCAAGTAAACAACATATATAACAGTACAACATATGCAAGTAAATATATGGAAAACATGCAACAAGTATACAGGTCCTAGACTACAAGTCTCTACCTACCTTGTCGCAGCATGAAATCCATCTCTTATAGTTCTATACCATGAACATGAGCCATTAACTATACTTTTCTGTCTAGCCCGGACCCACCCTAGAATCCCCTCTAGACACATACCAAAAGTAATGATTCCACCCGGCCTAAACCAAGACCAACACAACAGTTATACAAAGTTGCCGGCCACTCAAGGACCACCAATAATAACACCTTTTAAAAGACAACCCGGTCCACTCACAAAACCAATATAAAGTATCACATTCAGTAAAACTACCCGGTCCACACACGGAACCAATATCAGCCAATGCAATACAATAATCAATGAACCAATGCAAGATGCAATAAAGTAAACCCGTACCAGGCGTGGTACTCGTGCCAACCATTTGTTATACCCGTACCAGATGTGGTACCCCCAACCAAATGTCAACAAACCACAGTCAATATATGAACACATACAACTTGTAAAACCAACAAGTAAACATAGTTCACAGACTGTAAACAGGAACCTAGACATTCCACACAACTTTCCAAAGCAATGTAATGCATACAATCACTTAGACATGAGTACATGAATATACACATTCACAGAAAATCATAAGCCATCACCTACCTCGAATTGTTCCAAGCTCTATTGGACCCGAGCTTTCTCGTGTTTCGGATTCCTCTCTCGTTCTTGGTCTAAAAACAACACACAGTACATACAATTAACACACAATGCCTACACATTACCCGAATTATACCAAATCCCCAAACCCCAGGCCACCCATGATCATCCCGCCATTTTCCCGAGCTTTCCCACTGTTAATTCTCCTAGTTCTATCATTTTTACGGATAAAATAGGGAATTAAATAACGTATGATCATAATAATGTACTTTAATCCATACCCAAGAATACACAAGCTTGAAATCCCCTTCCTTCCCCGAATTTCACAATCCCTAGGTTATTCTAACCTTTCTTAAATTCCCTCCTAGCAATTCTACCGCATAAGAAATGTAATATAAAGATTGGGGGACCAAAACCTTACCTTGGGGAATAATTTTGACGGAAAAAGGAAGAAAAATGCCTGGAATCGCCTAGCCCTTCTCCCAAAATGAAATTGTGAAAAACTAAATATGTTGGGAGTTGTTTTTGCATTAAAATCCCGTCGTCCCGCTATAGCGGTCCCCGCTCTGCTATAGCAGTCCCGCTATAGTGATAGGCTGCCGCTATAGTGGTCTTAGGTAGGTTGACCGCCCTTTGACTGCCGCTATAGCGGTAATTTCCACCGCTATAGCGATGGCCGCTATCGCACGCGGTTGCGCCCGTTATGGACAGAAGGTCTAGAAATTTCCCAGTTTTGGCTATTTTACAACACACTTGCTTTTCCCGACAACCCAAAACAATTCCTTCACGTCAAACGCGATTCTTGGAGTTCTATCAACCCAAATACGATTTTGAAAAGTCCCCCGGACGCCTTTATGTCTTGGCTACATGAAAAACTAGCTCGAAGCAAGACACAAAGACCAATCCTTACCCGGATTTCCCTAGACTCTACCTCGCTCCAAAATCGGCCGAGGCTAGCGTAGCCTAGAATTTCAAACCCCCAAATCTGGAGTTTTCTAACTCTAAAACTTGGCACGATTGGTCTACCCGTAAAAAGGGACCCGATCGTTACAGTTATAGTGGTGGAGCTCACCGAAGATGAAGAGGAAGGGAGAATGGAGATTGGCAGATTTGGGTTTTCACCAGAGGTGTCCGGATTCCGATGGAGTGGCAGCGGCCGGTGAACAGTGGAGGGAGACAAGAGAACCTTTGAGAATTTTTTGCCAAATTTAGAAATTATCCACCACCAAGGAGTGTGTAGTGTGTATGAGACACTTTGTAGAAAACTTTAAAACCTAAATCATCTAGGTGGCAAAACAAAACCATGGGCTATCAAAACTGTGTGCTCAAAACCATGTGCTCAAAACTATGGTTTACCTAAAACCATGTGCTATTTATTTATCTGTGCAAAAAATATCTTCTCCACCTTTATGTATTAATAGAGTGTATAGAAACTAAACAATTGATGATTCAATCAAATTAAACAATATTTATTTATGAAAAAATGATTGTAACAAAAATTAACGATAATTAAAATTAACTAAAATGAATAGAAATTTGATAAAAATCTCAATATGTTCAAAAGTGAGGATACTTATCAATAAATTATATTAACATTGAAAAAATATGAGAAAAAATTATATTTTGTGCAATTTAACGAATAAAAGATTTAAAAATATTAACTTGAAAAATATCAGGCCAAAATTGAGTGTCAACAACTTCCCCTCTTCGTTCAGAGATAATGAAAGAATCTTTGAACGAATACGTAGACGTGTAGCCAATTTTGACTTGACAATGAAAAGGAATAACATATGCACAGAATGATGCTAGACTTCGATAGAGTTTTGAAAATCCTCTATGTCTGCTGGCTAGATTGAATTATTTTAAATGAAAGATAATAAACAAGAAAAAAATATTCTAAGAAAAAAAATAATTACGTACCTTTGACATTATTTTCCAAAATCACCCAGTGTCAAATTGTGAGATGCTGGGGATACAAAGTTGTGTACGTGTCTCATTGAAAGGCGAACGACCCAACTTGTTCTTTGAACAACAAAAAAATCCATTTTTGTCTCATTGTGTAACGACTGGATCCGTCGTTACGGGTAGTTCAATCGTACCAATTTTTAGAGTTAGAAAACTCTGGGTTTGGGAGTTTGAAATTCTGGGCTAGGCTAGCCTCGCGGTTTTGGAGCGAGGTAGAGTCTAGGGAAATCCGGGTAAAAATGGGTTTAAGTGTCTTAGATTGAGCTAGTTTTCCATGTAGCCAAGACATAAAGGAGTCCGGGAGACTTTTTGGAATCGCATTTGGGTAAGTACAACTCCCGGAATCACGCTTGATGTGAAGGGATTGTTTTGAATTATCGGAGAAAGCAAGTGTGTTGTGAAATGGACAAAACTGGCAGATTTTTTAACTTTCTGTCCGTGATGAGCACGGTCACGCGCGATAGCAGCCACCGCTATAGCAGTAGAAATTACCACTATAGCGGTGGTCAAAGGGCGGTCAACCTACTTAAGACTGCTATAGTGGTGGGCTACCGCGGAGCGGGCCGACGGGTTTTTCATACAGAAACAGCTCCCAAAATATTCAGTTTTTCTCAAGTTCCTTTGGGGAGAAGGACTAGGCAATTCCAGGCATTTTTCTTCCTTTCTTCGTCAAAATTCTTCCCTAAAGTAAGGTTTATGTTCCCCAATATTTGTATTACGTTTCCTATATGATAGAATTGCTAGGAGGGAATTTGGGAAAGGTTAGAATAACCTAGGGATGGTGGAATTCAGGGAAGGAAGGGGATTCTAAGCATGTGAGTTCTTGAGTATGGATCAAAGTACATTATTATGATCATAGGTTGTTTAATTCCCTATTTTATCCGTAAAAAATGATAGAACTAGGAGAATTAACAGTGGAAAAGCTCGGGAAAGGGGTGGGATGATCATGGGTGGCTTGGGGTTTGGGGATTTAGTATAATCCAGGTAATGTACAGGCCTTGGGTGTTAACTATATGTCCTGTGTGTTGTTTATAGACCAAGAATGAGAGAGGAATCTAGAACACGGGAAAGCTCAGGTCGAATAGAGCTTGGAACATTTCGAGGTAGGTGATGGCTTATGATTTTCTGTGAATGTGTATATTCATGTACTCATGTCTAAGTGATTGTATGCATTACATGGCTTATGAAAATTGTATGGAATGTCTAGGTTCCTGTTTACATTCTGTGATTGAACGGTTTTACTTGTTGGTTTTACAAGTTGTGTGTGTTCATCTATTGACTGTGGTTTGTTGACATTTGGTTGGCTTGGGTACCACGCCTGGTATAGGCATAACACATGATTGGCATGGGTACCACGCCTAGTATGGGTATAACATTCGGTTGGCACGGGTACCACGCCTGGTACGGGCTTACTTTATTACATCTTGCATTGTTTCATTGACTATCGTATTGCATTGGTTGATATTGGTTCTGTGAGTGAACCAGGTTGTTTTACTGAATGTGATACTTGGTATGGGTTCCGTGAGTGGACCGGGTTGCCTAGTTAAAGGTGATATTGTTGGTGGTCCTTGAGTGGCCGGGAACTTGTTTAACTGCTGTGTTGGTCTTGGTTTAGGCCGGGTTGAATCATTACTTTGGTATGTGTCTAGAGGGGATTCTAGGGTGAGTCCAGACTAGACTGAAGGGTATAGTTAATGGCTCATATTCGTGGTATAGAACTGTAAGAGATGGATTTCATGCTGGGACAAGGTAGGTAGAGACTTGTAGTCTAGGGCCTGTATACTTATTGCATGTTTTCCATATATTTACTTATATATGTTGTACTGTTATATATAATGTTTACTTGGAAACTGGCTGATGATCCTACCATTACACAGTGGTGGTGTACTGATACTGCACTTGTCTTTCTTTTGGTGAGTACAGAAAATCTACCAGCGACTGAGATGCGACCTCACATCTAGCACTGGTGATTTTTTACTTTCAAGGGTGAGCTGCTTGTTTCGAGCTACCTTGGGTTATCTTAGAGTTTCAGTCCATTTATTTCGAACTTAAAACTATTTTATTTTATCTTTTGGGGTTGCATCTCCGTGATTTAGATATTTGGTACTGATGTTTGGTACAATGACTTTCAGTTCCTAGGAGAGATTTTCTGCAGGATAATAATTATGTTTAGTTATTGAATTGTTTGATTGTTAGTTTACTTTTTGCTTGCTGGTTTTAGGCTGTTAGTCTAGGCAAGGGTTGAACTCTATTGGTTTGCTTATTCGGAGGTTGGGTGAGTGCCACTCACGATGGGTTGGGTCGTGACACATTGAAAGGCGGACAACCCAATTTAAATTTGATATGTCACTTTGAATGAGGTGACAACCCAACCTGTCTCATTGAAAGGCGGACAACCCATTTTGAATTTGATATGTCAATTTGAATGAGGTGACAACCCAATGTGTCTCATTGAAAGGTGGACAACCCAACTTGAATTTGATATGTCACTTTGAACGAGGTGACAACCCAACATGTCCCATTGAAATACGGACGATCCAACATGAATTTAATATGTCACTTTGAACGAGGTGACAACCCAACATATCTCATTGGAAAGCGGTAGACCCAATTCAAATTTGATGTCACTTTGAATGAGGTGACAACCCAACTTGTCTTATTGAAAGGTGGACGACCCAACTTGAATGTGATATATCACTTTGAACGAGGTGATAACCCAATGTTTCTCATTGAAAGGCGGACGACCCAATCTTATCTCTTTGAAAGGCGGATGACCTAGCTTGAATTTGATATATCACTTTGAATAAGGTGACAACCCAACATGTCTCATTGAAAGGCGGATGACCCAACTTGAATTTGATGTCACTTTGAACGAGGTGACAATCCAACGTGTCTCATTGAAAGGCGGATGACCCAATCTTGAATTTGATATATCACTTTGAACGAGGTGACAACCCAACGTGTCTCATTAAAAGGCAGACAACCCAACTTAAATTTGATATGTCACTTTGAATGAGGTGATAACTCAACGTGTCATAACCATCTGCACTAAACTCATTAATAGCAAATACAATATGTCACAAAGAAAAAGGTGAGGATTCAACATAACATGTCACAAATATAGGAGTGACGATCCAATAAAACATGTCACAAATATAGGAGTGACGATCCAACTTTAAAAAATACGTTATTTTAAACGGGATGACAACTCAATTTTAAAAAACATGTCATTTTGAATAGGATGACAAACCAATTTTAAAAATATATCATTTTGAATGGGATGACAACCCAATTTTAAAAAAATGTGTCATTTTGAATGAGATGACAAACGAATTTTAAAAAATGTGTCATTTTGAATGGGATGACAACTCAATTTTAAAAAATGTGTCATTTTGAATGAGATGACAACCCAATTTTAGAAAATGTGTCATTTTGAATGGGATGACAACCCAATTTTAAAAAATATATCATTTTGAATGAGATGACAACTCAATTTTAAAAAATGTGTCATTTTGAATGGGATGACAACCCAATTTGTTTTAAAAAATGTGTCATTTTGAATGAGATTACAACCCAATTTTAAAAAATGTGTCATTTTGAATGGGATGATAACCCAATTTAAAAAAATGTGTCATTTTGAATGGGATGACAACCCAATTTTTAAAAAAATGTGTCATTTTGAATGGGATAACAACCCAATTTTAGAAAATGTGTCAATTTGACAAGATAACAACTCAACATATCAGTTTAACAGATAAACAATAACACAGGAAGATAACAACTCAACATGTCAGTTTAACAAATAAACAATAACACAGAAAAAGAAAATGTCACTTTGACATAAATTAGAAAGGTGGGTGCTTGCCCCAATTTTATTTTGAACAAAAAAGCATGTGAAGAAAGAATCAAATCTCGACTGTAGTTGGTACCAACATTTAGCATTGCATGGAAATTTTCTCATTTGCTTCACACCTAACTGAGATTGACTTCGAGGTAATTCTTGTAGTTTCAAGTGGTACCTCAAACATACCTAAGTATCAACAAGATTTGTTCGTCTTGCTTCAAATAAAAATTTTAAACTATACCTATCCTCATGTTTCAAGTGCTCTTACCACAAAGAAAGTCCTCATTTGCACATATCTGGAGTATTTGTTTTGAGGATATTTTTAAAGAACACTCACACTCATAAAAATGTTCAATGCATGCAATTATGATGTCATATGCTTGGCCTTCATGTACATCTCCACTAATGTGAGAATATTTGAAATAAGATCATGTAGGACTTATAATCAGCTTGTAATGTTGGCTTAGGGATGAGTAGGATATTCATTTGGGATAAAAGTGGCTTAATCCCTCCTTTGAGCGTTGCACTGAATTTGTGCTTTTGTTGCGCTTTTAGCGCTTGAACTTCTGTGTTGTCCCTTTATTTTGTTTTGACTTCTTTTGAATCTTTGATTATCGGAGTCTTCTCTCCCTTTTTCTGATGACTTCTTCTTTTTTCAACTTCTACATTATTGTTGGAGTATTTTTCTTTGTTGTTTCTCCTTGTCTAGACTTGTGGAGAGTTTTTAACTCTTTTTTTTTCTTTTGAAGTCATTTTGTATCCTTGACTTTCAGGGATGCAACATCTTTTGCTTTTGACAGCTTCAAACTTGAATCTTCTTGTGTAATTTGCAAATCTTCAGTGCGCTCAAGGAGGTCGGTCCAAGAGAGAGATAGTGCATGTAAGCACTCAGAAGGATATAGGCTAAAATGTGGTTGTCCAAAGAAAAGGCTTTCAGGCTCAAAGGTGTCACGACCAAGACCGTCGTGAATAGCACCCACCCAACCCCCGGATGAGCGAACCAATAGAGTTCAACCCTTAGCCTAGACTAACAGCCTAAAACCAGCAGCAAAAAGTAAACTAGCAATTCAAATCAGCAAAGAACTATATCATTAAAATTATCCTGCGAAAAATCCCCCTAGAAACTTAAAGTCGCAGTACCAAACAATTCTACCAACATATAGAATACGGGAATGCAACCCCAAAACTTAAACAATAAAAGAGATAGTCTAAGCCCAAAATAATTGGGCTATAACTCAAAAGATAAGCATCAAGGCAGCTTGGTCGAATGGCTCACCCTTGTTATCTTGGAACAGTCCGGCCTACAGGTGAGGTCATGCGTCAACCTCCAGAAGATTTCCTGTACTTACAACAAAAACAACTAAGTGCAATATCAGTACACAACCACCGTGTACTGGTAGGATCATCAGCCAGTTTCCAAATAAACAGTGTATAAGCAGTACAACAAATCAAGTAATTAGTATGGAAGACATGCAATAAGTCAACAGACCCTAGACTACAAGTTTCTACCTAGCTTGTTCCTGCATGAAATCCATCTCTGATAACTCTAAGCCATAATCATATACCAATACCTATACCTTTCCGTCTAGCCCGGACCTACCCTGGGATCCACTCTAAACAACACCTAAGTGTAAATGAACAGCCCAGCCTAATCCAAGACCCACTCAACAATTATAACAAAGTTTCCCGGTCATATCAAGGACCACCAAAACAAGTATCACATTTCATTAAAATAGCCTAGTCCACTCACGGAACCAATAACAGTCAATGCAATACAACAATAACAATGCAAAGATGCAGTAAAATAAATCCTTACCAAGCGTGGTAGCCGAGCCAACCGTTATTATCCCGTACCAGGCGTGGTACCCGAGCCAACCGTTAGTATTCCTGTACCAGGCATGGTACCCAATCCAATCGAATGTCAACAACCCACAGTCAATACATGAACAAACAACTTGTAAACCAACAAGCAACACACCATTCAATTCACAGACTGTAAAACAGGACCCTTAGACATTCTACACAATTCCTCTAAGCAATGTAATTCATACAAGCACTTAGATAAGAGTACAAACATATACCACATTCACAGGAATTATAAGCCATCACCTACCTCGAAATGATCCAAGCTCTACTCAACCCGAGCTTTCTCGTGTTCCGGATTCCTCTCTCGTTCTTGGTCTAAAATAACATACAAGTACATGAAATTAACAAACAAGGCCTGCACATTACCCGGATTACACCAAATCCCATAACCCAAGGCCACCCATGATCGCTCCACCCTTTTCCCGAGCTTTCCCACCATTAATTTCCCTAGTTCTATCATTTTCACAAATAAAAATAGAGAATTTAACAACATATGATCATTATATTTCACTTTTAACAATACCCAAGAACTTTCATGTTTAGAATCCTTTTTCTTTCCCAGATCCCACCATTCCTAGGTTATTCCAACCTTCCCCCAAGTTCCCTCCTAGCAATTCTACCGCATAGAAAAAGTAGTACGAAGTTTGGGGAGTAGAAACCTTATCTTAGGGAAGAAAAATGATGAAGAACGAAGGAAAAATGCCTGAAATCGCCCTAGTTCTTCTCCCAAATGAATTATAGAAAACTGAACTGTTTTGGGGAAGTTTCTGCATTAAAAACCCGTCCGCCCTCTATAGGGGACGACTTCTGCTATAGCGGTCTTAAGCGGCGTTGACCGCCTTGACCACCACTATAGCGGTATTTTCCACCGCTATAGCGGAGATCGCTACGGTGGAGCCATTGCGCTCATCACGGATAGAATGTCCGAAAATCTCCAAAATTTGGTCATTTTACAACACACTTGCTTCCCCCGATGACCTGAAATAATCCATCCACGTCAAACGCGATTTTGAGAGTTCTACTTACCCAAATTCGATTTTGAAAAATCCCCCGGACTCCTTTATGTCTTGGCTACGTGGAAAACTAGCTCAAAACAAGACACCTAACCCAATCCTTACCAAGATTTCCCTAGATTCCATCTCGCTCCAAATCCGGCCGAGGCTTGCCTAGCCCAGAATTTCAAACTGTCCAACCTAGAGTTTTCTAACTCTAAAACTTGGCACGATTGAACTACCCGTAAAGACGAACCCGATCATTACAACAAATACCAATTTACACAACGTTCCTCCCCGAATGATCAAACCTGAATTTACAGAAATATAGGAGAGTAAGTGTAGTACCTGAATCCTCAATCAACTGAGGGTACTTATCATGCATGTCCTTCTCGGTTTCCCAAGTGGCTTCCTCAACTGGATGATGCTTCCACTGAATTTTTACCATGTCAATCACCTTTGTCCTCAACCTCCGGACATCCCGAGCAAGAATCAAGACTGGTTCCTCTTCTTAACGAAGATCCTTATCAAAAACTACCTCGTCCCACTTGATGGTGTAATCCTCATACCCATGGTATCACCTTAGCATGGATACATGGAATACCGAATAGACGCCTGACAAACTGGGTGGCTGTGCTAACTTGTAAGCCACTGGCCCTATAATCTCAAGAATCTCAAAGGGACCGATGAACCAAGGGCTAAGCTTACCCTTCTTACCAAATCGCATAAGTCCCTTCATTGGTGACACCTTCAGTAATACCTGTTCACCAACCTGAAACTCCATGTCCCAGACCTTGCGATCTGCATACTCTTTCTGCCTGCTTTGGGCAGCCGACAATTCTGCCTGAATGCCCCTTACCTTTTCCTGCGCTTTCTTTACAAAGTCTACGCCCAGGGGCTTTACATTGCCTTCCTCAAACCACCCAACCGGTGATCTGCAGTTCCTCCCATACAATTCCTCGAATGGTGCCATGTCAATACTGGAGTAGTAGCTATTGTTGTATGAGAATTCGCACAATGGTAGAAACTGGTCCCAATGTTCCCCGAAGTCCATCACACACGCTCTCAGCATGTCCTCCAATACCTGGATCGTCCTGTTCAACTGACTATCAGTCTGAGGATGGAAGGTTGTGCTAAAGGTGAGTTGTGTACCCAAATCTTCATGTAACTTTCCCCAAAACTTAAAGGTAAACTGCGTACCCCTGTCTGAAATAATGGACAGTGGTACCCCATGTAATCTCACAATCTCCTTCACATAGATCTTGGCCAATTGCTACAAATTGTAATCCACCCTGACCAGAATGAAATGAGCAGACTTGGTCAGCCTGTCAATAATGACCCAAATCGAGTCATACTTTCCCAATGTCTTGGGAAGACCCACCACGAAGTCCATGGCTATCCTTTCCCACTTCCACTCTGGAATTGGCATTCTTTGAAGTAGTCTTGCTGGTCTCTGATGTTCATACTTTACCTGTTGGCAGTTCTGACAATTGGACATAAAATCGACTATGTTCCTTTTTATCCCGGGCCACCAGTAACGCTGCCTCAAGTTTCTGTACATTTTAGTCATACCCGGATGAATTGAGTACCGCAAACTATGAGCTTTTGCCAAGATTTTTTGAATTATATGATCAACCTGAGGAACACAAATCATTTCCCTGAAATGTAACACTCCACCGGAGTCTAACGTGACATCTCTGGACTCCCCGGATATCACTTTACCTCGTAGCTTACTCAGTTTTGGATCCTGAAACTGTTTGGCCTTTATTTCCTCTATGAAGGTGGCTTTGACCTCAATACTGGCCAATAACCCACCTTGATCTAAAACACCCAAGTGCATGAACTTGGCCTCTAAATCCCGAATTTCCTTTGCTAGTGGTCGTTTGGACACCCCCAAACAAGCCAAGCTACCCATGCTAACTGTTTTCTGGCTCAATGCGTCTGCCACCATATTAGCCTTACCCGGATGGTACTGAATGGTCACATCATAGTCCTTTAATAGCTCCATCCACCTTCTTTGCCTCAAATTCAAATCCTTTTGCGTGAATACATGTTGTAGACTGCGATGATCTGTGAATACCTCATACTTGACACCATAAAGATAGTGTCTCCAAATCTTTAGTGCCAAAACCACCACTGCCAACTCTGGGTCGTGAGTCGGGTAATTCCTCTCATGCACCTTCAACTGCCTGGATGCATAGGCTATCACATTCTTATCCTGCATCAACACAACACCCAAACAAAAATGCTGCCAATGCATTGGTCAAACCAAATGACATTACTAGGAACTCGTAATGCCCATACCTAGTCCAAAAAGTGCTTTTTGGAATGTCTTCAGGCCTAATCTTTAACTGATGGTACTCCAACCTCAAGTCAATATTTGAAAACACCGATGCACCCTGAAGCTGGTCAAACAAATCATCTATACGGGGTAGAGGGTACTTATTTCGGATGGTCACCTTGTTCAACTGCCTATAATCTATGCACATCCGCATACTACCATCCTTCTTCTTTACAAATAAAATAGGAGCACCCCAAGGCGACGCACTGGGATAGATAAATCACTTATCTAGGAGTTACTGTAGCTGAGTCTTAAGTTTCCTCAACTCTGTCGGAGCCATACGATACGGAGGAATGGAAATGGGACGAGTGCCTGGCTCCATATCAATACAGAAATCTATACCCCTGTCCGGAGGCATGCCAGGAAATCCACTGGAAACACCTCTAGAAACTCAGAAACTACGAGAACTGACTCAATAGATGGGGACTCCATACTATCATCCCGGAGATGAGCCAAGAAGGCTAGACACCCCCTCCCCACTAGCTTCCTAGCCCGAACAAATGATATTATCTTAACTGGCTTAGGCCTTACACACCTTCCCACTCTAGTCTATCCTTACCCGGAATCTCTAGAGCCATAGTCTTGGTGTTACAGTTCAACACCGCATGATAAAGGGATAGTCAGGTCATACCCAAGATAATATCAAAATCAGCCATATCCAGAACTACCAAGTCTACCCAAGTATGCAACCCCACAAACACAACAGAACAGTCACGATAGACATGAGTCACAATCACAGACTCTCCAACCGGGGTAGAAACATGGATAGGGAAATCAAGGATATCACAAATTAAGTCCAGACCCAATGCAAAACTCACAGACATATAAGAATATGTAGAACCTGGGTTAAATAATACCAAAATCATTTTATCGCAGACAAGAATAGTACCTGTGATCACCACATCTGAGGCTTCTGCCTCGGTCCTCCCTAGAAAAACATAGCAATAAGCCTGATTATCAATCCAGGAAGCTTCCCGGGCTGGCTGCACTGCACCCCTGCCTGCGCCGCCGTTCCCTTTGTCTCCCCGGCCTCCCTAAAAGTTACCTCACCCACCCTGTGGACAACCTCTAGCATTACCGCCTCTGCCTGCCTGGACCACTACTCTAGACTGCTGCTGACCCTGCTTACTGGTCTGCCTATGTAGGCACTCCCTCTTAATGTGGCCCAGATCACCACAATGGAAGCTACCACGGTCAAGTGCAGGCCTGCTAGCTGATGTGTAAGAAGCTCCCTGGCCTCTAGGAGCTGAAGACTGAGCTCCCTGATGACCACCTGTAGTAGCTGGCAGAGTTGACTGAATAGGACGAGCCGAGTAAGCCTGCTGATTCTGGCCCCTGGAGTATGAACCACCAAAATTTCCCTCATTCCGGGGCTTCTTGGCTAAATCCTTAGCCTACCCCGCCTGCTTGACTCCCTCAAGTTTCTTCACATAATCCACCACATCATTAAAGCCCTTCCCTGAAGAAGTCATATGCACTGACAGTACCTATAGCTCAGTATTCAACCATTTCACAAACAACCACACCCGTTCCTCCTCGAAACCCAACATTTGTGTGGCAAAATGAGACAAGGCATGGAACTTAGCCTCGTAAGCAAAGACTGACATGCCTTCCTGCTCTAAGTTCAAGAACTCATCTTTCTTCCGGTCCCTCAAAGTACGGGGTACGTACTTCTCTAAGAACAAAGCGTGGAACTATTCCCAAGTCAGTAAGGGTAGAATAGAAGACCGGCACTCCACATGAGACCTCCACCACTGCTTAGCATCAACCTGCAACTGAAATGTGACAAACTCAACTCCATGTTGATGTACAATACCCAACTTATGCAACCTCTCATATCAATCCAAGATGAACTCATAGGCATCCTCCTTGTCGGTACCCTGAAAAGTAGAAGGTTTCAGCTTGAGAAACTTGGTCAGCATCTCATGCTTATTCCCTGTCATCACTGGGCCTATCATTGGCCTGAAGAAATCTTTCGTCTCTGAAGTTTTATCCATCCTAGGCGTTGTAGTAACCGCTAGCTGAGTATCCAAGGCCTGATTCGCAAAAGCCACGGGTATGGCTCCAGTACCGACCAACCCACTCAGAATATTCCAAGCCTGCTGAAAGGATTTCGATGTCATAGTAGGAAGCCCTGCATACCCAACCGGTGCCGCCTCCGCCTGCACCCCTTCGTCCTCCACAACAACTTCCACATCTTCAACAACATATTCCTGAGGTGGGGGAGGGGTTGCTTCACGCTCTCCAGTAGCCGCTTGAGCTCCACCCCTGGCGGGTGCGGCTCTACCTTATCCCCTGCCCCTTCCCCTACCTCTGCCATGAGTTGTTGGGTCCACTGCCGGGACCGCTGGCCTCGCTCTGTTGTTCCTTGTAGTAACCATCTGCGGACAGAAGAGTGAATGAGGTTAGATACCAATTTGTATCACCAGATACCTATTGGAATCAAGTTATAGCACGAAGGAAAGAAGGAAGAGATAGTTTTTTCCTAAAGCCCCATAGCCTCTCGAAGAAAAGTACGGACGTCTTCGCACCATTCTGCAAGACCCTACTAGACCTGTTTGGTATGACGAGATCAACGAATCTAGGGCTCTGATACCATCTTTGTCACGACCTCGACCATCGTGAGTGGCACCCACCCAACCTCCGAATGAGTGAACCAATAGAGTTCAACCCTTAGCCTAGACTAACAGCCTAAAACCAGCAGCAAAAAGTAAACTAGCAATTCAAATCAGCAAAGACCTATATCATTAAAATTATCCTGCGGAAAATCCCCCAAGAAACTGAAAGTCGCAGTACCAAACAATTCTACCAACATCTAGAGTACGGGAATGCAACCTCAAAACTTAAACAATAAAAGAGATAGTTTAATCCCGAAATAATTGGGCTATAACTCAAAAGATAAGCATCAAGGCGGCTTAGTCGAATGGCTCACCCTTGATATCTTGGAACAGCCTGGCCTACAGGTGAGGTCGTGCATTAACCTTCGGAAGATTTCCTGTACTCACAACAAAAACAAGCAAGTGCAGTATCAGTACACAAGCACCGTGCACTGGTAGGATCATCAGCCAGTTTCCAAATAAACAATGTATAAGCAGTACAACAAATCAAGTAATTAGTATGGAAGACATGCAACAAGTCAACAGACCCTAGACTACAAGTCTCTACCTAGCTTGTTACCGCATGAAATCCATCTCTGATAACTCTAAACCACAATCATATACCAATAACTATACCTTTCCGTCTAGCTCGAACCCACCCTGGGATCCACTCTAAACAACACCTAAGTGTAAATGAACAACCCGGCCTAATCCAAGACCCACTCAACAATTATAACAAAGTTTCCCAGTCACATCAAGGACCACCAAAACAAGTATCACATTTCAGTAAAATAGCCCAGTCCACTCACGAAACCAATAACAGTCAATGCAATACAATAATAACAATGCAAAGATGCAGTAAAATAAACCCGTACCAGGCGTGGTACCCGAGCCAGTCGTTATTATCCTGTACCAGGCGTGGTACCTGAGCCAACCGTTAGTATTCCCGTACCAGGCATGGTACCCGAGCCAACTGAATGTCAATAACCCACAATCAATAGATGAACAAATAACTTGTAAACCAACAAGCAACACACCGTTCAATTCACAAACTGTAAAACAGGACCCTTAGACATTCTACACAATTCCTCTAAGCAATATAATTCATACAAGAACTTAGATAAGAGTACAAACATATACCACATTCAGAAGAATCATAAGCCATCACCTACCTCGAAATGATGCAAGCTCTACTCAACCCAAGCTTTCCCGTGTTCCGGATTTCTCTCTCATTCTTGGTCTAAAATAACATACAAGTGCATGAAATTAACAAATAAGGCCTGCACATTACCCAATTACAGCAAATCTCAGAACCCCAGGCCACCCATGATCGTTCCACCCTTTTCCCGGGCTTTTCCACCATTAATTTAATTCTCTAGTTCTATCATTTTTACGGATAAAAATAGAAAATTTAACAACATATGATCATTATATTGCACTTTTAACAATACCCAAGAACTTTCATGTTTAGAATCCCCTTTCTTCCCCAGATTCCACCATTCCTAGGTTATTCCAACCTTCTCCCAAGTTCCCTACTAGCAATTCTACCGCATAGTAGTATGAAGTTTGGGGAGTAGAAACCTTACCTTAGGAAAGAAAAACGATGAAGAATGGAGAAAAAATGCTTGAAATCGCCCTAGTTCTTCTCCCAAATGAATTGTAGAAAACTGAACGGTTTTGGGGAAGTTTCTGCATTAAAAACTCATCGACCCGCTGTAGCGGTCCCCGCTCCACTATAGCGGTCGCGCTATAGCAAACGACTTCTGCTATAGCGATCTAAAGCGGCGTTGACCGCCTTGACCACCACTATAGCAGTATTTTCCACCGCTATAGCGGAGATCGCTACGGCGGAGCCGTTGCGCTCGTCACGGACAGAATGTCCAGAAATCTCCAAAATTTGATCATTTTACAACACACTTGCTTCCCCCGACGACCCGAAATAACCCCTCCACATCAAACGCGATTCTGGGAGTTCTACTTACCCAAATTTGATTCTGAAAAGTCCCCCGAACTCCTTTATGTCTTGGCTACGTGGAAAACTAGCTCAAAATAAGACACCTAACCCAATCCTTACACGGATTTCCCTAGACTCCACCTCGCTCCAAATTCGGCCGAGGCTAGCCTAGCCCAGAATTTCAAACTCCCAACTCGGAGTTTTCTAACTCTAAAACTTGGCACGATTGGACTACCCATAATGACAAACCCGATCGTTACAAAAGGGGGACATACTAGGGATTAATGTCATTTGGCAGGCATTGAGAGGCACAAACGAGTCAAAAAAGGCCTACGATCCTTTCCCAAATCAAATATTACTCAGGATTTCGCCTAAACAAACATTCAAGCCAAGTTCTAGATCAGCAATGCAATGCAATTGAATTTAATCTAAAAGTTCACCACACAATGCACATGAAACAATGAGGTTGATTTTATTCTTATCTTTGATGCATGCAAGAGAATACTTTCTAGTGTCACAAAGATACGACTAAGAGGTACCAAAAGAATCTATGGTTCACATAAAGTTAACGTTCTCAATCAATTATTTTGCACATTTCTAACCGTGTTGGCTCCAACCAAGTCAAAGATGTGATTCTTAAAAAAATATATTTATTTATTTTGATTTTTTTTTTAAAAAGATATCGAACCCAAAAGGGATGCCTACGTATCTTACCCCGAGGAATGAAAATTAGGTGTGCGTAGTTCGTGCAGATATGACATAAAATGTATCATGTTTGAAAGAATGTCAGATATATGAACAAAAAATGATGTAAAGAAGAATGAATGAAAACATGATAGTCATGAAAAAATAATAAAATAGAGGAGTGTCACAACTCAATCAAAAGCTATCCTGATTTATCTGTTTGACACTTCATGGAGTTCAACATCAGATGTTGCTCTCTTTGCTTTTCTGGTAGAATTTTTGAGGATCTTCCTCAAAAATTCTGCCCCAGTTTTGACTTCAACAACTCTATGTATTCAATCTTGTAACAAACACCATCTTCTGTAGAATTTTTGAAACCTTCTCAAAAATTCTGCCCAGTTTTCATTACAAATCATTGAAAAGCTTATGGGGAATATGATCGAGCCAGTGTGGCGCCTAAGTATCCCGTTGAGCCGAAAATCAAGTCAAATGTAGTTCCAACCTTTGGAATGAATAATCATATTTACAACAAAATATGTACACAAAAATAAAATAAATATGGACAAAATAAATTAGGTAGTATTTAGCACATAACAATGCATAACGTGACCTAGCATACATGTGACCTTTTAAGCCAAAGGTGAGCCTAATGCTTGAAAAATATGTATGTCATTTGTGAAATGTTTCATTGCCCCAAAAAATATATTTATACAAATCCGAGAGACAATAGTTCGTACAACTCGACATACACATCTTTCAAGTTAAAACAAATAATTAAATGATTGTCTTTTTAGGCCGTGGGCCTATTTGAACTCAAGGTGGTCTCACTAATGGACCCAACACTGCTTGAGTATCGAGTCAACTTAGGTCGATGCTTAATTGAAGGATTTGGCTCCGCTCTACGCTAGGTGACTAAGAGTGGGCTTTCTTCGAAATAGACCGGGTCTCAAGAGGACAACTTGAGTTGAAAATATGATAGTCATTGGATGCATGACGTACCCGTAAACTATCATATTTCCGAGAAAGTGTTATTTGTGAAAAGAGGTCACGGGATCGTGAACCCCCATTAAAGATAAAATCGCATGCTATGTGACGGAAAGATGTTATGTATGCAATGACAATATACATATAATACAATAAATAATGAATAAATAATCTAATAAATGTAAGAAATATATAATTTATAAATAACCAACAAAATATACAAGGCGCAAATAAAGAATTAATTAAACAATGAGGAAATTTTTTTTGTAAAAAAGTAAAAACTCCTCAATTGAAAAAATAAATTCATAATGATTAAAACCTTTTAATTCTCAGCAGAGTCGCCATTCTGTTATATCCGATAGGACACAACATCGGGACTCACAAAAAATAATTAATAAAAAATTAGTTTAAAAAATGATTTAACAGAGAAAGAGAGGAAGAGAGTCGCCACCAAATTTTAGGATAATTATGAAACCTTATTAACAATTGAACAAATTTTAGTCTATGAAACCAGTTAGATTCTACGTAAGGGTTCAAGTTATTCTGAAGGGAAGGGGTTAGGTATCCTTAAGAATCTACAACGGTGGTTCCCAACTGAACTCATTTTTTCAATTGAGGAGATAAAATAAATGCCTTGATTCTTTCGTGTTAGAGAAAAAGACCCTCCAAAACTCTAAGAATTCAAGGACAAACTTTTATGAAACGGTCTAATATTTGCCTATCGTTAGCTAAAATAAATAAATACAATAAAGAATTATACAACATCTTCAAATTTTAATTCGAATATCTTCTTCGGAAAGCATTTTTGTGTACTTGTAAACACACTTAGTAAAAGTGTTAGCAATTAACGAAAATTAATCAAAGAGAATTAAATAAATAATAACTAAGAATAAACCCGTCTTATATACATTGGAAGCCTTGGAAATCGAAGAAAATTTCTTCATCGGCCATATAAATTGATATTCGATATGAAATGATCGAACTCAAAATAATATCCATCTTTTATTATGGAGAGGCCTCGAAAATTCGACGGAGAGATTCTTTCATTGACCAATTTCAATAACAAGGTGCCATAACAAATTAAAACTCAACCCACAAAATACCATAACATATTCAAACTCAAATTAATAAATTAGCATAACCAATTAAATTTCATTCCAAGTAATACTATAAACAGTGAGTGTTTAAAGAATATAACCCAACCTTGAGGGCAGAGGCGGAGCCAGGATTTTCATTGAGGGGATTCAAAATCTGAAAATACAAATACACGAACTAATCAAAGGGGGTTCAACATCTACTATATATACATAAAATATAATTTTAACCGTGTATAAATAGTATAATTTTCTATCGAAGGAGGTTCGGATGAACCCCTGGCCAAAGGGGGCTCTGCCACTGCTTAAGGGTCACTGGCTAAATGACTAAACACGGATAACAATGAAAGAAAAGAAATGACGATTAAATACTTCAAGTAACGTCGAAAAAAAGCAACAAAACTTACAAAATAAATCAGCCCATTAATGATAGTAACTAGCAAAATAGTGAGACGTAAAGACTACAAATATGCACAAACAAAGATAAAAAAAAAATATATAATGGAAAAGATGTCACTGGAGTGAAGTATTTTTCCGACCAGATCTGGACAAAACAACATAGCCACCGGAGTATCACCTGAAACAGAGCTCAAAATCATGAGAAAAAGGGGGAAGAGGAATGAGGCTTACAGTGGTGGTCCGTCATCTGAGCAACGGCTAGTCGGAGAGGATTTTTCCCTTGATCGTCGGAGCTCATCGCGGTCCGGCAATGGTGGGAGTGTACCAGCGAAAGGGAGGGGGAAGAGAAGAGGGGTCATTTTATGGGTCTGGTGGAGCTCCGGTTGTTGAGCTATGGTTGTTAGGTTTTCTTTGGTGCGTTTCGACGGGGAAAATGACGGAGGGAGTGGGGTTATGGTGGTGGAGCTCACCGGAGATGAAGAGGAAGGGAGAACGGAGATTGGCAGATCTGGGTTTTCACCGGAGGTGTCCGGATTCTGGTGGGGTGGCGGCGACCGGTGAATAGTGAAGGGAGAGAAGAGAACCTTTGAGAATTTTTTTCCAAATTTAGAAATTATCCACCACCAAGGAGTGCGTAGTGTGTATGAGACACTTTATAGAAAACTTTAAAATCCTAAACCATTTAAGTGGAAAAACAAAATCATGGACTATCAAAATTGTGTGCTCAAAACTATGGTTTACCTAAAACCATGTGCTATTTATTTATCTGTGCAAAAAATATCTTCTCCACCTTTATGTATTAATGGACTGTGTAAAAACTAAACAATTGATGATTCAATAAAATTAAACAATATTTATTTATGAAAAAATAATTGTAATAAAAATTAACGATAATTAAAATTAACTAAAATGAATAAAAATTTGATAAAAAATCTCAATATGTTCAAAAGTGAGGATAATTATCAATAAATTATATTAACATTGAAAAAATATGATAAAATATTATATTCTGTGCAATTTAACGAATAAAAAATTTAAAAATATTAACTTGAAAAATATAAGGCCAAAATTGAGTGTTAACAGAAACCACATCAATTTGATACATGATCAATATGGTGTAAGGACAAGTAATGATCCTAAAACATTAAAATATGACTAAAAAGAGGCAATAATTAATTAGTTTAAAACTAAACTAAGATACGGACATGAGCTGTGGTTGTCGGGTTTTCTTTGGTGCGTTTCGATGAGGAAAATGACGGAGGGAGTGGGGTTATTGTCACGACTCAACCCGTCGTGAGTGGCACCCACCCAACCCCCGGATGAGCGAACCAATAGAGTTCAACCCTTGCCTAGACTAACAGCCTAAAACCATCAAGCGAAAAGTAAACTAGCAATCAAAAAAAATCAAAAACTAATCATAATCATTATCCTGCGGAAAATCCCTCCTAAGAACTGAAAGTCATCGTACCAAACATCAATACCAAATATCTGAATACGGGGATGCAACCCCAAAAGATAAAAATGAAATAGTTTTAGGTCCGAAACAATGGACTGAAACTCTAAGGGCAACCCAAGGTAGCTCGAAACAAGCAGCTCACCCTTGAAAGTCAGAATCGCCGGTGCTAAATGCGAGGTCGCGTCTCAGTCGCTGGTAGATTTTTTGTACTCACCAAAGACAAGCAAGTGCAGTATCAGTACACCACCACTGTGTACTGGTAGGATCATCAGTCAGTTTTCAAGTAAACAACATATATAGCAGTACAACATATGCAAGTAAATATATGAAAAACATGAAACAAGTATACAGGTCCTAAACTACAAGTCTCTACCTACCTTGTCCCAGCATGAAATCCATCTATTACAGTTCTATACCACGAACATGAGCAATTAACTATACTTTTTCGTCTAGCCCGAACCCACCCTGGAATCCCCTCTAGACACATACTAAAAGTGATGATTCCACCCGGCCTAAACCAAGACCAACACAGCAGTTATACAAAGTTTTCGGCCACTCAAGGACCACAAACAATAGCACCTTTTAAAAGACAACCCGGTCCACTCACGAAACCAATATCAAGTATTATATTCAGTAAAACAACTCGGTCTACACACGAAACCAATATCAGCCAATGTAATACAATAATCAATGAACCAATGCAAGATGCAATAAAGTAAACCCGTACCAGGCGTGGTACCCGTGCCAACAAAGTGTTATACCCGTACCAGGCGTGGTACCCGTGCCAACCATTTGTTATACCTATACCAGGCGTGGTACCCTAGCCAACCGAATGTCAACAAATCACAGTCAATAGATGAACACACACAACTTGTAAAACCAACAAGTAAACACCATTCAATCAAAGACTATAAACAGGAACCTAGACATTCCACACAACTTCCCTAAGCAATGTAATGCACACAATCACTTAGACATGAGTACATGAATATACACATTCACAGAAAATCATAAGGCATCACCTACCTCAAAATATTCCAAGCTCTATTCGACTCGAGCTTTTCCGTGTTTCAGATTTCTCTCTCGTTCTTGGTCTAAAAACAACACATAGTACATACAATTAACACACAAGGCCTGCACATTACCCGGATTATACCAAATCTCCAAACCCCAGGCCACCCATGATCATCCCACCCTTTTACCGGTCTTTCTCACCGTTAATTCTCCTAGTTCTATCATTTTTACGGATAAAACAGAGAATTAAACAACCTATAATCATAATAATGTACTTTAATCCATACCCAAGAACACACATGCTTGAAATCTCTTTCCTTCCCCGAATTCCACCATCCCTAGGTTATTCTAACCTTTCTCAAATTCCCTCCTAGCAATTCTACCACATAGGAAACATAATACAAAGATTGGGGGACAAAAACCTTACCTTGGGGAAAACTTTTGACGAAAAAAGGAAGAAAAACGCCTGAAATCGCCTAGCCCTTCTCCCAAAACAAAATTGTGAAAAACTGAATATTTTGGGAGTTGTTTCTGCATTAAAATCCCGTCGTCCTGCTATAGCGGTTCCCGCTCCGCTATAGCGGTAGGCTACTGCTATAGCAGTTTTAACTAGGTTGACCGCCATTTGACCGCCGCTATAGGGGTAATTTCCACTGCTATAGCAGTGGCCACTATCGCGCACGGTTGAACCTGTCACAGACAGAAGGTCCAAAAATTTCCCAGTTTTGGCTATTTTACAACACACTTGCTTTTCCCGACAACCCAAAAAAAACCCTTTACGTCAAACACGATTCCAAGAGTTCTACCTACCCAAATGCGATTCTGAAAAGTCTCCCGAACTCCTTTATATCTTGGCTACGTGGAAAACTAGGTTGAAGCAAGACAAAAAGACCAATCCTTACTCGGATTTCCCTAGACTCTACCTCGCTCCAAAATCGACCGAGGCTAGCCTAGCCCAGAATTTCAAACCCCCAAATTCAGAGTTTTCTAACTCTAAAACTTGGCACGATTGGACTACCCATAATGATGGACCCGGTCATTACAACAGATATCAATTTACCCATCATTTATCCCCGAATGATCAAACCCAAAATTATGGAAATAAAAGGATGGAAGTGTAGTACCTGAATCCTCAAACAATTGAGGGTAATTATCCCGCATGTCCTTCTCGATTTCCCAAGTGGCTTCCTCAACTGGACGATGCTTCCACTGAACCTTCACCATATAAATCACATTTGTCCTCAACCTCCGGACATCTCGAGCAAGAATTAAAACTGGTTCCTCTTCATAACGAAGGTCCTTATCAAAAAGTATCTCATCCCACTTGATGATGTAATCTTTATCCCCATGGTATCGTTTAAGCATGGATACATGGAATACCGGATGGACGCCCGAGAAACTAGGTGGTAGTGCTAACTTGTAAGCCTTTGGACCCACAATTTAAAGAACTTCAAACGGACCGATGAACCGAGGGCTAAGCTTGCCCTTCTTACCAAACTGCATAACCCCTTTCATTAGTGATACCTTTAACAATACCTGCTCACCAACCTGAAAGTCCATGTCCCGAACCTTGCGATCTACATACTGCTTCTGCCTGCTTTGAGCAGCCAACAACTTGGTTTGTATACCCCTTACCTTTTCCTGCGCTTCCTTCACTAAGTCTACGCCTAGAGACTTCACATCGCCTTTCTCAAACCACCCAATCGGTGATCTGCAGTTTCTCCCATACATGGCCTCGAACGGTGCCATATCGATACTGGAGTGGTAGCACAATGGTAGAAATTGGTCCCAATGACCCCCGAAGTCCATCACACATGCTCTCAGCATGTCCTCCAATACCTGGATTGTCCTTTCTGACTGACCATCAGTCTGATGGTGGAAGACTGTGCTAAAGGTGAGTTGTGTACCCAACTCTTCGTGTAACTTGCCCCAGAACTTAGAAGTAAACTGTGTACCCCTGTCTGAAATGATAGACAGTGGTACCCTATGCAGCTTCACAACCTCCTTCACGTAGATCTTAACCAATTGCTGTGAATTATAATCTACCCTGACCAGAATGAAATGAGCGGACTTGGTCAGCCTGTCAACAATGACTCTAATTGAGTCATACTTCCCCAATGTCTTGGGAAGACCCACCACGAAGTCCATGGCTATTATTTCCCACTTCCACTCTTGAATTAGCATTCTCTGAAGTAGTCCTGCAGGTCTCTGATGTTCATACTTTACCTACTGGCAGTTCTGACATTTAGACACAAAGTCCACTATGTCCCTTTTTATCCCGGGCCACCAGTAACGCTGCCTCAAGTTCCTATACATTTTGGTCACACCCGGATTAATAAAGTACCGCGAACCATGAGTTTGTGCCAAGATTTTCTATATCATATCATCCACCCGAGGAACACAAATCCTCTCCCTAAAATGCAACACTCCACCAGAGTCTAACATGACGTCTCTGGACTCCCCAAATATTACCTTACCTCGTAACTTGCCCAGTTTTGGATCCTAAAACTGTTTTGCCTTTATTTCCTCTATGAAGGTGGCCTTGACCTCAATGCTGGCCAACAACCCACCTTGATCTGAAACACCAAGTGCATGAACTTGGCCTCCAAAGCCCGAATCTCCTGAGCCAATGGTCGTTTGGACGCCCCCAAACAAGCCAAGCTACCCATGCTAACAGTTTTCTGACTTAATGCGTCTGCCACAATATTTGCCTTACCCGGATGGTACTGAATTGTCATATCATAATCCTTCAATAACTCCATCCACCTCAGATTCAAATCCTTTTGAGTGAAAATGTGCTGCAGACTGTGATGATTTGTGAATACCTCACACTTGACACCATAAAGGTAGTGTCTCCAGATTTTCAATGCAAAAAACCACCGATGCCAACTCTAAATCATGATTCAGGTAATTCCTCTCATGCACCTTCAACTGCCTGGATGCATAGGCTATCACATTCCTATCCTGCATCAACATAGCACCCAAACCAGAATGTGAAGCATCACAGAAAACAACAAAGTCTTTACGTTCAACCAGCAAGGACAAAATAGGGGTTGTGGTCAAAAGTGTCTTAAGCTTTAGGAAGCTCTCCTCGCACTTGTTGGACCACACGAATGGTACTTCCTTCTATGTCAGCATGGTCAGGTGAGTAGCAATAGAAGCAAAATTCTTAACAAACCTCCGGTAGTACCCCGCGAGCCCAACAAAACTCCTCACCTCGGTCACAGAGCTAGACCAAACCCAACTCTTGACTGCCTCAATTTTCTGAGGATCCACCATCACCCTTTTTTCTGACACTACATTCCCCAAGAATGCCACAGAAGTCAACTAAAACTCGCACTTAGTGAATTTTGCATAAAGCTTTTGGTGCCTCAAGATATCCAGCACAATATGAAGATGATTAACATGCTCCTCCCTACTCTTAGAGTAGATCAAGATGTCATCAATGAACACGATAACGAAAGAATCCAAGTAGGACTTAAACACCCCATTCATCAAACTCATAAATGCTACCGGTGCATTGGTCAAACCAAACGACATTACTAGAAACTCATAATGCCCATACCGAGTCTGAAGAGCAGTCTTCGGAATGTCCTCAGGTCTAATCTTTAGATGATGGTTCCCCGACCTCAAGTCGATTTTTGAGAACACTGATGCACCCTGAAACTGGTCAAACAAATCATCTATACGGGGTAGAGGGTACTTATTCCGGATGGTCACCTTGTTCAACTGCCTATAGTCTATGCACATCCGCATACTACCGTCCTTTTTCTTTACAAATAAGATCGGAGCACCCCAAGGCAATGTATTGGGATGGATAAATCCCTTATCTAGGAGTTCCTGTAGCTGAGTCATAAGTTCCCACAACTCTGTCGGAGCCATACGATATGGAGGAATGGAAATGGGACGAGTTCCTGGCTCCAAATCAATACAGAAATCTATATCCCTGTCCGAAGGCATGCCGGGCAAATCCGCTGGAAACACCTCTAGAAACTCAGAAACCACAGGAACTAACTCAATAGACGGGGACTTCACACTATCATCCCGGAGATGAGCCAAGAAGGAGAGACACCCCCTCCCCACTAGCTTCCTAGGCCGAACAAACGATATTATCTTAACTGACTTAGTCCTGTTCACACCTTCCCACTCTAGTCTATCCTTACCCGAAATATCTAAAGCCACAGTCTTGGTGTTACAGTCCAACACAACATGATAAGGAGATAGCCAGGTCATACCCAAGATAATATCAAAATCAGCCATATCAAGAATTACCAAGTCTACCCAAGTATGTAGCCCCACAAACATAACAGAACAGTCATGATATACATTAGTCACAACCACCGACTCTCCAACTGGGGTAGAAACATAGATGGGGGAATCAAGGATATCACAAGTCAAACACAGCCCCAAAGCAAAACTCACAGACACATAAGAATATGTAGAACCTGGGTCAAATAATACCAAAGCCATTTTATCATAGACAAGAATAGTACCTGTGATCACCGCATCTGAGGCTTCCGCCTCAGTCCTCCCTGGAAAAGTATAGCAATGAGCCTAATCATCAATCCAGGCAACTTCCCGAGCCGACTGCACCGCACCTCTTCCTGCACCGCTGTTCCCTCAGTCTCCTCGGCCTACTTGAAAATTACCTCGCCTACCATATGGATGACCCCTAGCATTACCGCCTCTGCCTGCCAGAACCACTGCTCTAGTCTCCTGCTGACCCTGGTTACCTATCTATCTATGTGGACACTCTCTCTTAAAGTGGCCTAACTCACCACAATGAAAGCAACTACAGTCAATAGTAAGTCTGCTAGCTGATGTATAGGATGCTCCCTGGCCTCTAGGAGCTGAAGACTGAGCTCCCTGACAACCACCTGTAGTAGCTGGCAGAGCTAAATAAATAGGACGGGCCAAATAAGCCTGCTGATGTTGGCCCCTGGAGTATGAACCACCATAGTTTCCCTCATTCCGGGGCTTTTTGGCTAAATTCTTAGCCTGCCCCGCTTGCCTAACTCCCTCAATCTTCTTCATACAATCCACCACATCATTAAAACCCTTTCCCAAAGAAGTCATATGCACCGACAGTACCTGCAGTTCACTAGTTAGACCCTTGACAAACAACCGAACATGTTCCTCCTTAAAACCCAACATCTGTGTAGCAAAACGAGACAACGTATGGAACTTAGCCTCATAAGCTGAGACAGACATGCTACCCTACTCCAAGTTCAGAAACTCATCCTTCTTCCGGTCCCTCAAAGTACAGGGAATGTACTTCTCTAGAAATAACGCGTGGAACTACTCCCAAGTCAGTGGAGGTAGAATAGAAGACCGACACTCAACATGAGACCTCCACTACTGCTTGGCATCACCCTACAGCTTAAAAGTGATAAAATCCACCCCATGCTGACATACAATACCCAACTTGTGCAACCTCTCATGGAAATCCAGGATGAACTCATAGTTATCCTCCTTGTCTATACCCTGAAACATCGGAGGTTTCAGCTTAAGGAACTTAGTCAGCATCTCATGCTCATTACCTGTCATCACTGGGACTAACATGGGCCTGTTGAGATCATTTGTGCCCGAAGCTGCATCCATCCTTGGTGTTGTAGCAACCGTTGGCTGAGTATCCAAGGCCTGATTTGCATAAGCTGCGGGTATGGCTCCAGCACCAACCAACCCACTCAGAATATTCCACACCTGCTTAAAAGCTTCTAGTGTCATAGTAGGAAGTCCTGCACCCCTAACCGGTGCCGCCGCCTCTTGAGCCCCTCCATACTCTACAACCATTTCTTCTACGTCTTCAGCCACATGATCCTAAGGTGGGGGAGGGGTTACCTCGCGTGGAGCAGCAGCTCGAGCTCCACCTCTGGTGGATGTAGCTCCAGCTCGTCCCCTGACCCTTCCCCTACCTCTGTCACGAACTACTGAGCCCGCTGCTCGAAACCGCTAGCCTTGCTCCATTATTCCTTGTGGTAACCATCTGCGGACAGAAGAGTGAACGAGGTTAGATACCAATTTGTATCATCAGATATCAATTGGAATCGAGTTATAGCACGAAGGAAGAGATAGTTTTCCCTAAATCCCCATAGCCTCTCAAAGAAAAGTATGGACGTCTCCGCACTATTCCGCAAGACTATACTAGACCTGTTTGGTACGACGAGATCAACAAACCTAGGCTCTGATACCATCTTTATCACGACCCAACCGATTGTGAGTGGCACCCACCCAACCCCCGGATGAGCGAACCAATAGAGTTCAACCCTTGCCTAGACTAACAGCCTAAAACCAGCAAGCAAAAAGTAAACTAGCAATCAAAACAAATCAAAAACTAACCATAATCATTATCCTGCGGAAAATCCCTCCTAGGAACTGAAAGTCATCGTACCAAATATCTGAATACGGGGATGCAATCCCAAAAGATAAAAATGAAATAGTTTTAGGTCCGAAACAATGGACTGAAACTCTAAGGACAACCCAAGGTAGCTCGAAACAAGAAGCTCACCCTTGAAAGTCAAAAATCATCGGTGCTAAATGCAAGGTCGCGTCTCAGTCGCTGGTAGATTTCATGTACTCACCAAAGACAAGAAAGTGCAGTATCAGTATACCACCACTGTATACTGGTAGGATCATCAACTAGTTTTCAAGTAAACAACATATATAATAGTACAACATATGCAAGTAAATATATGGAAAACATGCAACAAGTATACAGGTCCTAGACTACAAGTCTCTACCTACCTTGTCGCAGCATGAAATCCATCTCTTACAGTTCTATACCACGAACATGAGCCATTAACTATACTTTTCCATCTAGCCCGTACCCACTCTGGAATCCCCTCTAGACACATACCAAAAGTAATGATTCCACCCGGCCTAAACCAAGACCAACACAATAGTTATACAAAGTTCCCGGCCACTCAAGGACCACCAATAATAACACCTTTTAAAAGACAACCCGGTCCACTCACGGAACCAATATCAAGTATCACATTCAATAAAACTACCCGGTCCACACACGGAACCAATATCATCCAATGCAATACAATAATCAATGAACCAATGCAGGATGCAATAAAGTAAACACGTACCAGGCGTGGTACCCGTGCCAACCAAGTGTTATACCCGTACCAGGCGTGGTACTCATGCCAACCATTTGTTATACCCGTACCAGATCTGGTACCCGAGCCAACCAAATGTCAACAAACCACAGTCAATATATGAACACACACAACTTGTAAAACCAACAAGTAAACACAGTTAAATCACAGACTGTAAACAGGAACCTAGACATTCCACACAACTTTCCAAAGCAATGTAATGCATACAATCACTTAGACATGAGTACATGAATATACACATTCACAGAAAATCATAAGCCATCACCTACCTCGAAATATTCCAAGCTCTATTGGACCCGAGCTTTCCCGTGTTTCGGATTCCTCTCTCGTTCTTTGTCTAAACACAACACACAGTACATACAATTAACACACAAGGCCTACACATTACCCGGATTATACCAAATCCCCAAACCCCAGGCCACCCATGATCATCCCACTATTTTCCTGGGCTTTCCCACTGTTAATTCTCCTAATTCTATCATTTTTATGGATAAAATAGGGAATTAAATAACGTATGATCATAATAATGTACTTTAATCCATACCCAAGAATACACAAGCTTGAAATCCCCTTCCTTCCCCGAATTCCACAATCCCTAGGTTATTCTAACCTTTCTTAAATTTCCTCCTAGCAATTCTACCGCATAAGAAATTTAATACAAAGATTGGGGGACCAAAACCTTACCTTGGGGAAAAAATTTGACGGAAAAAGGAAGAAAAATGCTTGGAATTGCCTAGCCCTTCTCCCAAAATGAAATTGTGAAAAATTGAATATTTTGGGAGTTGTTTTTGCATTAAAATCCTGTCGGCCCGCTATACCGGTCCCCGCTCCGCTATAGAAGTCCCGCTATAGTGATAGGCTGCCGCTATAGTGGTCTTAGGTAGGTTGACCGCCCTTTGACCGCCGCTATAGCGGTAATTTCCACCGCTATAGCGATGGCCGCTATCGCACGCGGTTGCGCCCGTTATGGATAGAAGGTCTAGAAATTTCCCAATTTTGGCCATTTTACAACACACTTGCTTTTCTCGACAACCCAAAACAATTCCTTCACGTCAAAAGCGATTCCTGGAGTTCTATCAACCCAAATACGATTTTGAAAAGTCCCCCGGACTCCTTTATGTCTTGGCTACATGGAAAACTAGCTCGAAGCAAGACACAAAGACCAATCCTTACCCAGATTTCCCTAGACTCTACCTCGCTCCAAAACCGACCGAGGCTAGCGTAGCCCAGAATTTCAAACCCCCAAATCTGGAGTTTTCTAACTCTAAAACTTGGCACGATTGATCTACCCGTAACAACGGACTCGGTCATTACAGTTATAGTGGTGGAGCTCACCGAAGATGAAGAGGAAGGGAGAATGGAGATTGGCAAATCTGGGTTTTCACTGGAGGTGTCCGGATTTCGATGGAGTGGCAGCGGCCGGTGAACAGTGAAGGGAGAGAAGAGAACCTTTGAGAATTTTTTGCCAAATTTAGAAATTATCCACCACCAAGGAGTGCGTAGTGTGTATGAGACACTTTATAGAAAACTTTAAAATCCTAAACCATTTAAGTGGCAAAACAAAACCATGGACTATCAAAATTGTGTGCTCAAAACCATGTGCTCAAAACTATGATTTACCTAAAACCATGTGCTATTTATTTATCTGTGCAAAAAATATCTTCTCCACCTTTATGTATTAATGGACTGTGTAAATACTAAACAATTGATGATTCAATAAAATTAAACAATATTTATTTATGAAAAAATGATTGTAATAAAAATTAACGATAACTAAAATTAACTAAAATGAATAAAAATTTGATAAAAAATCTCAATATGTTCAAAAGTGAGGATAATTATCAATAAATTATATTAACATTGAAAAAATATGAGAAAAAATTATATTTTGTGCAATTTAACGAATAAAAGATTTAAAAATATTAACTTGAAAAATATCAGGCCAAAATTGAGTGTCAACAACTTCCCCTCTTCGTTCAGAGATAATGAAAGAATCTTTGAACGAATACGTAGACGTGTAGCCAATTTTGACTTGATAAAGAAAAGGAATAACATATGCACAGAATGATGCTAGACTTTGATAGAGTTTTGAAAATCCTCTATGTCTGCTAGCGAGATTGAATTATTTTAAATGAAAGATAATAAACAAGAAAAAAATATTCTAAGACAAAAAATAATTACGTACCTTTGACATTATTTTCCAAAATCACCCAGTGTCAAATTGTGAGACGCTGGGGATACAAAGTTGTGTACGTGTCTCATTGAAAGGCGAACGATCCAACTTGCTCTTTGAACAACAAAAAATCCATTTTTGTCTCATTGTTTAACGACCGGATCCGTCGTTACGGGTAGTCCAATCGTACCAAGTTTTAGAGTTAGAAAACTCCGGGTTTGGGAGTTTGAAATTCTGGGCTAGGCTTGCCTCGATCGATTTTGGAGCGAGGTAGAGTCTAGGGAAATCTGGGTAAAAATGGGTTTAAGTGTCTTAGATTGAGCTAGTTTTACATGTAGCCAAGACATAAAGGAGTCCGGGAGACTTTTTGGAATCGCATTTGGGTAAGTACAACTCCCGAAATCGCGCTTGATGTGAAGGGATTGTTTTAAATTATCGGAGAAAGCAAGTGTGTTGTGAAATGGCCAAAACTGGCAGATTTTTGGACTATCTGTCCGTGAAGAGCACGGTCATGCGCGTAGCCACCGGTATAGCAGTAAAAATTATCGCTATAGCGGCGGTCAAAGGGCGGTCAACCTACTTAAGACTGCTATAGTGGTGGGCTACCGCGGAGCAGGCCGACGGGTTTTTCATACAGAAACAGCTCCCAAAACATTCAGTTTTTCTCAAGTTCATTTGGGGAGAAGGACTAGGCGATTCCAGGCATTTTTCTTCCTTTCTCCGTCAAAATTCTTCCCTAAAGTAAGGTTTTCGTTCCCCAATCTTTGTATTACGTTTCCTATATGGTAAAATTGCTAGGAGGGAATTTGGGGAAGGTTAGAATAACCTATGGATGGTGGAATTCAGGGAAGGAAGGGGATTCCAAGCATGTGAGTTCTTGGGTGTGGATCAAAGTACATTATTATGATCATAGGTTGTTTAATTCCCTATTTTATCCGTAAAAAATGATAGAACTAGGAGAATTAATGGTGGAAAAGCTCGAGAAAGGGGTGGGATGATCATGGGTGGCTTGGGGTTTGGGGATTTAGTATAATCCAGGTAATGTACAGGCCTTGGGTGTTAACTATATGTCATGTGTGTTATTTATAGACCAAGAACGAGAGAGGAATCCAGAACACAAGAAAGCTCGGTCGAATAGAGCTTGGAACATTTCGAGGTAGGTGATGGGTTATGATTTTCTGTGAATATGTATATTCATGTACTCATGTCTAAGTGATTGTATGCATTACATGGCTTAGGCAAATTGTGTGGAATGTCTAGGTTCCTGTTTATATTCTGTGATTGAACGGTTTTACTTGTTGGTTTTACAAGTTGTGTGTGTTCATCTATTGACTGTGGTTTGTTGACATTTGGTTGGCTCGGGTACCATGCCTGGTATGGGCATAACACATGATTGGCATAGGTACCACGCCTAGTATGGGTATAACATTCAGTTGGCACGGGTACCACGCCTGGTACGGGTTTACTTTATTACATCTTGCATTGTTTCATTGACTATTGTATTGCATTGGTTGATATTGGTTTCGTGAGTGAACTAGGTTGTTTTACTGAATGTGATACTTGGTATAGGTTCCGTGAGTGGACCGGGTTGCCTAGTTAAAGGTGATATTGTTGGTGGTCCTTGAGTGGCCGGGAACTTATTTAACTGTTGTGTTGGTCTTGGTTTAGGCCAGGTTGAATCATTACTTTGGTATGTGTCTAGAGGGGATTCTAGGGTAAGTCCAGACTAGACTGAAGGGTATAGTTAATGGCTCATATTCGTGGTATAGAACTGTAAGAGATGGATTTCATGCTGGGACAAGGTAGGTAGAGACTTGTAGTCTAGGGCATGTATACTTATTACATGTTTTCCATATATTTACTTATATATGTTGTACTGTTATATATATTGTTTACTTGGAAACTGGCTGATGATCCTACCATTACACAGTGGCGGTGTACTGATACTGCACTTTTCTTTCTTTTGGTGAGTACAGGAAATCTACCAGCGACTGAGATGCGACCTCACATCTAGCACCGGCGATTTTTTACTTTCAAGGGTGAGCTGCTTGTTTCGAGCTATCTTGGGTTATCTTAGAGTTTCATTCCATTTATTTTGGACTTAAAACTATTTTATTTTATCTTTTGGGGTTGCATCTCCGTGTTCTAGATATTTGGTACTGATGTTTGGTACAATGACTTTCAGTTCCTAGGAGGGATTTTCTGCAGGATAATAATTATGTTTAGTTATTGAATTGTTTGATTGTTAGTTTACTTTTTGCTTGCTGGTTTTAGGCTGTTAGTCTAGGCAAGGGTTGAATTCTATTGATTTGCTCATTCGGAGGTTGGGTGGGTGCCACTCACGATGGGTTGGGTCGTGACACATTGAAAGGCGGACAATCTATTTTTGTCTCATTGAAAGGCGGACAACCCAATTTAAATTTGATATGTCACTTTGAATGAGGTGACAACCCAACCTGTCTCATTGAAAGGCGGACAACCCATTTTGAATTTGATATGTCACTTTGAATGAGGTGACAACCCAATGTGTCTCATTGAAAGGTGGACAACCCAACTTGAATTTGATATGTCACTTTGAACGAGGTGACAACCCAACATGTCCCATTGAAATACGCACGATCCAACTTGAATTTAATGTCACTTTGAACGAGGTGACAACCCAACATATCTCATTGGAAAGCGGTCGACCCAATTCAAATTTGATGTCACTTTGAATGAGGTGACAACCCAACTTGTCTTATTGAAAGGCGGATGACCCAACTTGAATGTGATATATCACTTTGAACGAGGTGACAACCCAACGTTTCTCATTAAAAGGCGGACGACCCAATCTTATCTCTTTGAAAGGCGGATGACCTAACTTGAATTTGATATGTCACTTTGAACGATGTGACAACCCAACATGTCTCATTGAAAGGCGGACGACCCAACTTGAATTTAATGTCACTTTGAACGAGGTGACAATCCAACGTGTCACATTGAAAGGCAGATGACCCAATCTTGAATTTGATATGTCACTTTGAACGAGGTGACAACCCAACGTGTCTCATTAAAAGGCGGACAACCCAACTTAAATTTGATATGTCACTTTGAATGAGGTGATAACTCAACGTGTCATAACCATCTGCACTAAACTCATTAATAGCAAATACAATATGTCACAAAGAAAAAGGTGAGGATTCAACATAACATGTCACAAATATAGGAGTGACGATCCAATAAAACATGTCACAAATATAGGAGTGATGATCCAACTTAAAAAAATACGTCATTTTAAATGGGATGACAACTCAATTTTAAAAAACATGTCATTTTGAATAGGATGACAAACTAATTTTAAAAATATGTCATTTTGAATGGGATGACAATCCAATTTTAAAAAATGTGTCATTTTGAATGAGATGACAAACGAATTTTAAAAAATGTGTCATTTTGAATGGGATGACAACTCAATTTTAAAAAATGTGTCATTTTGAATGAGATGACAACCCAATTTTAGAAAATGTGTCATTTTGAATGGGATGACAACCCAATTTTAAAAAATATATCATTTTGAATGAGATGTCAACTCAATTTTAAAAAATGTGTCATTTTGAATGGGATGACAACCCAATTTGTTTTAAAAAATGTGTCATTTTGAATGAGATTACAACCCAATTTTAAAAAATGTGTCATTTTGAATGGGATGACAACCCAATTTAAAAAAATGTGTCATTTTTAATGAGATGACAACCCAATTTTAAAAAATGTGTCAATTTGACAAGATAACAACTCAACATGTCAGTTTAACAGATAAACAATAACACAGGAAGATAACAACTCAACATGTCAGTTTAACAAATAAACAATAACACAGAAAAAGAAAATGTCACTTTGACATGAATTAGAAAGGTGGGTGCTTGCCCCAATTTTATTTTGAATAAAAAAGCATGTGAAGAAAGAATCAAATCTCGACTGTAGTTGGTACCAACATTTAGCATTGCATGGAAATTTTCTCATTTGCTTCGCACCTAACTGAGATTGACTTCGAGGTAATTCTTGTAGTTTCAAGTGGTACCTCAAACATACCTAAGTATCAACAAGATTTGTTCGTCTTGCTTCAAATAAAAATTTTAAACTATACCTATCCTCATGTTTCAAGTGCTCTTACCGCAAAGAAAGTCCTCATTTGCACATATCTGGAGTATTTGTTTTGAGGATATTTTTAAAGAACTCTCACACTCATAAAAATGTTCAATGCATGCAATTATGATGTCATATGCTTGGCCTTCATGTAAATCTCCACTAATGTTAGAATATTTGAAATAAGATCATGTAGGACTTGTAATCAGCTTGTAATGTTGGCTTAGGGACGAGTAGGATATTCATTTGGGATAAAAGTGTCTTAATCCCTCCTCTGAGCGTTGCACTGAATTTTTGCTTTTGTTGCGCTTTTAGCGCTTGAACTTCTGTGTTGTCCCTTTATATTGTTTTGACTTCTTTTGAATCTTTGATTATCGGAGTCTTCTCTCCCCTTTTCTGATGACTTCTTCATTTTTCAACTTCTACATTATTGTTGGAGTATTTTTCTTTGTTGTTTCTCCTTGTCTAGACTTGTGGAGAGTTTTTAACTCTTTTTTTTTCTTTTGAAGTCATTTTGTATCCTTGACTTTCAGGGATGCAACATCTTTTGCTTTTGACAGCTTCAAACTTGAATCTTCTTATGTAATTTGCAAATCTTCAGTGCGCTCAAGGAGGTCGGGCCAAGAGAGGGATAGTGCATGTAAGCACTTGAAGGGTATAGGCTAAAATGTGGTTGTCCAAAGAAAAGGCTTTCAGGCTCAAAGGTGTCACGACCCAGACCGTCGTGAGTAGCACCCACCCAACCCCCGGATGAGCGAACCAATAGAGTTCAACCCTTATCCTAGACTAACAGCCTAAAACAAGCAGCAAAAAGTAAACTAGCAATTCAAATCAGCAAAGAACTATATCATTAAAATTATCCTGCGGAAAATCCCCCTAGAAACTGAAAGTCACAGTACCAAACAATTCTACCAACATCTAGAATACGGGAATGCAACTCCAAAACTTAAACAATAAAAGAGATAGTCTAAGCCCGAAATAATTGGGCTATAACTCAAAAGATAAGCATCAAGTCGGCTTGGTCGAATGGCTCACCCTTGATATCTTGGAACAGTCTGGCCTACAGGTGAGGTCGTGTGTCAACCTCCAGAAGATTTCCTGTACTTACAACAAAAACAACCAAGTGCAATATCAGTACACAACCACCATGTACTGGTAGGATCATCAGCCAGTTTCCAAATAAACAGTGTATAAGCAGTACAACAAATCAATTAATTATTATGGAAGACATGCAACAAGTCAACAGACCCTAGACTACAAGTTTCTACCTAGCTTGTTCCTGCATGAAATCCATCTCTGATAACTCTAAACCATAATCATATACCAATAACTATACCTTTCCGTCTAGACCGTACCCACCCTGGGATCCCCTCTAAACAACACCTAAGTGTAAATGAACAACCCAGCCTAATCCAAGACCCACTCAACAATTATAACAAAGTTTTCCGATCACATCAAGGACCACCAAAACAAGTATCACATTTCAGTAAAATAGCCTAGTCCACTCACGGAACCAATAACAGTCAATGCAATACAACAATAATAATGCAAAGATGCAGTAAAATAAATCCTTACCAAGCGTGGTACCCGAGCCAACCGTTATTATCCCGTACTAGGCGTGGTACCCGAGCCAACCGTTAGTATTCTCGTACCTGGCATGGTACCCGAGCCAATCGAATGTCAATAACCAACAGTCAATAGATGAACAAACAACTTGTAAACCAACAAGCAACACACCATTCAATTCACAGACTATAAAACAGGACCCTTAGACATTCTACACAATTCCTCTAAGCAATGTAATTCATACAAGCACTTAGATAAGAGTACAAACATATACCACATTCACAGGAATCATAAGCCATCACCTACCTCGAAATGAACCAAGCTCTACTCAACCCGAGCTTTCTCGTGTTCCGGATTCCTCTCTCGTTCTTGGTCTAAAATAACATACAAGTACATGAAATTAACAAACAAGGCCTGCACATTACCCGGATTACACCAAATACCATAACCTCAGGCCACCCATGATCGCTCCACCCTTTTCCCGGGCTTTCCCACCATTAATTTCCCTAGTTTTATCATTTTCACGAATAAAAATAGAGAATTTAACAACATATGATCATTATATTTCACTTTTAACAATACCCAAGAACTTTCATGTCTAGAATCCTTTTTCTTTCCCAGATTCCACCATTCCTAGGTTATTCCAACCTTCCCCCAAGTTCCCTCCTAACAATTCTACCGCATAGAAAAAGTAGTACGAAGTTTGGGGAGTAGAAACCTTATCTTAGGGAAGAAAAACGATGAAGAACGGAGGAAAAATGCCTGAAATCGCCCTAGTTCTTCTCCCAAATGAATTATAGAAAATTGAACTGTTTTGGGGAAGTTTCTGCATTAAAAACCCGTCCGTCCTCTATAGGGGACGACTTCTGCTATAGCGGTCTTAAGCGGTGTTGACCGCCTTGACCACCGCTATAGCGGTATTTTCCACCGCTATAGCGGAGATCGCTACGGTGGAGTCGTTGCGCTCGTCACGAATAGAATGTCCAAAAATCTCCAAAATTTTGTCATTTTACAACACACTTGCTTCCCTCGATGACCTGAAACAACCCCTCCACATCAAAAGCGATTTCGAGAGTTCTACTTACAACAAATACCAATTTACGCATCGTTCCTCCCCGAATGATCAAACCTAAATTTACAGAAATATAGGAGAGTAAGTGTAGTACCTGAATCCTCAAACAACTGAGGGTACTTATCCCGCATGTCCTTCTCGGTTTCCCAAGTGGATTCCTCAACTGGATGATGCTTCCACTGAACTTTTACCATGTCAATCACCTTTGTCCTCAACCTCCGGACATCCCGAGCAAGAATCAAGACTGGTTCCTCTTCATAACGAAGATCCTTATCGAAAAGTACCTCGTCCCACTTGATGGTGTAATCCTCATCCCCATGGTATCGCTTTAGCATGGATACATGGAATACCGTATAGACGCCCGACAAACTGGGTGGCAGTGCTAACTTGTAATCCACTGGCCCTATAATCTCAAGAATCTCAAAGGGACCAATGAACCAAGGGGTAAGCTTGCCCTTCTTACCAAACCGCATAACTCCCTTCATTGGTGACACCTTCAGTAATACCTATTCCCCAACCTGAAACTCCATTTCTCGGACCTTGCGATCTGCATACTCCTTCTGCCTGCTTTGGGCAGCCATCAATTTGTCCTGAATGCCCCTTACCTTTTCCTGCGCTTTCTTTACAAAGTCCACGCCCAGGGGATTTACATTGCCTTCCTCAAACCACCCAACCAGTGATCTGCAGTTCCTCCCATACAATTCCTCGAATGGTGTCATGTCAATACTGGAGTGGTAGCTATTGTTGTATGAGAATTCGCACAATGGTAGAAACTGGTCCCAATGTCCCCCGAAGTCCATCACACACGCTCTCAGCATGTCCTCCAATACCTGGATCATCCTGTTCAACTGACTATCAGTCTGAGGATGGAAGGTTGTGCTAAAGGTGAGTTGTGTACCCAACTCTTCATGTAACTTTCCCCAAAACTTAAAGGTAAACTGCGAACCCCTGTCTGAAATAATGGACAGTGGTACCCTATGTAATCTCACAATCTCCTTCACATAGATCTTGGCCAATTGCTGCAAATTGTAATCCACCCTGACCAGAATGAAATGAGCAGACTTGGTCAGCCTGTCAATAATGACCCAAATCAAGTCATACTTTCCCAATGTCTTGGAAAGACCCACCACGAAGTCCATGGCTATCCTTTCCCACTTCCACTCTAGAATTGGCATTCTTTGAAGTAGTCTTGCTGGTCTCTGATGTTCATACTTTACCTGCTGGCAGTTCTGACAATTGGACATAAAATCAACTATGTTCCTTTTCATCCCGGGCCACCAGTAACGCTGCCTCAAGTTTCTATACATTTTAGTCATACCCCGATGAATTGAGTACCGCAAACTATGAGCTTCTGCCAAGATTTATTGAATTATATCATCAACCTGAGGAACACAAATCATTTCCCTGAAATGTAACACTCCACAGGAGTCTCACGTGACATCTATGGACTCCTCGGATATCACTTTACCTCGTAGCTTACTCAGTTTCGGATCCTGAAACTGTTTGGCCTTTATTTCCTCTATGAAGGTGGCTTTGACCTCAATGCTGGCCAACAACCCACCTTGATCTGAAACACCCAAGTGCATGAACTTGGCCTCCAAATCCCGAATTTCCTTTGCTAGTGGTCGTTTGGACACCCCCAAACAAGCCAAGCTACCCATGCTAACTGTTTTCCGGCTCAATGCGTCTGCCACCATATTAGCCTTACCCGGATGGTACTGAATGGTCACATCATAGTCCTTTAATAGCTCCATCCACCTTCTCTGCCTAAAATTCAAATCCTTTTGCGTGAATACATGTTGTAGACTGCGATGATCTTTGAATACCTCATACTTGACACCATAAAGATAGTGTCTCCAAATCTTTAGTGCCAAAACCACCACTGCCAACTCTAGGTCGTGAGTCGGGTAGTTCCTCTCATGCACCTTCAACTCCCTGGATGCATAGGCTATCACATTCCTTTCCTGCATCAACACAACACCCAAACAAGAATGTTGTCGGTGCATTGGTCAAACCAAATGACATTACTAGGAACTCGTAATTCCCATACCGAGTCCAAAAAGTGTTTTTTGGAATGTCTTCAGGCCTAATCTATAACTGATAGTACCCCGACCTCAAGTCGATATTTTAAAACACCGATGCACCCTGAAGCTGGTCAAACAAATCATCTATATGGGGTAGAGGGTACTTATTTCGGATGGTCACCTTGTTCAACTGCCTGTAATCTATGCACATCCGCATACTACCATCCTTCTTCTTTACAAATAAAATAGGAGCACCCCAAGGCGACGCACTGGGATGGATAAATCACTTATCTAGGAGTTACTGTAGCTGAGTCTTAAGTTCCCTCAACTCAGTCGGAGCCATACGATACGGAGGAATGGAAATGGGACAAGTGTCTGGCTCCATATCAATACAGAAATCTATATCCCTGTCCGGAGGCATGTCGGGAAATTCGCTGGAAACACCTCTAGAAACTCAGAAACTACGAGAACTGACTCAATAGATGGGGACTCCATACTATCATCCTGGAGATGAGCCAAGAAGGCTAGACACCCCCTCCCCACTAGCTTCCTAGCCCGAACAAATGATATTATCTTAACTGGCTTAGGACTTACACACCTTCCCACTCTAGTCTATCCTTACCCGGAATCTCTAGAGCCACAGTCTTGGTGTTACAGTTTAACACTGCATGATAAGGGGACAGTCAGGTCATACCCAAGATAATATCAAAATCAGCCATATCCAGAACTACCAAGTCTACCCAAGTATGCAACCCCACAAACACAACAGAACAGTCACGATAGATATGAGTCATAATCACAGACTCTCCAACCGGGGTAGAAACATGGATAGGGAAATCAAGGATATCACAAATTAAGTCCAGACCCAACGCAAAACTCACAGACATATAAGAATATGTAGAACCTGGGTCAAATAATACCGAAGTCATTTTATCGCAGACAAGAATGGTACCTATGATCACCACATCTGAGGCTTCCGCCTCGGTCCTCCCTAGAAAAACATAGCAATAAGCTCGATCATCAATCCAGGAAGCTTCCCGGGCTGGCTGCGCTGCACCCCTGCCTGCGCCGCCGTTCCCCTTGTCTCCCCGGCCTCCCTAAAAGTTACCTCGCCCACCCTGTGGACGACCTCTAGCATTACTGCCTCTGCCTGCCGGGACTACTACTCTAGACTGCTGCTGACCCTGCTTACTGGTCTGCCTATGTAGGCACTCCCTCTTAATGTGGCCCAGATCACCACAATGGAAGCTACCACGGTCAAGTGCAGGCCTGCTAGCTGATGTGTAAGACGCTCCCTGGCCTCTAGGAGCTGAAGACTGAGCTCCCTGACGACCACCTGTAGTAGCTGGCAGAGCTGACTGAATAGGACGGGCTGAGTAAGCCTGCTGATTCTGGCCCCTGGAGTATGAACCACCAAAATTTCCCTCATTCCGGGGTTTCTTGGCTAAATCCTTAGCCTACCCCGCCTTCTTGACTCCCTCAAGTTTCTTCACATAATCCACTACATCATTAAAGCCCTTCCCTGAAGAAGTCATATGCACTGACAGTACCTATAGCTCAGTATTCAACCATTTCACAAACAACCAGACCCGTTCCTCCTCGGAACCCAACATTTGTGTGGCAAAATGAGACAAGGCATGGAACTTAGCCTCGTAAGCAGAGACTGACATGCCACCCTACTCTAAGTTCAAGAACTCATCTTTCTTCCAGTCCCTCAAAGTACGGGGTATGTACTTCTCTAAGAACAAAGCGTGGAACTATTCCCAAGTCAGTGGGGGTAGAACAGAAGACCGGCACTCCACATGAGACCTCCACCACTGCTTAGCATCAACCTGCAACTGAAATGTGACAAACTCAACCCCATGCTGATGTACAATACCCAACTTATGCAACCTCTCATAGCAATCCAAGATGAACTCATAGGCATCCTCCTTGTCGGTACCCTGAAAAGCAGGAGGTTTCAGCTTGAGAAACTTGGTCAGCATCTCATGCTCATTCCCTGTCATCACTGGGCCTATCATTGGCCTAAAGAAATCATTCGTGCCTGAAGTTGTATCCATCCTAGGCACTGTAGTAACCGCTAGCTGAGTATCCAAGGCCTGATTCACAAAAGCCACTGGTATGGCTCCAGTACCGACCAACCCACTCAGAATATTCCAAGCCTGCTGAAAGGCTTTCGGTGTCATAGTAGGAAGTCCTGCATCTCCAACCGGTGCCGCCTCCGCCTGTACCCCTTCATCCTCCACAACAACTTCCACATCTTCAACAATATATTCCTGAGGTGGGGGGGTTGCTTCACGCTCTCCAGTAGCCGCTTGAGCTCCACCCCTGGCGGGTGCGGCTCTACCTCATCCCCTGCCCATTCCCCTACATCTGCCATGAGTTGTTGGGCCCACTGCCGGGACCGCTGGCCTCGCTCTGTTGTTCCTTGTAGTAACCATCTGCGGACAGAAGAGTGAATGAGGTTAGATACCAATTTGTATCACCAGATACCAATTGGAATCAAGTTATAGCACGAAGGAAAGAAGGAAGAGATAGTTTTTTCCTAAAGCCCCATAGCCTCTCGAAGAAATGTACGGACGTCTTCGCACCATTCCGCAAGACCCTACTAGACCTGTTTGGTACGACAAGATCAACGAACCTAGGGCTCTGATACCATCTTTGTCACGACCCAGACTATCGTGACTGGCACCCACCCAACCTTCGAATGAGCGAACCAATAGAGTTCAACCCTTAGCCTAGACTAACAGCCTAAAACCAGCAGCAAAAATTAAACTAGCGATTCAAATCAGCAAAGACCTATATCATTAAAATTATACTGCGGAAAATCCCCCTAGAAACTGAAAGTCACAGTACCAAACAATTCTACCAACATCTAGAGTACGGGAAAGCAACCTCAAAACTTAAACAATAAAAGAGATAGTCTAAGCCCGAAAAAATTGGGCTATAACTCAAAAGATAAGCATCAAGGCGGCTTGGTCGAACGGCTCACCCTTGATATCTTGGAACAGCCCGGCCTACAGGTGAGGTCGTGCGTTAACCTCCGGAAGATTTCCTGTACTCACAACAAAAACAAGAAAGTGCAGTATCAGTACACAACCACCGTGCACTGGTAGGATCATCAGCCAGTTTCCAAATAAACAGTGTATAAGCAGTACAACAAATCAAGTAATTAGTATGGAAGACATGCAATAAGTCAACAGACCCTAGACTACAAGTCTCTACCTAGCTTGTTACCGCAAGAAATCCATCTCTGATAACTCTAAACCACAATCATATACCAATAACTATACCTTTCCGTCTAGCCCGAACCCACCCTGGGATCCACTCTAAACAACACCTAAGTGTAAATGAACAACCCGGCCTAATCCAAGACCCACTCAACAATTATAACAAAGTTTCCCTGTCACATCAAGGACCACCAAAACAAGTATCACATTTCAGTAAAATAGCCCAGTCCACTCACGAAACTAATAACAGTCAATGCAATACAATAATAACAATGCAAAGATGCAGTAAAATAAACCCGTACCAGGTGTGGTACTCGAGCCAATAGTTATTATCCCGTACCAGGCGTGGTACCTGAGCCAACCGTTAGTATTCCCGTACCAGGCATGGTACCCGAGCCAACTGAATGTCAATAACCCACAATCAATAGATGAACAAATAACTTGTAAACCAACAAGCAACACACCGTTCAATTCACAAACTGTAAAATAGGACCCTTAGACATTCTACACAATTCCTCTAAGCAATATAATTCATACAAGAACTTAGATAAGAGTACAAACATATAACACATTCAGAAGAATCATAAGCCATCACCTACCTCGAAATGATGCAAGCTCTACTCAAACCAAGCTTTCCCGTGTTCCGGATTCCTCTCTCATTCTTGGTCTAAAATAACATACAAGTACATGAAATTAACAAATAAGGCCTGCACATTACCCGATTACACCAAATCCCAGAATCCCAGGCCACCCATGATCGTTTCACCCTTTTCCCAAGCTTTCCCACCATTAATTTAATTCTCTAGTTCTATCATTTTCACGGATAAAAATAGAGAATTTAACAACATATGATCATTATATTTGACTTTTAGCAATACCCAAGAACTTTCATGTTTAGAATCCCCTTTCTTCCCCGTATTCCACCATTCCTAGGTTATTCCAACATTCCCCCAAGTTCCCTCCTAGAAATTCTACTGTATAGTAGTATGAAGTTTGGGGAGTAGAAACCTTACCTTAGGAAAGAAAAACGATGAAGAACGGAGAAAAAATGCTTGAAATCACCCTAGTTCTTCTCACAAATGAATTGTAGAAAACTGAATGGTTTTGAGGAAGTTTCTGCATTAAAAATCCATCGCCCCTCTATAGTGGTCCCCGCTCCACTATAGCGGTCGCGCTATAGCGGACGACTTTTGCTATAGCGGTCTAAAGCGGCGTTGACCGCCTTGACCACCACTATAGCAGTATTTTTCACCGCTATAGCGGAGATCGCTACAGCGGAGCCGTTGCGCTCATCACGGAAAGAATGTCCAGAAATCATCAAAATTTGATCATTTTACAACACACTTGCTTCCCCCGATGACCCGAAATAACCCCTCCACATCAAACGCGATTCTGGAAGTTCTACTTACCCAAATTTGATTCTGAAAAGTCTCCCGAACTCCTTTATATCTTGGCTACATGGAAAACTAGCTCAATATAAGACACCTAACCCAATCCTTACACGGATTTCCCTAGACTACACCTCGCTCCAAATCTGGTCAAGGCTAGCCTAGCCCAGAATTTCAAACTCCCCAACTCGGAGTTTTCTAACTCTAAAACTTGACACGATTGGACTACCCATAATGACGAACCTGGTCGTTACAAAAGAGGGACATACTAGGGATTAATGTCATTTGGCAGGCATTGAGAGGCACAAACGAGTCAAAAAAGGCCTACGATCCTTTCCCAAATCAAATATTACTCAGGATTTCGCCTCAACAAACATTCAAGCCAAGTTCTAGATCAGCAATGCAATGCAATTGAATTTAATCTAAAAGTTCACCACACAATGCACATGAAATAATGAGGTTGATTTTATTCTTATCTTTGATGCATGCAAGAGAATTCTTTCTAGTGTCACAAAGATACGACTAAGAGGTACCAAAAGAATATATGGTTCACATAAAGTTAACGTTCTCAATCAATTATTTTGCACATTTCTAACCGTGTTGGCACCAACCAAGTCAAAGATGTGATTCTTAAAAAAATATATTTATTTTTTTTGATTTTTTTAAAAAAAAAGATATCGAACCCAAAAGGGCTGCCTACGTATCTTACCTCGAGGAATGAAAATTAGGTGTGTGTAGTTTGTGCAGATATGACATAAAATGTATCATGTTTGAAATAATGTCAGATATATGCACAAAAAATGATGTAAAAAAGAATGAATGAAAACATGATAGTCATGAAAAAATAATAAAATAGAGGAGTGTCACAACTCAATCAAAAGCTATCCTGATTTATCTGTTTGACACTTCATGGAGTTCAACATCAGATGTTGCTCTCTTTGCTTTTCTGGTAGAATTTTTGAGGATCTTCCTCAAAAATTCTGCCCCAGTTTTGACTTCAACAACTCTATGTATTCAATCTAGTAACAAACACCATCTTCTGTAGAATTTTTGAAACTTTCTCAAAAATTCTGCCCCAGTTTCCATTACAAATCATTGAAAAGCTTATGGGGAATATGATCGAGCCAGTGTGGCGCCTACGTATCCCGTTGAGCCGAGAATCAAGTCAAATGTAGTTCCAACCTTTGGAATGAATAATCATATTTACAACAAAATATATACACAAAAATAAAATAAATATGGACAAAATAAATTAGGTAGCATTTAGCACATAACAATGCATAACGTGACCTAGCATACATGTGACCTTTTAAGCCAAAGGTGAGCCTAATGCTTGAAAAATGTGTATGTCATTTGTGAGATGTTTCATTGCCCCAAAAAATATATTTATACAAATCTGAGAGACAATAGTTCGTACAACTCGACATACACATCTTTCAAGTTAAAACAAATAATTAAATGATTGTCCTTTTAGGCCGTGGGCCTATTTGAACTCAAGGTGGTCTCACTAATGGACCCAACACTGCTTGAGTATTGAGTCAACTTAGGTTGATGCTTAATTGAAGGATTTGGCTCCGCTCTACGCTAGGTGACTAAGAGTGGGCTTTCTTCGAAATAGACCGGGTCCCAAGAGGACAACTTGGGTTCAAAATATGATAGTCATTGGATGCATGACGTACCCGTAAACTATCATATTTTCGAGAAAGTGTTATTTGTGAAAAGAGGTCACGGGATCGTGAACCCCCATTAAAGATAAAATCGCATGCTATGTGACGGAAAGATGTTATGTATGCAATGACAATATACATATAATACAATAAATAATCTAATAAATGTAAGAAATATACAATTTATAAATAACCAACAAAATATACAAGGCGCAAATAAAGAATTAATTAAACAATGAGGAAATTTTTTTTGTAAAAAAGTAAAAACTCCTCAATTGAAAAAATAAATTCATAATGATTAAAACCTTTTAATTCTCAGCAGAGTCGCCATTCTGTTATATCCGATAGGACACAACATCGGGACTCACAAAAAATAATTAATAAAAAATTAGTTTAAAAAATGATTTAAGAGAGAAAGAGAGGAAGAGAGTCGCCACCAAATTTTAGGATAATTATGAAACCTTATTAATAATTGAACAAATTTTAGTCTATGAAACCAGTTAGATTTTAGGTAAGGGTTCAAGTTATTCTGAAGGGAAGGGGTTAGGCATCCTTAAGAATCTACAACGGTGGTTCCCAACTGAACTCATTTTTTCAATTGAGGAGATAAAACAAATGCCTTGATTCTTTTGTGTTAGAGAAAAAGACCCTCCAAAACTCTAAGAATTCAAGGACAAACTTTTATGAAACGGTCTAATATTTGCCTATCGTTAGCTAAAATAAATAAATACAATAAAGAATTATACAACATCTTCAAATTTTAATTCGAATATCTTCTTCGGAAAGCATTCTCGTGTACTTGTAAACACACTTAGTAAAAGTGTTAGCAATGAACGAAAATTAATCAAAGAGAATTAAATAAATAATAACTAGGAATAAACCCGTCTTATATACATTGGAAGCCTTGGAAATCGACGAAAATTTCTTCATCGGCCATATAAATTGATATTCGATATGAAATGATCGAACTCAAAATAATATCCATCTTTTATTATGGAGAGGCCTCGAAAATTCGACGGAGAGATTCTTTCATTGACCAATTTCAATAACAAGGTGCCATAACAAATTAAAACTCAAACCACAAAATACCATAACATATTCAAACTCAAATTAATAAATTGGCATAACCAATTAAATTTCATTCCAAGTAATACTATAAACAGTGAGTGTTTAAAGAATATAACCCAACCTCATTGAGGGGATTCAAAATCTGAAAATACAAATATACGAACTAATCGAAGGGGGTTCAACATCTACTATATATATATATAAAATAATTTTAACCGTGTATAAATAGTATAATTTTCTAACGAAGGAGGTTCGGATGAACCCCTGGCCAAAGGGGGGCTCCGCCACTGCTTAAGGGTCACTGGTTAAATGACTAAACACGGATAACAATGAAAGAAAAGAAATGAAGATTAAATACTTCAAATAACGTCGAAAAAAAGCAACAAAACTTACAAAATAAATCAGCCAATTAATGATAGTAACTAGCAAAATAGTGAGACGTAAAGACTACAAATATGCACAAACAAAGATAAAAAAATATATAATGGAAAAGATGTCACTGGAGTGAAGTATTTTTCCGACCAGATCTGGACAAAACAACATAGCCACCGGAGTATCACCTGAAACAGAGCTCAAAATCATGAGAAAAAGGGGGAAGAGAAATGAGGCTTACAGTGGTGGTCCGTCATCTGAGCAACGGCTAGTCGGAGAGGATTTTTCCCTTGCTCGTCGGAGCTCATCGTGTTCCGACAATGGTGGGAGTGTACCAGCGAAAGGGAGGGGGAAGAGAAGAGGGGTCATTTTGTGGGTCTGGTGGAGCTCCGGTTGTTGAGTTGTGGTTGTCGGGTTTTCTTTGGTGTGTTTCGACGGGGAAAATGACGGAGGGAGTGGGGTTATGGTGGTGGAGCTCACCGGAGATGAAGAGGAAGGGAGAACGGAGATTGGCAGATCTGGGTTTTCACTGGAGGTGTCCGGATTCTGGTGGGGTGGCGGCGGCCGGTGAATAGTGAAGGGAGAGAAGAAAATCTTTGAGAATTTTTTGCCAAATTTAGAAATTATCCACCACCAAGGAGTGCGTAGTGTGTATGAGACACTTTATAGAAAACTTTAAAATCCTAAACCATTTAAGTGGCAAAACAAAACCATGGACTATTAAAATCGTGTGCTCAAAACTATGGTTTACCTAAAACCATGTGCTATTTATTTATCTGTGCAAAAAATATCTTCTCCACCTTTATGTATTAATGGACTGTGTAAATATTAAACAATTGATGATTCAATAAAATTAAACAATATTTATTTATGAAAAAATGATTGTAATAAAAATTAACGATAATTAAAATTAACTAAAATGAATAAAAATTTGATAAAAATCTCAATATGTTCAAAAGTGAGGATAATTATCAATAAATTATATTAACATTGAAAAAATATGAGAAAAAATTATATTCTGTGTAATTTAACGAATAAAAAATTTAAAAATATTAACTTGAAAAATATAAGGCCAAAATTGAGTGTTAACAGAAACCACATCAATCTGATACATGATCAATATGGTGTAAGGACAAGTAATGATCCTAAAACATTAAAATATGACTAAAAAGAGGCAATAATTAATTAGATTAAAACTAACTAAGATAATTAACACCATTAAATATTCAAATACAACTTAATTGATCATATGAGAGTCAACATCACTTAAACACATGACCAAAGGGATATAAGGAAGAGCAATGGTTGTACAAATCACTTCCTCAGAGTAGTGTTTGAAATCAAGTAATGCTTGTCTAAGCACAAGTTTGCTCTGAGAAAGTGTTTTGTACAATCATTGCTCTTCCTTATTCTCATTTGATCACTACTCTCAATTGATGTGCACTCCATATGATTATCTAAGTTGTATTTGAATGTTCGAATGGTGTTAATTCCCATAATTTATTTTAATTTATTTAATTATTACCTCTTTTTAGAATATTAATGTTTGACTATATATTCATCTAATATATTATAGACTAAAAATACGGTCAAGTATATATAAAAGTCTTTATCTATAATAGACTGTTAAGTTTAGTATATATGTATATAGACATGCACTAGTATATGATAAAAAAATAATTGAATTAAACCACCATTCAAACATTCAAATACAACTTAAATGATCATATGAGAGCTCACATCAATTGGACACATGATCAAAGGGATCTAAGGAAGTGCAATGGTTATACAAATCATTTTCTCAGAGTAGTGTTTGAGATCAAGTAATATTTTTCTAAGCACAAGTTTGCTCTGAAAAAGTATTTTGTACAATCATTGATCTTTTTTATTCTCGTTTGATCACTACTCCCAATTGATGTAGACTCTCATATGATCATCTAAGTTATATTTGAATGTTTGAATGGTATTAATTCACATAATTTAATTTAATTTATTTAATTATTATCTTGTTTTAGCATATTAGTGCTTGATTATATATTCATCTGATATATTATAAACTAAAAATACAGTCAAGTATATATAAAGGTATTTATCTATAATAGATTATCCAGTTAAGTATATACGTATATTGACAGACATGCACTAGTATATGACACACGTACAAAAAAAATAATTAATTAAATTAATTAAATCCCCATTTAAATATTATAAAATAACTTAATTACATCATATGGAGTCCATATCAATTAAAAACATGATCAAAGGGATATAAGGAAGAGAATGGTTGTACAAATCACTTTCTCAAAGTAGTGTTTGAGATCAAGTAATGTTTGTCTAAGCACAAGTTTGTTCTGAAGAAGTGTTTTGTATAACTATTGCTTTTTCTTATACTCATTTGATCACTACTCTCAATTGATGTGGACTCTCATATGATCATTTAAGTTGTATTTGAATGTTTGAATGGTGTTAATTCACATAATTTAATTAATTATTACATTTTTAGCATATTAGTGCTTGACTATATATTCATCTGGTATATTAGAGACTAAAAACACGATCAAATATATATAAAGGTCTTTATCTATAATAGATTGTCCAGTTTAGTATATACATATATAGATATGCACTAGTATATGACTAAAAAATAATAATTAATTAAATTAAACTAAGCTAGGAAAATTTGAGACTTCCCCAATCGGAGAGAAGAAGAGTAGCCTCAATTAACGCCATTCAACCATTTGTAAAACAACTTGGTTACATCATATAGGAGTCCATATCAATTGGACACATGATCAAACGGGTATAAGGAAGAGCAATAGTATCGATGATAGACCATCATTATTATCTATAATATATGAACTTTTCTATTTAATTACTACCCTTTTTAGGCTTACAATTTGATGGTCTATGATCCACTATTATGGTTGATTATATAATATGTGAGTCTATAATCGAGGCTTACAATGTGAAGGCCTATAATCCACTATTACGATTGATTATATAGTATGTGAGTCTATAATCGATTATTTTAATTTCAGATAAATATTGTTCATCTTGGTCAAACTTTTTATTTGTATTGGTTTATTATAGATGATCGATAGAGCAATGAATCAATTGATAATGTTCAGAAATCAAGAACTAATTGAGATGACAAGTGTGCAAAATCAATAATAAAATTAGAGAAAAAATAGGTGTGGAGTGTGGGTGCGGGAGGAGCTGATGCCGAAGATTCTTTCTGAGGTTTCTCAACGACATTTATCTTTAATATTGGCCTAGATCCATCAGCAACAACATCGAGCATGTATAAGTCCACGTGTTGGGGTTTAGTACTGAAAAGTGAATGGAAAATAGAGAGAATAGAAATGGAGGAAAAATAAAATTTTATTTTTGCTTTTGTAAAGAGCATTTGTACCACATTGGTGGTGGAAAATAAATTTCAATTGTTTATATTGAGAAACGCTTTCTCATAGTATTAAAGGGGTTGAGAAGAAGACAAGTCTCGCGCCGTCGTCGTCATCGGCTCGGCTCGGCTTCGGCTTCGGCTTCGGCTTTGGATTTGGATTTGGATTTGGAAAAGATCGAGAGATTATCTTTTGTCCTTTTAACCCAAAATATTTCTCAGTGCGAGCCGCATATCGGCTTGTGTGAAATGAACAATGAATTGCACATCAAAAAGATTGTGTCCTTTCGACTCACTGGTTCGTGACATGCGGAGAGACATGTGATGCGCACAATGGCATGTGCGTTTCACATGTCATCTCGCACCTCACGTCTAGTTGAGCAGTCTCACTGGTTTTGTGTGCGACAGGATGTGCGACATGCACTTCCTCTTGTGTGAACCGCACATCGTCCCATCGTATCTAAAATAGTGTAACTTTTTTGAACCATTGCTTCCTTTCTGAAGAAGTGCTTTTTGGCTATAAATATTTGATTCTTCCTCAGATATGGAGCACGAATTTAAGTACATTTTAAGTACAAGAAACACAAGTATACTTCTATATTTTCTTCTAAATTCAAGTGTGATATACTACCGTTGAGTGGTTCGTTGAGCAATAGAATTTGAGGTACCGCTATTCTATTGTTGTTAATCATTCTATCCTGGGAGGATAGATTTCATCAACCTCGTGTGCTTGAGGGGAATAATTTCCTTAAGGACATACTGTGTATTCAGTGGGCTCGATTTCTTCTTCATCTCTTTTCTTGTTTCTGCTTCTTGTTTTTAAATACAGATTTTATTTATCACCCAAAAATAATAATCTTAAGGAAATTATTGTTTATTGAAATCCTTAAGATTAAAATTACTGTAAATCTGTATTTGATTTTTGGAGATTAAAACTTTTTGGTTTCTACTCTGTTTGAATCTTTGTTCTGATTTGAAGAATATAAAAACTTCGTCAGAACTTAGAGTTCATTCGGTTGAACGGTTCGAAGATATAAAAACTTCATCGTTAACTAGAAACAAGTTTGAATAAAGAGATAGTCTTTATTGTTAGTATTCTGATACTAAATTATTTTGTCAAATTTGTGACAGAAAACATGACGAACGAGACAGAATATCAAAATGATTTTGTTATGAATAGTATTGCCCCTGCGGTAACAACTATAGCGTCATCAAGTCGTGCGAATGTTGCACCTGCAATGGCTATGGCAGAAAAACCAGGAAAATTTATGGGCATCAACTCCAAGGGATGGCAGCAGAAGATGTTCTTCTATCTCACAACTCTAAGCCTGCAACGTTTCATAAGTGAGGACGTTCATGTGTTGGCGGAGGAAACACCGGATAAAGAGAAGTTTGTGGTTACTGAAGCATGGAAACATTCAGATTTCCTATGCAAGAACTACATTCTGAATGGCTTAGAGGATGACTTGTACAACGTCTTCAGTGTTTGTAAAGCTTCAAAAGAATTGTGGAATGCTCTTGAGAAGAAATACACAACTGAGGATGCCGGACTGAAAAAGTTTGTGGCTGCAAAGTTCTTGGACTTTAAAATGGTTGACAGCAAGACTGTCATGTCCCAAGTTCAAGAACTGCAAATTATTGTTCGTGATCTCCTTGCGGAAGGTATAAATAATTTTTATTCCTTCATTGTTAGTTATTTTGAAGATATGGCTAACAGTAACTTTACTTTTGAAGGTATGGTTATAAATGAAACTTTTCAAGTAGCAGCCTTCATTGAAAAGTTGTCTCTTTCATGGAGGGACTTTAAGAACTACTTAAAGCATAAGAGCAATAAAATGACTCTTGAAGACTTGATTATTCGTCTAAGAATAGAAGAGGACAACAAGGCTGCAGAAAAGAAATCTCGTGCAAATTCAGCAATATGAAGAGCAAATATTGTTGAAGAAGCACCAACAAACAAGAAAAGAAAGAATCCGTCTGGACCAAAGAACAATCCGCCAAAGAATAAGTTCAAAGGCAACTGTTATAATTGTGGCAAGGCTGGTCACAAGTCTTCGAATTGTCGGGCTCCAAAGAAAGGCAAGAACAAGGGTCAAGCAAACATGGTTGAACAAGTGGATGACTTGTGTGCCATGCTTTCTGAATGCAACCTGGTTGGCAACCCAAGAGAATGGTGGATAGATTCCGGTGCCACTCATCATGTGTGTGCCAATAAGGATCTGTTTGCATCCTATGCTCCCGCTAGACCTGATGAGACCATCTTAATGGCAAACTTCGCTACAGCAAAAGTTGAAGGAACATGCAAGATATGCTTGAAGATGACATCTGGCAAGGTTGTGACTCTAAACAATGTCCTTCATGTTTCTGATTTGCGGAGGAACTTGGTCTCAACTTCACTTCTTACTAAGAACGGATTCAAGTGTATTTTTATTTCTGATAAGGTTGTAATTAGTAAGAATAAAATGTATGTAGGAAAAGGTTACCTAACTGAGGGCCTTTTCAAACTCAATGTAATGATTGTTGAAATGAATAAGAATTCCATTTCTTCTTACTTGATTGAGTCAAATAATTTATGGCATATTCGTTTAGGACATGTCAACTTTAAAACCTTGCAAAAACTGATAAATTTAGAAGTATTGCCTAAATTCGAATGCAATAAATCACAATGTCAAACATGTGTTGAATCTAAATTTGTGAGACATCCGTATAAGTCTGTTGAAAGGAATTCAAGTCCCTTAAACTTAATACACACAGATATTTATGATATAAAGTCAATACCATCTCATAGTGGGAAAAGATATTTTATAACCTTCATTGATGATTGTACTCCGTATTGTTATGTTTACTTGCTTAACAGTAAGGATGAAGCATTTAAGCAATACAAAACTGAAGTTGAAAATTAGTTAAATGAAAAGATCAAAATGATAAGGAGTGATAGGGGTGGAGAATATGAATATCCTTTTAAAGCAATATGTTTGAAAAATAGAATCATCCATCAAACTACTGCCCCTTACACACCTCAATCAAATGAAATTGTGGAAAGGAAAAACCAAACATTGAAGGAAATGATGAATGCCTTGTTAATAAGTTTTGGTCTACCGCAAAACTTGTGAGGGAAGCTATCCTTACAGCAAACAAAATACTCAATAGAGTACCCCACAACAAAACACAATCTATTCCATATGAGAAATGAAAAAGAAGAAAACTCAACTTAAAATATTTCAAAGTGTGGGGGTGCTTAGCCAAAGTCCAAGTTCCTAAACCCAAGAGGGTCAAAATAGGACCTAAAACTGTGGATTGTGTTTTTATTGGATATGCTACAAACAGTAAAGCATGTCGATTTTTGATTCACAAATCCGATCATCCCGATATTCATGATACTACAATAATAGAATCAGATAATGTTAAATTCTTTAAAAATATTTATCCATATAAAATGAATAGTGAGTCATCATGCGAAAGATCTAAACAACCTCGGGAAGAACCAAAGAAAAATACTCTTGATAAAGAGAATCCAAGACGTAGTAAACATCAAAATACATCTACTTCCTTTGGACCGGATTTTGTGACTTTCCTTCTTGAAAATGAGCCTCAAACGTTTAAAGAAGCTATGTCTTCCGGAGACTCATCATTTTGGAAAGAAGCTATCAATAGTGAAATTGAATCAATCTTAAGTAACCATACTTGAGAATTGGTTGATCTTCCTCCTGGAAATAAACTTTTAGGTTCCAAATGAATCTTTAAAAGGAAAATAAAAGTTGATGGAACTATTGACAAATATAAGGCAAGACTTGTTGTCAAAAGTTATAGACAAAAGGAAGGTCTTGATTATTTTGACACATATTCGTCGGTAACAAGAATAACATCTATTCGGATGTTAGTTGCATTGACGGCTGTATATGGTCTTGAAATCCATCAAATGGATGTGAAAACAGCTTTCTTGAATGGAGAATTGGAGGAAAAAATTTACACGGAATAACCTGAGAGTTTTGTGGTTTCGGGTAAAGAAAGAAAGGTGTGCAAACTTATTAAGTCACTTTATGGACTAAAACAAGCACCCAAATAATGGCATGCAAAGTTTGACCGAACAATGTTGGCAAATGGATTTAAGATCAATGAGTGTGATAAATGTGTTTACATTAAGGACACTCCAAATCATAAAGTCATTATTTATTTGTATGTTGATGATATGTTGATCATCAGTAGAGACATTTCTGACATAAATGCTACTAAGTGTATACTGGCTAGCAAATTTGATATGAAAGACTTAGGAGTTGTTGACGCGATCTTAGGGATCAGAATTCATAAAACTCCTCAAGGTCTAGCTTTGTCACAGTCTCATTACATTGAAAAGGTACTTGATAAATTCAAGTATTTGAATTTAAATGTTGCCAAGACACCAATGGATGTGAGTTTTGCACTTCAAAAGAATGAAGGTGAAAGCGACTCACAATTGAAATATGCAGGAGTTTTGGGAAGTTTGATGTATATCATGAACTGTACAGATCAGATATAGAATGTGTTATTAGTAAACTAAGTCAGTAGACAAATAATCCCAATCAAACTCATTGGATGGCAATGAAATGAGTTTTGAGGTATTTGAAACATACTCAAAACTATGTTTTGCATTATAACAACTATCCAGCAGTACTTGAAGGATATAGTGATGCAAATTGGATTACTGGATCATCTGAAGTTAAATCCACAAGTGGATATGTATTTACTCTTGGTGGAGGAGCAGTTTCTTGGAAGTCATCCAAACAAACCTGTATCGCTCGCTCTACAATGGAATCAGAGTTTATATCTTTAGATAAAGTCAGTGAAGAAACTGAGTGGCTCTGGAATTTCCTGGAAGATATTCCACTTTGGCCCAAACCGTTGGCACTTGTATGCATACACTGTGATAGTCAAGCGGCAATAGGTAGGGCAGGGAGCACTATGTATAACAGAAAATCTCGTCACATTCGATGGAGATATAACACTATTAGACAACTACTTTCTAGTGGAATTATCACGATTGACTATGTAAAGTCAAAAGATAATGTGTCGGATCCAGTTACAAAAGGCCTCACTAGAGAGGTAGTTGAAAGATCATCAAGGAGAATGGGTTTAAGGCTTAGGACAAGTCATCATGACGGTAACTCTACCTAGTAGACTGGAGATCTCAAGAGCTAGGTTCAAGGAGAAAAATAAAGTTATGATTGACGGTTCAACATTGTCAAATAACCCAACCCATTCTCGTGATTAAGACAATGTTCAAAAATAAGGGTAAAGCTTTCAAGGCTTAAAGCTTTTTAATTGTTTCTAAGTTTGGCAGGTATGACCAAATAGTTTATCTATAGAATTAAATATTTAGAAAATACCTATGTAAGTGTGAAGTGTAAGCCGCTTCAAGAAGAATAATGGTAAAGGCTGATTCTCTAAGCACTTGTGAAACCAGGCAGTGTTCATGGCTGAAACGAACAAAACCGTGAGAACCATAAACGGTTAGAGGTTAGTTATGTGACTTGTATTGTCTAGGTGTACAACAAAATTTGACGGTTCAAAGATATTACTTCAACCGATTGATCGAGTGCATCCGATATAAGTTCACTACGGAAAGTTCAAAGGAAAACCTACTTATCCAGATGCAATTAATCTTTGCTTGTAGATCACATATTTGTCCGTATATTCTTTCATCTTATAGCCATTCCCCATTCATGTGGGGGATTATTGGGGTTTAGTAATGAAAAGTGAATGGAAAATGGAGGGAAAATGAAATTTCACTTTTGCTTTTGTAAAGAGCATTTGTACCACATTGGTGGTGGAAAGTAAATTTCAAGTGTTATATTGAGAAACACTTCCTCATAGTATTAAAGGAGTTGAGAAGAAGACAAGCCTCGCACCATCATCGTCGTCGTCTCGGCTTCGACTTCGGCTTTGAATTTGGATTTGGATTTGGATTTGTCAAAGATCGATCGAGTAATTATATTTTTGGACAAAATTTATTTAAACTTAATTGTCTAAGCCAAAATTCTAACCCAAAATATTTCTCCATATGCGAGCCGCACATCGGCTTGTGCAAAACGCACAATGAATCGTACATCGAAAAGGTTGTGTCGTATCTGAAACAGTATAATTTTTCTGAACCGTTGCTTCCTTTCTGAAGAAGTGCTTTTTGGCTATAAATATCTTATTCTTTCTCAGATATGGAGCACTAATTTAAGTACATTTTAAGTACAAGAAACACAAGTATACTTCTATATTTTCTTCTAAATTCAAGTGTGATATACTAATGTTGAGTGGTTCGCTGAGCAATAGAATTTGAGGTACCGCTATTCTATTGTTGTTAATTGTTCTATCCTGGGAGGATATATTCCATCAACCTCGGGTGCTGAAGGTGAATAATTTCCTTAAGGAGACACTATGTATTCAGTGGGCTCAATTTCTTCTTCATCTCTTTTCTTGTTTCTACTTTTTATTTTTAAATACAGATTTTATTTATCACCCGAAAATAACACCACGTGCAATAGACATTATAGAACTACAATGGTCAATTCTAGATAAGGTCGTAATTTATAGCAGGTCGATGACTGTCAAGATCTCTGTACAAGGAGTAGAAAGAGCACAATTGACTTATCAATGATCTCATGGCTGCTTGAATGAATATACGATTTTACAGTCCACTTGAACTTATGAAATGTATCTAATGAGGCTAGAATCTCTCCTGAAAGAGTGGGAGTGATTTGAATAATGTGGGTAACAATGGTGAAAAAACTAGTTTGAGAAAATTTGAAAGATTATGAGTAACGATGATTGTAGTAGAGAAAATTCTATCAACTGTGGAGTGGTTTTTCGATGTGAGCCAAAAAAAATTGCCAAAGAAAAGGCCTGAAAGGGAGAAAAATTGGGTTGCAGTTGATCACCATTGCCACAAAGTCAAGCTTAAAAAGTCTCATTATTTGAATTTTTTTTAATTTTTTTATCAATATGGAGTTCAAATGCTTGAAATCAGAAGATAATATATTTGATAACAGCAAATTGAGAGCTCCGGGATTGGAGGAGAAGATATATCGAATGAAATAATTTAGAGTTTGAAGAAAAAAGAGTAGAAATGAGGTGGAGAGAGAAGGGACTTGAGTGTATTTTAAAAGATTTAAAATATTGTCCAAAATTGTACAAAACTCTAAAAAGGACCCCGACCCCACAGGCTGGTCCACTTTTTCTCACTTTTCCACCTTTTTCAAACCTAAACCTAAAAAATAATTGAAAAATAAATAAATGGGTATGCAACAAAATAAATTTTGAAATTGGTAAGAGATCCAAATATTCTCATATTTCATATCCATGCCTTTCTAGTGTAAAGGTAACTTGTAAAAAAAAAAAGTCATAATATAAGAAACTAAAATTTATTAGGTACTCAAACAAATTATAAAAAATAAACAAATAAACTTAAAACTTAGTAAGAATTGGATGAGTTGAGTTATGACCCAAATTTTAGCTCATTTTAGTCAAAGTAACTTTTGGTCGGATCAATGACCCCTTTACTTATTAACTCAACTCATTTTAATATGCCTAATTTCAACTCAATCCGCGTATTTGACACTCCTAAATCTGAATGATCAGAACAAGACAGTTACGGACAAAGAGAGCGCTATAGCATATCAGAAAGCAAAAGCTTTTAAATCTAAGAATCCGTTCATTATATCTTTTTTGCAACCATCATATGTCCTTACTCCATTCAATCTGGTAAGCTACAAGCTCTAATCTTTATGGACTTTGCAGTGCTCTAATCTTTCTTTCTTCCATTTTACACTATGTCAGAATCAATTTACTTAGCCATGTGCTTTGGCAGTCCATAGCGATGAAGTTTGCTAGGAAGTATTTCCTTGAGAACAATGGCAATTTAGTGCTTCGTGTTCCAGGCAGTGGATCTTGGTCTGTCAAATGCACCTTCAGGACAGGAAATGCTAAACTTCATTCTGGTTGGAAGGCATTCGTGTTGGACAATAAGTTAAAAGTTTGTGATGTTTGTGTATTTGAAGTGATTAAGGGCGCTCAGCTCTTTGTAAATGTTACAATATTTCGTGCAGCTGGGAGCACACTCATGCACAATATAGTTGGACAAGTGCCAGGAGTTTCTGATAGTAAAAGCAAAGTTATCAAAACTGATAATTCTCTTCCATGTTCTCAACCCAAGGTAGTTCACACCGAAAAATTAAAGCAGCAGACTGGAGGTTCTTATGATCTCAGTTCAAAAATCAAAGGTGATAAAGTTGAATTCTCTCTATAAGTTAGTCTAGAGTATACATTTTTCGTTGTAGTAGTATTTTTCTTTGATCGTTTCATGAAGGTTATATTGGCTTTAATTTTTTTCAGAAGAACATGGTGGAGGCACTGAGATTGAGCATTCTGCTGAGATTTTGGGTCATGATTCGTCAGGACAGCGCAGCAAAAGAAAAAGACTAGAAGAGGAAACAGAGGATAATGCTGTGAAATACTCACAAGAAAATGTAGCTTCACCTTCTTTCACAACAAATACCAAAAGTAAGAAGGTGTTCTATGGACAGAATTAATCTTCCACTTACATGATAGATTAGTAGTAATACATTGATTTTGGTTTTTCGTTTGAAGAAAGCGGAGGAAGTTGCAGGATGCGCGAGCAACAATCCAAGATTGTTTATGATAAGAACATGACAGTAATGGACAAAGAAAGGGCTATAGCATATCAAAGAGCAAAAGCCTTTAAATCTAAGAGTCCATTCATTATATCTTTTATGCAGCCATCGTATATCGCCATACCATACATTCTGGTAAGCTATAAACTCTGTAGACTCTCCAAAATCTCTATTCGATCCATATGGATGCATGCCATTACTCGTTTTACTGTGTCCATCTGTTTTGGCAGACCATAGCACCAACATTTGCTAGGAAATATTTCCTTGAGAACGATGGCAATTTAGTGCTTCGTGTTCCAGGAAGTGGATCTTGGTCTCTGAAATGCACTATCGGAACAGGAAATGCTAAAGTTCATTCTGGTTGGAAGGCATTCGTGCTAGAAAATAAGTTAAAAGTCGGTGATGTTTGTGTATTTGAAGTGACTCAGCTCTTTGTAAATGATACAATATTTCGTGCAGCTGGGAGCACACTAATGCACAATATAGTTGAAGAAGTGCCAGGGGTTCTGATAGTAAAAGCAAGGTTATCAAAACTGATTATTCTGTTCCATGTTCTCAACCCAAAGTAGTCCACACCAAGAAATTAAAGCACCAGACGGGAGGTTCATATGGTCTCAACTCAAAAATTAAAGGTGATAAAGTTGAATTCTCTCTATAAGATAGTCTGGAGTATGCAGCTTTGGTTGTACTAGTAATTTCTTGATCGTTTAATTTAAGGTTATATTGGCTTTGAATTTTTCAGAAGAACATGGTGAATTTTTTCAATTGACGTTCACACCAAAAGTATCAAGATGGAAAAGTCACTAGAGGATGTAGCTTCGCCTTCTTTCACAAGAAAACCAAGAGTAAGGAAGTGTTTACTCTGGCTTACTAACAGAATTGATCATCTGCTTACACGACATTTAGTAGTAATACATTGATTTTGAATTTCTGTTTGAACAAAGCGGAGAAAGTTGCAGGATGCACAAGCAACAAACTGAGATGGTTTATGCTAAGAACATGACAGTATTGGACAAAGAGAGGACTATAGCATATCAAAGAGCAAAAGCTTTTAAATCTAAGAATCCATTTGTTACATATTTTATGCAACCATCGTATGTCTCGAAACCATACAATCTGGTAAGCTACTTTATAGATTTTCCAATACTTTGATCTTTATTCAATTCATATGGGTGCATGCTGTTATACTCAATTTACTGTCTCCATCTCTTTTGGCAGCACATATCTTTCTTATTTGCTTGGAAATATTTTCTGGAGAAATGTGGTGATTTAGTGCTTCGTTTTCCTGGCAGGGGATCTTGGTCTGTTAAATATGACCTGGGAATATCAAACGCGAAGTTCAATGCTGGTTGGAAGGAGTTTGTGCTGGACAACAACCTAAAAGTAGGTGATGTTTGTGTCTTTGAATGGGCTGGTGGATCGAAACTTCTGTTCAATGTCGTCATATTTCCTCCTGCTGAAGACACATAAGATTGTTTCACTTGTTTAGTACTCTAAACTCCAATATATGTTTTGTTTAGCTACTCTGTTCTGTTTTAGTTGCTTTTTTGACTGTCTGCTTCCTGCCTTGGATATTAATATATAAGATATATATCAAAGCCTAATCTTGGTATCATGATCTTTGATATTCAATCAGAACAACACTAGGTAGGTAAGATTTAGAATTCTTGTCTGAGTCGTGTGGATCACAAAATGGATCTATGATTTCAAGCCCACTGCTGATTTCGAGAAAACCAAATTAATTGGCTCCAAGTATAAGAACATCGAGGCATCATGATAGTTGACCTCTACGAGGTTCAATATAAATTAGCAAGTGTAGTATGAGACATAAAAATTCGGACAAAGGCGGATTGAGAATTATTAATAAAGGAGAAACCTTGTATAAAAATAGTTGGCAGTATAATCCAACTAGACCATTACCCTGAAAGCTACTTTGGCAGTTGATCATGTGGACGCAGAGAGTCCTGAAATGAGGACTACAAAATTCGATCGCAAAAGCAAAGAAAATTATCTTTGCGCTTGGGGCAATGACGCAGCTAGTGAGGTTCTAACCGAGGCGCGTCTATTGCTGGTTGAAAACTATTTCCAAACCCCCTCTTCGGCCTTGGTTCACCCTTGGCCGTTGAGAATTTTTGAAAGGGCTTCCCTTCTGGGTAGAGCCCTCCAATTCTTAGTCTAATGTTTTTACCATATTAGCCATCACTTTTTCCTTATCCTAACTCTTCTACTCTTTTTCAAATATGATAGCCCTTCTGGTTCAACTACATAATCCAAGTGCCTCTTGCCAAACCAGGAGTAAAAGTAGACGAGGTGAAATAATGTCTGCAATAACAGAACATGATCAGGTTACGAATAATATTGAAACTATCGAGTTTAATTAGGCTTAAAATACAATAATTATTGAAACTATCGAGTTTGGTTAGGCTTAAAATACAATAATTATACCTCAATTCTAAATTAGTTGGGAGTAGATAAGAGATTTTCACACATATTATGTTTTTCTCTTTGAGCTCAACTCATATCATCATCTCAAAGACGGCACAATCTAGCAGTAATTTCGTTGCTTTTATAGTCTTTATTGCATCAATTTGAAAAATGATGATTCATCTATTATCCGATACATGTGTAGGAATTCAAACGGTTTAACTTTGATGCATATATAGGTATTCAAAAGGTTAACTTTAATGTGGAACGATGTTGTAATTGACCAAATATAAATATATTTTTGCAGGATGCTTCGACATCAATGTGGGACGATGTTGTATTTGCTCCTCCGGGTTTTGATGGTCCAACAGATCCCTCCCAGAAGTAAGAAAGTACTGCCCCCCAAAGTTCTGTTTTAGCGGTAAGAGTGCAGCCGTGATGTGTGGGTGAGGCGCACGCCACAATTTCAAAAATCTTCATGTAGTAGTACATAAAACCTAGGTTATTCTTATTGATCTCACAAACAAATTTTTCAGAGTTTGAATCCAAAAATGTTCTGTTCTATTTACACTTACCATGGTGCATATTGTGCAGTGTAGTACAATGTGAGAATTAAAAAGAGAAATTTCCTCGCCTACCGGTGTTAAGCACAAATTCGAATCCGCTTCTCGAGTCAACTCAAGGGCCAAGTGTTGTACAAATAACTCTCAGGTGCGACACAAAGAGGCAAACTCAAAGCTGGCACTTCCAACCTGCTAGCCATCTGCCAATTTCGTACTTAGCAGCTGCATTTTTAGGTCAGACCAACTAATGAACCTTGGGAAGTTGTTTCAACAATTTGATAAGCTCATAGGTCCTTATATCTTGACCAGAATGGAGGCAAATGTCAAGTGGGGTTAGACCATCCTGCAACATAACCATGTCTTAAAAAGAAAGGCAAGAAACTAGATCTGAAACCATACTAGAAAATATTATCATCTTGATTTGCCAACATTCTAAAACATCAAATAGGACGTATACATTCTAGATAGGCACCAAAGCTATGAGATCTGAAGAAGCAAAAGCATTAAAACATATACTATAGTTCAAAATGACTAAGCGGAAATAGAATTTACCCTGTTCTTTAGAGTCTTGTCAGCTCCCTTAATCAACAGAAGCCTCCCTATATCAGTTCTACGTGATTGAACAGCTAGATGCAAAGGTGTCCATCCATCCTGAAAGAGAAAGTCATTTCATGTTCATAAACCTATACTGGAGTACATAGGAGTACACCAAAAAAATGTATTTCAAGATGAGATTAAAGAATTAATTAGCCGTACATGATCTTGGAGGTTTATATCAACATTATACAAGAGAAGGATTTTTATCATCAGAGTTGATGCCGTTCGAACAGCATAGTGCATCAAGGTGGCTCCATCCTGTAATAAGTCAAGAAGATTATTAAACTAATAACAAACCGCAACACTGGTTACCGAAATTTCATAAAGAACAGAAATCATATAGCTAAATCTTATGATTGACAACAAAGCTAAGACTGAAGTGTGGTTCAGTATAGACAGATTGGACAATGCTGGGAGAGGAGAACAAAAGGACACTTGATATGTGGTTTAGTATGAGACTAAGTCTCGGTCAAGGGGAGAGAAGAAAAGAAAAGGACACTCGATCTGAATCGACACAAGGATAATGGTTGCATGGATGTTGATGAAAAAGAACCAACATGAATGTAAATTGTCAAGCATTTGTAGAAGCTTGTGCTCACTTTGTCACGTATAAGTGGATTTGCAGATTCTCTTAAAAGAAAGTTAAAAATAGCCTGCTTCTTGCCAAGAATTGCTTTATGGATAGCTGTCAATCCGTCCTGTAAAAATAAGAAAAAGTCACAACTCATTAGGAGCTAGAAAAAGAAGACATTACTTTCATAGCTATAGATTATTCGGTAAAACAACTTTAAAAATATATTAATAAAAACAACAAATATGGCGGAGCAGAAAGGACCATAATCTACTGGTACATGTCACTTATTTTGTACCTTGTCTGGAACATTAATATCAACAACGTGCTTCAACAAAGAGGTGAGAAGGTAAAACTCTCCTGAGGCAGCTAAAGTATGTAGAGGCTGCCATTTTTCCTGCAAGGTTTTGGTAGAATTCAAGAATCAATCTCAACCTTCTATATTAAGAGGATTACTTGCACGAAGTGCATTGACGATTGAAACAAGCTTGTACAGGAACGAAAATGTAGAAACAGAACAACGTCAGCTTCAACACAATGCATAAGTGAGAATAGCCAATATAGGAGCAGTGTTATCAAAAGCAAAAAGCGCAAAAATCTCTAAGGTCTGTTGGGGCTTTAAGCGCAAATAACGCGTGGGCTTTAACGAAAAAAGGCGCAAAAGGAGAAACAATACAAATATATATGTTTAGTCCAAAACTAATAATTATAAGCATGAATGACAAATATATGAACAAAGAAGTATAAAAAAAATTACAATAAAGTAAAATATCAATTGTTTAGTGTCGCCTCTTCAAAAGAGGCTCATTGGCAAGGAAAAGTATGCCTTAGAACCTTGATGACACACTGAAGCACACATTAAGCGAGGCGAAGCGCTCAACACGCTTAGAGCCTCGCTTCAGGGCTTAAGCGCGCTTTTGACAACACTGTATAGGAGAACATATAAATACATTTCACTAACACCAATATATAAGCTCACATAAGGCAGAAACTTACAGAGGTAGCAGGCACCAGATCAGGAAACCGCTTGTTTAACAGGACCTTTTCCTCTTTAGTGAACAGCTGGCGAGGACCTACACAGATACAATACAAAAGACATTGAAGAGTTCTGAATGATGCCCAAAAGAGGGAACAAAAAAGCACTTTATCAAAGAAAGATAAGAATTTGGGGACAAATAACATCTCAGTTATATGACTAAAAGGTCATATCAGCCCGTGGAAAAGAATTTTAAATAAAAGGTGTACACCACTACTGAATTTGTCCAATTTAATGACAGGGGAAAAACATATAATATGCACTACGCAAATGCAATTAGCATGACAAATAGTGGACACCAGTAAATAAATATTCAGCATCTACATTTCTTTTTGCACTTCTGACATACTTTAAAAGTCCAAGACAACAATGTCAAGTTGGAAAGAATCAACTCTACTCAACTAACAGTGCTTGACCCAACAACAAACTAAATATTTAAAATATCAAAACTCAATTAACCTGGATTAGTTATCAGATGCTTTGCTAGGCTAGTCTGTAACGCCGGAATTGTTTATTACTAACACTATCTCAATCTAATATAAGTATACACTATAACATTTTGTGCACAAGTCACTATCCACAAGGTCTAGAAAAATAAGTAATCCATACAATATACATTTCGTCCAAAAGGTTAATTGGCTTAAGGAGCTGACGAGTACACTAACTTAACTCAGCCCTCTCTCAATTCAATGGAATGGTCTGAGTTTAATACATCTCCATCCTGTTTTACATGATACTATTATTGGAGAGTCAAACTGTTCTTTCAACAACTCTTAGTCGACTCTTTGATTCAACCGAGAGGAGCCGAGTTTAACACAATTTGAAGAATCAAACACTGTTTTCTTTGACAACCCAAATATACTTCAACAACAAGAAGAAGAACGACAACATACCCAGTGTAATCCCACAACAACCTATATATACTTGAGTACTAAAACTATGCATAACAGATTCCTCCAATCACTTCCACAAACATAAAGAAAACCATACCTTGGGGGCTTTTAGCCACATTGGCCTCATAAATCCCACTGTTGAAGAACTCCTTAATATCTTCCAATCCACCACCATAAACCGCTGATCTAGGATCTCTTGGCAATACCCTTCCGCTCGAAACGGAGCTCTCCTCTTCACTTTCGCTCAATTCAGCATCCCTCTTGTTCTCATTCTTATCCCTTTTTTTAACCTTTGAAAAATCTGGGTTTTCAAGCACAAGTGGCTTCAATTGCTTCAACTTTTCTTCCCTGGCTTTCAAATACTCCTCAATACTACTTCCTCTCCCATTACCGTTTTTACCAATAGGCATTAAATCTAGCCTCCTCCTCTCGGCACGTTGCCCAAACTCCAATTGCTGTGAAAGCTTACGCCTTTCCTTCTTGGTAATGTTAATTTCCCTCTGAACTTGAACCCATTCTTCAGGAATTAAATTTTCAGCCTGAATTTCTGCTGATTTCTTTTTGTTGTTGTTTTGTGGTTTATTTTGGATAAAAGGGTCCTCGAAAATTCCTTCTTCAAAGACTATGCAGTCTCCGATAACGTGTTCTTCGTCTTCGAGGGGGAAGTGGGGTTGATTTTGAAGAGAGAAATTGAGAGAATGGGGAGTAAATTGGGAGCGAGAAGTAGTCTTGTTGGGTAATGAAGGAGGTAAGTTGAGTTTGTACAGAGAAAATGGAGTAGTGAAGTTTGGGATTCGAGGATTTAGGATAGCTGTTGGTGACATGGTGAGAGACACAAACGCAGACCAAAATGGAACTAGCTTCCCGGCGCTCTTGTTTTCCAATTTGGAAAAGAGCCAAACATACATTTCTATTTTCGTTTTCCCTAGTTATAATATACTTCCCTCAAATTACTTTATTTGTCATTCTTACAAAAAATGCATAGAACATAATACTTGTCATTTTACAAAATCAAGACATAATTAATTGTTTATTTTTTTCTTTTCCTCTTAATCATAAACATAGAGATATTAATTGTAACGACCGGGTTCGTCGTTACGGGTAAACTATTCGTACCGAGTTTTGGGTTAGAAAACTTCGGGGTTTAGGAGTTGAAAATTCTGGACTACGCTAGTCTCGGTCGATTTTGGAGCGAGGTATGGTCTAGGACAATCCGGGTAAGGATTGGGTTAGGTGTCATATTTTGAGCTAGTTTTCCACGTAGCCAAGACATAAAGGAGACCGGGGGACTTTTCGGAATCGAATTCGGGTAAGTAGAACTCCCGGAATCGCGATTAACGTGAAGGGGTTGTTTCGGATCGTAGGGGAAACAAGTGCGTTGTAAAATGGACAAATTTTGGAGATTTTTGGACATTATGTCCGTGACGAGCGCAATCGTCTGCGGTAGCGGCCTCCGCTATAGCGCTGGAAAATACCGCTATAGCGGTGGTCAAGGCAGTCAACACCGCTTAAGACCGCTATAGCGGGAGTTGTTCGCTATAGCGGAGCGACAGGACCAGAAAACTCAAAAACGGGTTTTAATTTTATTCTCTTCTCTTCAACACCAAAAACAGACGAGAGTTATTCCAAAAACCCTCCTAGGTTTCTCCAAGGCTTGGGAGCCATGGGGAGGAGGAATTCCGGTAAAAGGGACGCGAAACCACGGATTCGAGCCTGCAGAACCGCCAGGAATGTCTCCACGGAGTCAGAAATGCACGGTTGCAGCTGCTTGGCGTCCAGGTAGGCTAGGTTTTATGAGTAGTTAGACCTGTTTACTTTTCGTACTTTGTATAGTAGAAACGGAGAATCCATGTTTTAGGCCTCCGGGCACGGAGTCTGGCGGATTCGGAAATTGTTGTGTTATTTCTAGGATGTACGGAGTAAATGGTGGGTTTGTGAATGGTATTATGTGGTTAGCTTAATCATATTGTTGACATAAAATGATGGGTTGAGGGACTAGCGTGTCGGGAAGGTTCGGAGAACCGGGAGAGTGCTTGGGAGCACGGAAAACGGGAATAGGAAGCTCCTAGGTGGGGTTTCAGGAATGTTTATTGCTTGAGGCTTAGCGGCGGACTGGCTAAGGTTAAAAAAAGGGAAGTGTGTCGCAGGCTTGTGTGTTTATCTAAAAAGGAAAATCGCTAGTTACATGTTAAAATAAAAAGGGTGAACCGGGGAATAATCTTCGGACGGGAATTGATGGTTCGTAGTTGTACCCGAAAAGGGTAGGTAACGACTTATGATTTTCCCTGAATGGTGTATTGATGTACTCATGTCTAAGTGATTGTATACTTTACATTGCTTAGAAAAGTTGTGTGAAATGTCTAGGTTCCTGTTTACAGTCTATGTTGAACGGTGTTTACTTGTTGGTCTTACAAGTTGTGTGTGTTCACCTATTGACTATGGTTATTGACATTCGGTTGGCTCGGGTACCACGCCTGGTACAGTTTACTATTTGGTTGGCACGGGTACCACGCCTGGTACAGGTTACTATTTGGTTGGCACGAGTACCACGCCTGGTACAAGTTACTAATTGGTTGGCTCGGGTACCACGCCTGGTACAGATTACTATTTGGTTGGTAGGGTACCACGCCTGGTACGGGTGCACTTTATTGCATATTGCATGTTGACTTTGTATTAAATTGATTGTTATTGGTTCGTGTGTGGACCGGGTTGTTTTACTGAATGTAATACCTGATATTGGTTTCATGAGTGGACCGGGTTGTTTATTGAAAAGTGCTATTGTTTGGTGGTCCTTGAGTGGCCGAGAACTGTTGTATAACTGTTGTGTTGGTCTTGGTGTAGGTCGGATTGTTATGTCATGTTATGAGTTTGGTCTTGGTGTGGGCCGGGTTGTTATATCATGTTATTAGTTTGGTCTTGGTGTAGGCCGGGTTGTTATGTCATGTTATGAGTTTGGTCTTGGTGTAGGCCGGGTTGTTATATCATGTTATTAGTTTGGTCTTGGTGTAGGCCGGGCTGTTATGTCATGTTATGAGTTTGGTCTTGGTGTAGGTCGGGTTGTTATATCATGTTATGAGTTTGGTCTTGGTGTAGGCCGGGTTGTTATGTCATGTTATGAGTTTGGTCTTAGTGTAGACCGGGTTGTTATATCATGTTATTAGTTTGGTCTTGGTGTAGGCCGGGTTGTTATGTCATGTTATGAGTTTGGTCTTGGTGTAGGACGGGTTGTTATATTATGTTATTAGTTTGGTCTTGGTGTAGGCGGGGTTGTTACATCATGTTATGAGTTTGGTCTTGGTGTAGGCCGGGTTGTTACATCATGTTATGAGTTTGGTCTTGGTGTAGACCGGGTTATCATGTTAACCCCTAGATGTGTTAGGGAGGATCCGGGTGGGTCCGGACTATGTAAAAGAGGTTATGAGTTCATGTTTTATTGTCATTAAGTGTACTAATGATGGTCAAGGATTAATTGTGTTAATAAGCATAAGAATGGGTCTTGGGGTAGACTGGGTAGCCTGTTGAACACTTAGGTGTGGCTAGAGGATCCTTGGAGGGTCCGGATTTTGGGATGAGAAAGGAATTTAGATATAACTATGTTGTTGTCATTGAATGTGTCAATGGTTGCTAGGTGAGTTGCATGTGGTTGGTAAATATAAAGGAAGACGAAGAGTCTGGGCGTGGTTATTGGTTAATATAACCAGGTGGTAAAGTTGTCCTAGAGGTTCGGGAAAGTCTGAAAAATGGTAGGTAATACTTGGGTATAATAGCGGTTTGGTTGGGTAGCTAGCCGGGTCAAGTCTGAATATTTAGTCAAGGTAGTTGACTGGGATAAAGGTTAAATGTGACTTGGGAAGTCTACGTGACAAGGTGACTTGGGAAGTCTAGGTGACAAGGTGACTTGGGAAGTCCTAGATGTCAGGGTCAAGGTTAAAGGTGAATGAGAGAGCTATAATGTTTATTTCATGTCTTTCCCTGTTTTTCTTATATGATGGTAGGAATGGATTCGGATCGACCGATGATGCCTACCAGTACGTGTGTTTGTACTGACTCTACTCTTGCTATACCTTTTTGGTATAGTCTGGTTGCAGGTTGGTGATGTTTCATAGGTTCACGGTGATGAGGGTCTCCAGCAACTTCTGTCTTCGATTCCATGATGGAAGTTGGGTCTTTTATCTCTTTGTGTCATCTTGTAGAAGCTCTTGTACCTGTTTAGACTAGATCCTAGGGAGGGGTTAAATATTGTAAAGATTTTTCTGCAATTTCTTATGTAGCCTATTTCTGAACAGGATTTGTAAAGGAAAGGATTTCAGTTATGTATAAAGGTGGCTTAATTTAAAGGTTTACTTTAATTCCGCATGTTACCTGTTGGACGGGTGGTAAGGGTTCGTCTATCTAGGTGATTAGAGTAGGCGTCCGCACGGCCCGGTAGGTTGGGTCGTGACATTAATGTGATACAAAATAAAAAGTACTAAATTAATAGGAGTAATAAATAAGGATATTTTGGTCAAATTATCTTCTACTTAAAGGGTGTTTGAATTGATTTATTTTTAAGTATTTTTGGTTTTTAAGCACTTTTTAAGTATTGGTGGTGTTTGACAAGCTAAAAAGTGTTTTTAAGAACTCACTTTTAGACCAAAAAAATGTAAAGATAAGCCAAAAGTCAAAAGTTGGAGAATCTCAATTTTTAGCTTTTAAGTTACTTTTTAAAAGTCAATCCAAACACCCTCTTAATATTTTTCTTAAGAGTGCAAATAAAAAAATGTGACAAGTAAATTGATCCGGAAGGAGTAGTTATAAGAAAGTTTTGGCCATGCAAAAAAATTCCAATTTTTTATTGAGTTAGAACTTCAGAAAACATGCTTGGCCACAAAATTTCAGAAAATTCTGTTTTCACTTTATTCACTTTTTTCAGAAATTTCAAAAACAAAAAAAAAATTTATTTTCACTTTTTTCACTCTAAAATTACTCACAAAAACTCAAAACAACTCTAATTTATTTTATGGTAAAAAAATCTTTAATTTTTACATATTATTTTTCACTTTAAAAATAAAAACAGATTATTTCTATTTTCACAATGAAACATGGCCAAACACATACTAAATATACTATTGCCATTATCAAATTATTTAAACATACTTCTCATTTGGATAGAATAACTCAATCAAAATAATTCAATTTTAATTTAACGGAGGAAATTTTTTACATAGTTATCTACAAAGAGCAAGCTAATTACAATTGCCTACATCTTTACCTTGACGGGCCCCTAAACTAATCACATAAAAATACCCCATTTCACTTCAACGCCAAAATAAATTCATGTGATACAAAGCAACATGTGTACCGTCCTTTCTCAATTTCAAATCAGACATAGCTAAAACAGCCTCAAAAACTTGATCTATAAAATTTGAGTTTTGGTTCAGTTTTAACAATTTCACTAATTAATCACATTACAATCTTAGTTGAACACAATGAAAATTGAGATTCAAAATATGTTAGTTTTGACGTTGATGCAATCCCAATCAATACTACTTGCAATTTCACAAATTTGATCAAACAAATAGCAACACAATTGTTAAAGGATATTGCTATGAGCAATATTAAAATCAAATATGCAATTTTCCAAGCATTTTCACCAATGAAAATATCAGTGATATGCAGAGTCAAAGTGCATATTCAATTGAAGAAGAATTTATTCCTCTCTACAGAATTAAAAATATTTCTCGATTTTTTTTTGAATGTGTCAAATTTTTGATATTTTGATTTGATTTTAAAAAGTCATTTATAGGCTGCAATTGTTATCGAAATGGGACAACTACAAAATAAAATTCAAAAGTACCGTAGTTCAATCATAACCACATATCCATTGACTATGTCATACACAAACACAATCATCTCCACAAGCACATCATGCCTTGATTACTCGAAAAGCTCATCCAAAAGTACACATCTAGTTAAATTCTAAAATATAGGTGATTGCAATTGTACACAATGAAATTTTATTGAATTTAAATCCGTACGAAATTCGAATTATATTAAATTCAAAATATATTAGTCCAAATAAATATTGTGGATTAATATAATTGAATTAATTAATTGAATCCAACAAATATGAATTTAATTAAAGTCTAATTTTTATTGGGCTAGTCCATTATTTGGGCTACAAATGATGAGCCCACTTTGCCAAGCCCAAGTTGTCATCTTATTTTAGAGGCCCAATTTGGTGCCACGTGTCAAATGACGTGGCATGCCAAGTCAAGCAAAGGAGCTAATAGGATCATGACATGTATCAAAACGATGCAGCATGCCAAGCCAAATTAAAGACCAATGGAAACACGCCACGTGTATAAGTGACATGTTCCGACCAATTAAATATGACCACATCACTTCAATCTGATTGGCCGAAAAGAGTTGATACTTACCATAACTCTTCCCTCCTACAACTATAAATATGGGTCCTCCATAATTCAGAAAAGACACCAGAATTCTAACAAGAAGCCAGAGAGAGCTCGTGGATCAAACACAGCAAATTTCTCTACAAGCTACAAGTTCAAGAATTCAACATTCAAGTTCATACAACTCAAGATCAAGACCACCAGATTCAAGAGCAAGCTCAAAAGCCCTTGGATTCAAGTACAAGTCAAGATCAAACTCATCAATTTCACAAGTCAAGATCAATTCCATCAAATTCAAGATCAAGCTCAACGACCCTTGAATTTACATACTTGGAAAGACGAATCAGAGGATTAATAGAGATTGTAACACTCATATATTCAAATTAAATACTACGATTGTTGTAATATTTTTTGTCCTGATTATTATTTTCTGCGACTCAAATTTTATTGTCTACAACAATGTCATTGATGCACTTAGATTGATCATGAACACATGAATCGCCAAAATATCGTTAGCGAAACCTTCAAACAATCAATTGAAGTTCGTTAGATTTACATTGACAAAAATAAACTATCCAAAGTTGTACGACAATATTCAGTCTAGAAAAAATTTCAATATCGAACTCAGAAGTCATGTAAAAGAAGGTCTGATACTTGTATAGTATATCATATACTACTAAAGTAGCATTAAGGGATGAGGATTCAGTGAAATAGTCGTTAGTCTTCAATGATATCATAACAATATATCCATATACTAACATGGTATCATTGAAATGTGATTCAGTTCTTTAATGAGACAGTCCTCGATCCTCAATGATACCATCACAGGATATGTATATATTGGCATAGTATCATTAAGAGATGAGGAGTCCTTCAGTGAGAAACTTTTCAGTTCTCAATGATACCATCATAATATATCTATATACTACTATGATATCATTGAGGTATGCTTTAGTTCTTCAGTGAGACATTCCTCAGTCCTTAATGATACCATCACATATCTATATACTGACATGGTATTGTTGAGGTCTAATTCAGTCCTTCAATAAGACTCTTCTCAATTCTCCATGATACCATCATAGTATATTTATATACTTGCATGATATTATTAAGGGATGAAACTCCTCAATTCTCAATGAAGATATATTGTAATAGTATCATTGAGGTCTGATTCACTCGTTCAGTGAGATAGTCCTCAATGATATCATCACTGTATAAATATATACTAGCATGGTATTAATGTGTCGAAATTTTACGGCACTTTTGATGCTTTAAATTAAAATTTTAGCGTATTTTTGTTAGATATGATGTTCTTTTGTGATTGTGCAGGAAAACGAGGTTCACGAGCAAAAGTTGAAGTTTTAAGCATAATTTGGCTAAGTATGAGTCGTAAAGAGAATGATGGACCGTAGTTCTGGTTTACAGATCGTAGGAAGCTGATGCGGCCAAATTTTCTTAGTCGATTTAGGATAGGATTTTATGTCAATAAATACTTTTTAGGGCTTCTTTTACTCGTTACTCATTATTTCTGATTTTTCATGCACGTTTGAGAGCTAAGAACGTAAATTGATCATTGTTTTTTATTTTCTTGGTTATTTTGCTATGACTTTGGATTATTTCATGGTTAATACAAGTCAGTTTTCTCTACTGTTCTCTTATAATTTATTTCTCATGAATTCTTCTACGTCTTACGATCGGAGTCTTGCAAGTATGAGTATCTAAATTCTATAACTAGAATTGTGGAAACCATGATCGATTAATAAAGTAAGTGAAAAAAAATAATGATTCTTGAATGGTGAATTTGCATGTATTATTAATCTCTTCGCTTTGATTATTTTTTAGCGGTTATAAATATTAGAACTCGTCATAAATCTTAACTTGCTTAACAAAATAAGTAAAGGCTAGAAAAAGATATTAACAACGGAGATTTGAGGTTTTTAACCCTCATCTATGTTGACACTCAATTTTATCCCACATTTTCTCTAATTTATTTCCTTATGCTTTCTAGTCATTAATAATTTACGTTTTTAACCATTACTATAATTTTACTATTTTTACTATGATTATTACTATATTACCTTTTACTACTTTTGTTATTAATAAATAAATATAATATTAATATCTTTATTTATAGTTACGTTATTTTATCTCTATTATTTTATTTTATTTTGTTGTTATCATCTATTGTTATGGTTATTTGTGCTAATTATAATGATTATTATTAATTATTTACTTCACTAATATTTCTTATGTATATTTTCAAGATTATGATATTCATATTTTGTTTGGCAATAATATATACATAATTATATCGTGATTAAATTATTAAGATGAGGAAGTCCAAAGAAATTATTTTGAGAAGGAAAAATGCCAAGGAAATTCGGCCAAATGGGCTCTAAATCAGATGTGATATCAGCTCATATTTTGTGTCAAAACCAGTCCAAATTTAGCCCATTAATAAGCCTATTACGGGACAACTACACAAATGCCCTTTAAAGGGAGTGGCTTTGCATTTTTGCCCCCCATAAAAATGGTTTTACAAAAATAGTCTTCCTTATTTTTTATGTATAGAGCAACTACCTTTTTGCCCCTCTACACGTCAAATATTTTTAAATAACTCCCAATGCTCATTTGTCTCTCAACTTTTATATATATTTCTTTTTCTCTTTTTCTCTTTTTTTTTTTTTTTTTTTTTTTTTTTTTTTTTTTTTTTTTTTTTTTTTTTTTTTTTTTTTTTTTTTTTTTTTTTTTTTTTTTTTTTTTTTTTTTTTTTTCAATTCTACTTTTTTCTCCTTTTTTATTTTTTTTATTTTTATTTTTCTCAACCTTTATTTTTTGTTGTCTTTTTTTTCTTCGTTTTTTTCTTTTTTTCTCAATATTTATTTTTTTCTCTCAACTTCTATTTTTTTATTTTTTCTTTGATTTTTAATTTTTCTTTTCTCTTTTTTTTGATCAATTTTTTTGACCTTTATTTTTTTTATGAGATGTTCTATAATTCTTGCTTTAGAGGCAAGACTTAGCCCAAAAACTTTCAAACAACAAATTACGCCCATGAGCAAGACTTGACACTAGTATATTGTGTCTTGATTTATGAAATATTTTATAATACTTGCCTCAGAGGCAAGACTTAGCCCAAGGACCTCTTAAAAAATACAAGTTACGCTCCATGGGCAAGAGTTCACACTACTTCATTATGTCTAAATTTATGAGATACTCTATAACTTAGAGGCAAGACTTAGCTCAAGGATTTTCAAACAACAAGTTATGCCCCACGAGCAAGACTTGACACTACCTCATTGTGTCTTGATTTATGAGACATTCTATAACTCTAGCCCAAGGACTTTCAAACAACAAGTTACGCCCCATGGGCAAGAGTTGACACTATCATATTGTGCTTGATTTATGGGATGCTCTATAACGCTTGCCTAAGAGGCAAGACTTAGCCCAAGGACTTCCAAATAACAAATTACGCCCCATGGGCAAGAGTTGACACTACCACATTGTGTCTTGATTTATGTGATGCTCTATAACTCTTGCCTTAGAGGCAAAACTTAGCTCAAAGACTTTCAAACAACAAGTTACGCCTCATTGACAAGAGTTGACACTAGCACATTATGTTTTGATCATGAGATGCTCTATAACGTTTGCCTTAGAGGCAAGACTTAGCCCAAGGGCCTCCCAAAAAATAAGTTATGCCCTATAGGCAAGAGTTAACACTACTTCATTGTGTCTTAATTTATGAGATGCTCTATAACTCTTGCCTTAGAGGTAAGACTTAGCTCAAGATTTTTTCAAACAACAAGTTATGCCCCACGAGCAAGGCTTGACACTACCTCATTGTGTCTTGATTTATGAGATGTTCTATAACATTTGTCTTAGAGGCAAGACTTGTTCCAAAGGACTTCCAAACAACAAAGCACGCTCTTAAGTTTACTTCGATTTCAAAGAAAGAAGATCTTCTTTGCGGATTATCCAACTTTTTTTGTTCATTAGCAAAAAATAATAGAGGTTAAGAAAAAAGAAAAAAAGAGAAGAATAAAAGAAAAAATAAAGATTAAAAAAAAAGCGAAAAAAAATAAAAGTTGAAAAAAAAAGAAAAAAGAGAAAAAAAAAAAAAAGAAAAAAAAAAAAAAAAAAAAAGTTAAAAAAAAAAAAAAAAAATAAAGGTTGAGAAAAAAGAAAACGAGAATTAAAAAAAATTGAGAAAAGAAAAAAAAAGAAAAAAGATAAAAAATTAAAAAGATAAAAGAAAAAATAAAAATAAAAATTAAGAGTTGAGAAACAAATGAACATGGAGAGTTATGGTGTAGAGGGGCAAAAATGTATATGTTCTATACATAAAAAGGAAGGAAGGGTATTTTTTAAAGACTTTTCTTGTGAGGAACATAAATTGAAGACCACTCACTTTTGAGGACACTCGATGTAATTTCCTGAGCCCAAATCAGCCACTCTAAACCCATTTGCATTTCAGCTTACCAGACCCTTTGAGAAAGAAAATGAATAGCCCATTCTCCTACTCCAAAACCCTAAAGGCAAAACAAATTAGGTTTATATCTCTAGCAGCTCTCTTTCTCTCCCCTCTTTTGCCATTCTCACGTTAATGGCAGATCTTTTTAGCCATGGACAGTTTTGGTTCGGCTATTTTTAGCAAAAAATATCCTTTCCCTGCTCTCCTTTTGACGTGCTCGTTGTCCAAGAGACGATTTCCTCATCTTATGCTACAAGATGCATTCAAATCAGAGAAGATCTAAATACTTTGGGAAAGTTCTGAGTCAAGTCACGTGAAGGCTCGCAAGTTCGTCCAAATATCCTCAACGTTTGGATTCAGTGCTTTTGACCAAAGATTCAAAAATCCAAATTCAAAATCCCGCCCAAATCTCAAACCCTAGAATTTTTCTTTGCCTATAAATACACCCTTTTATCTCTAGCGAAAGGGAGACCGGGGAATACCAAAAATCGCGCATCTAATCTCTCAAAGTTTGAGTTTTTCTTCTCTCAATTTCTGTTGGTTTCAATCTCATACAAAAGGAGTAGATCTGAAACTTCGAAAGCTTTCGTTCACTGCTCCTAAAAAGGTTAGACTTTCAATTCGTATATTTCTTTTATGGTCATTTGGTGAGTCTTGGGCTAAAATTATCCCTCATTTATTAGAGTAGGTTCATTTTGGTCCCTCAAATATAATTCTGAGCATATTTAGTCCCTTAACTTTACTAAAGTGAAGCACTTTTAGTCTTCCTAACATAATAATGTTAAAAATTAACGGAAAGGATAATTTTCTAACGGTGTAAATTTGACAGTGTTATCTCTTTCTTAATTGATATACATTTTCTTTCTTTCTTGTCTTCTTAATTTTTTAGGATTAATATAGTAGTAGCTATTTATATTTGAAGACAATATTTTAGAACACAATAATCTGCCCACTCGAAAAAAATAACCATTTTCTTAATTGCAGTAACAAAATGGTCTTAAAGTCAGTGGCGTAGCTAGTAATTTGGTGAAGGGTGCGCGAATTTCTTCTTAATTGTGTTTAAGAGCGTGCAAAATTAAATATATACTCATAATAGCTAACACTTAACATCTATGAGTTTGTATTTTACAAGTCACGTGGGTTGCCACATGGGTTTAACACTATTATTTTTAAACGGATTTTGTTAGGGGGATCAAAAGTGCTCCACTTTAGTAAAGTTAAGGGACTAAATATGCTCAGAGTTATATTTGAAGGACCAAAATGAACCTACTCTAATAGTTAAGGGACTATTTTAGCCCCAAACTCGTCATTTGGTCGTGAAATTTAGTTCTTTCCAAGTTTGAATACATGTGTTACAATTTATTTTATGCTTTAAAAATATGTCTACAGGGAATTCAAATTCTGCTAGCATGAGTGTGTAGAACATTTTATGTATTTTATTGATAGACCAACTTGTTTGGGGTTATCCACTTTGATATTAACTTTTAGATGACATGCTTTCCTGTTTAAATGGGTATTCTGGATATGTAAAAATATTATTTTTTTCTTTGTGAAAATTTGTTGGTTCATTTGCCTCTCTTTGTTACTGAAAAGAGTGACCTTTCATGGAGTTTTGAAAAGATTAAATCACATAGTAATTTTGAGATATAGGTAAACTAATTATGTTAAATTTTAAGCTTAGGTTTGCCATGCTATGATTTAGAATTGGGTAAATCAATTGTAGGTTAGTGTTTGATAATTTGTTAAAGATCTTGAGTTGGTTTGTTAAGATAAAGTTGTTAGTCCAATATTCTTTTTTTTTTCCTTTCTTTCTTTCTTTTAATTCATGAAGCACAGTATTAGTTAATAAGTCAAAATATTATATGGCCCAATGCTAAATAAATAATATTATGTGTACTACTTGTCCAAATATTATTCAAAAAAAAAGTATGTGTAATTTTGTCCAGATACGAATTTTATTATTTTTATCCATTTTGTTTGCTAATGTGTGGAACTATATTTTGATAACCAAAAGTGCTATTGTAATGACTATTTATTTCGTCTCCTTTATTTTTAAGGATGGTTATACTTGTGCTAATTTTTGTTTCCCGTCTTTTGTTTACATGTACATTTTGGAGCAAATGGAGTCTTAGTTTGTGACTCTCGCATAATCATAGGAGTCTCGAAAATGAGACTCGACACCTCCACCCGCATAGAGTCATGACATCTCATCTCCTTTAATCGCATTCGAGTAAACAAGCGAAAATGACTTGACGTTTTTACTCGTTTTCTTTTATTATTTACTCTATATCTAATTGTTTACGATTAATTATTGATGTATGTGCTTGGGGGAATTATTCCTAGTCTTGGATTTGTTTGTTGATAACTAGTTATATAGTTCTCTTTAATTACTTAAAGTCTTATCGGTTATTTTACGAAAACAAGTATATTTTTATCACATAAGAGATAGTAATATTTTTTCTTAGGACTAAAAGATGTAGCGTATTTCAATAACCATGTTCCAATTATAAGACTTTTAAAAATAGGTGTTGGTCAACTCTTCTTTAATTTTTAGTACTCCGTTTATATAACCAAATATGATTTTCTTATTAATTAGTAGTAATAATGATGGAATAGTTATAATAAATAGCTTTTGTGATACGTGATTTTCTTAAAAAAAATTAAATAAATAATAATAATAATTTGCAACTAGTTCTTGTAATATCAAATGTGTTAATTCATTTCTGTCAACTTTGAGCCAATAATATTTTTAAAGTTTCATCTATCCTTGTTAAAAATTCAAAATCTAGCTGTTTTTTTTTTTAAAAAAATAATGTTTTGAAATATTTGCACATGATTTCATGTATATTTTTAAAGTTATGTCTATAAAATCTATGGTTGAGTTCTTATTTTTAAAGAAAAAAATGAGATCTACCTTTTAACATATAAAGTTTTTCAATGATTTTCAAGTCTAATTATTAATTTAAGTTCGGCCGATTAATCATATTAATACGAATCTTAAAGGATGCCTCCCACCTTCCCTTTAGGATTAATTGAACCCTTACCTTAGAATCTCTAAATGTTGGTAGACCTTACAGAGTTAATAACGATTAGTTTTAGGTGCATTAACTCACCTTTATAATATAGTTAGGTGGCGACTCTTTAAATTAGTTAATTAATTTGAGAATCACCAATATGTTGTACACTAATATGACCTCGATTAAAATGGGATATAACAATCTAATGATTTGAGCTCTTGCGAGAAAAATCAATTTAAAATCACTGATAAAGTTGATACTTAAAACACTTGAAGGCCGAAAGGATTTCAAGTAACATTCTTCTAATTGGTCGAAAGACTTTAGTTGAACCTTAAATCATTAGTTTTGCATGTAAATCACCGGAATAGATCACTAATAAATTAAATCTACTAAATTATGAAATCATGGAGAACATAGTCCTAGTTTCTTCTTGTAATTTGAACACAACAATAATAAACTCTCATACAATTGGTTACTAATAACTCAAAATACTAGATACTTTTACTTTTTATGTTAAACTCCCCTTGAAATAAAGACTACCAGTTGGATAACCACTATTGACATATTTCTCATTATATTCTCTGTGGGATTCAATGTCAATCTTATTTGAATTCTATATTTGATAGCGATCGCTTTATATCTCAGTTTAGATGTGTAATTTAGGCGTATTAAGTTTTAGCGTCATTGCTGAAGAATATAGTTTAGAAATTGTCTTTAGTATGTTTTTACTTGTAATCCTTATTTTTTTCTTCTCTTTTAATTTTTCTTAGGAGCAATGGACTAAGGTACACTCATGGAGGGTGTTGAGCTAGCTGCTGCTCAATGCGCTACCACTGTTGCCCTAGCTGCTAGTGCAGCCAATCCTAATGCAGTTGATCTTGCAGCAGGTGACGCTGTGAAATGTAGTCTGAAAATCAACATTGGTTTAGTGTTAGTATTGTTGCTGATGCCTGTAATATGCGAAATGTTATTCTGTAGAATAGACTTGTGCGAGGACAATCGGTAGAAGATGATGTGAATATGGAGCTGACAGAATTTGTGTAACGATTCATCCCATGGTTATATTGTGGTTTAGGGTGCAAGTGTCCAGCTAGAGTTTTCCCAAGATGAAAGTTGATAAAATCTTAGACTAGGGTGAGTTTTGACAAAAATCTAGTATTGTGTGCCTTAGAGATGATTTGTGTCTCATTGTGTATTACTTGGTATCGTGGTATTCAATTATGGATAGTAGAGTAGTGTAGGATTCCGTAGGAAATTTCAGGACGCTAAACATGTTTATAGAACTCCGGTATGGTGGTTACCTTATAGGGATTGATCCGTGATATTTAGAAATCAAGGTGTTGTGAAATGGGAAGTTATGGATGAATTCCCGAGGTTCTGATTTTTGCAAACTGTTGTAGCGGATGGAGTCTCATTGCGTTGAGCCTGCTGTAGCAGTATAGTTTCTGTCGTAGCGGGTCTGGCAAGCCGTCAGAGCCTGCCATAGCGACCCAATCTTGCCACATCGGTTTCGCTGAGCGATCGCTGCAGTGAGAGACGGGTCAGTTTACCTGTTAAGTCCGAGTTTTAGAGTTTTATTTCTCAAAATTCAAAGTCTCATTCTAGAACTGCTGGGTGACGATATTTCTACTAGGTTAGGCGATTTTTCTTTATTAAGGTGAGTATTCATTCTTCTTACCAACATTTAATCCCTTTTTGATTGTAGAATCGTAGGAATGAAGATTAACGGTGAAATTGTGAATTTAGAGCTTTGAAAGTATGAAAAGTGGGAAAAAATTCAGGGGTAAGTGTAATTTCACATAGACTTGATCCTAGGATGTTGTTTAATACTTCCTAGCATGAATTTAGTGTTTCTAAATATGTTTTGAATGAATGGGAACCTTGAATTCCATAAAGGTATGACCTTTAGCATAAAAATGGCTAAAAAGAAAATTTTGGACTAGAAATCTCATGAATAGTGATCATATGTATAATGTGGGGCTAGTTGATGACTAATTAAGCCTTGGGGAACGCTACATACCTCGAACAAGAGTAGAGTTAGTGGGTTAAATTTCTAAGGCCTAAAATGAAAGAGTAAGTGATTAATTACTCTTGTAACAGTTGTTTATAGACTTGGAACGTGTTGACGCGTTAAGGAAAGAAAATTCTTCGGTGATTGAACTTGCTTGAGTTGAGAATTCTTTACTCGAGATAGGTTACGATTTAATTGGAGTTGATGCTTAATTTAGTGCTTGTATGTGTTTGAATTAAATGACTTGTGATTGATCTTCGGACATACTTGAGTTGATGATTGTGACCATGTAAATGGTTGAGTGAATAAGATGTATTTATCTATCTATCTATCTATCTATATATATATATATATATATATATATATATATATATATTGATAACGTGTACATGTTGTTAGTTGTCACGACCCGATTTCTCGGTCATGATGGCACCTACAACCCCAGGTAGGTGAACCAATCCCTGTAGCCCAGAACAGTTAGTAATGGGCTACTATCTAACAAGTAAGAGAACAAGACCAATAAAATAGATAACAGGTATGTGAATATATACATATGCGGAAACTAAACCAAACCCCAAGACCTGGTATCATAGTACAGAGCCAAACTACATACATGGAGTGCAAATAAACCAAAACTATATATACAGATGTCTCTGAATGGTAAAAGAGTACATGAAGCGAAAGATAAACTAAAGCTAAGCTCCGATCGCCAAGAGCCCACCTTCAGCCTGAAGTAGTCTTCAACAGATCTCCAAGCACGAATCGCAACGGTCTAGCGGCGATGGCCCACGCTAAGATCTGCACCCAAAGATGCAGGGGGTAGGGGTGAGCACCAAATGCGAAGCATAAGGTACCCAATAGGTATCATAGGCCGACTGGGCACATGTAAGATAAAAGCGCAGTAATAGACAGAATAGAAGCAAGTAGTCACAGAAATCAACGAAAGGTACACAGGAACTAGCCCAGAGGGAAATCAACAGAACCACAGATGAGGCTAGTAAGCAGAATATACACACCAAAGGCACAGGTGAAAGTAAGAAATAACGCACCTGGGATCCTTGCAACCACAGTGTATACAAAATAAGTTTACGGGATGGACGGTATACCGGTAACCTCAAGTGTAAGAAGAAGAGAGAAAGAGTAATAATAGGCATGCTCAAGACATGAATCAATACTCAACTAATCATATCAACCTCAAATCCAGAACCTAACACCCTAGCAGTACCAATCTCATACTTGTCCATAATAGAGAACAACTCTGTAAATAAATAGCAAAAGTCTACCTACAGTCCCTCGGCCGCCCATACAACCGAGGAACACACACAAGTGAAAACAAACCCTCCGGCATCCCATACTACCGGAGCGTACAATCAGCAAACAGCAAACAAGGGTGGAACCTCGAACCATGAATGATATGATGCATGAAGATCTCAAGTGCCATAGTATCTCTGTATGTACCTCCTCCGGCGCCGATCCGGCCCAGCAGGTAGGTTCCATGGAAGGACTCTGCCCGTATACCTCTACTCCCCCGTATACCCCTCTTCCGGCACACGCAGCCCGTAGCCCTGGCCCGGATAGCAAGGTCCATGGAGGTCCTCGACCCCATACCAAAACTCAGTATCAGAACATGTATCAAGATAGAGACCCAGTCTCGATATCAAGATATAGAACCAGTCTCGAATATGCATGCCCAGACCCTGTCCAGGACTAAAAATAGTAGGAAAATATCTCAAAAACCCCTCCAAGGGTGCCCGGACGTCGCCGGGTCTAAACAGTAAAAAGTCATCTCAGGTGCTCGGTCCAACCGAGGCTAAAAATCATCTCAAGTAGTAAGAAAACTCAACTAGCACTCCGGCCCTGCCGAGTCTAGTGATAATCGTAAAACTGATGATTTTTAAACCATAAGTGAAATCAACCATTTCCAAATCATTTCCATCAAAAATGGGCCCCCCGGGCCATGCAAGGTTTAGAAAACAGTGCCAGTAGGCCCGAAGCCAAAACCACAGTAAAACATGGATAAAACCTCTTTATATGCATGGAAATGGTATGATCACACACAATTGCTGCCCCGCAGCTCACAATCAACCTATCGACCCTGCACAGGCCCACAGCTACTCAGCAAGCATAACCAGCCTAGAAGGATAATTCTATGCCCGGGACTCGCGGACATTCCCAAAATCCCACCTTCTATGTTCCAGAGTCAACAAGGCCTCACAGGACCACAAGGGTAAATAAAATATATCCGCAAATACTACAAACAACGGAGGAATAAAAATAGGCGGACATGAATAAAGCGGTCGAGGTCTGTGGTACCAACCTAATAAACCAACCCAAGGATGCCCATTAATACAATTTTATTCTATATATGCGGAGTCTAGGGAAATTAAACCGTAACCTACCTGTCGTCCGACGACAAGCTGCTGGAACAACGATGTCCAAGCTCGAACCACTCCGAGAAAATCCAAAACTAAATCGGAATCGGAATCGGATTTGGGACGGAACAACTTGACGTAGATAATTGATTTTCTTTCCGATGATCAAATACCACGCCACAATATTTTTCTACCAAATTTCCTATTCTAATATGTATCCCCGTATGGCAGCACTTGTGCTGATGCATATATCAACCTCACCTATATAATAAATGAGTCCTAACAATTAATTAGTAACTAGTTAGTGGAAAGATATTAGTGGCATTACTAACCTAAGCCACGTATCCCACTATATGCTGCCTATCTTGGTTACACAAGGCCTCCACTTCCACGTGGAAGTGGAGGTGGCAACCAACTCTCTCCGTTAGGTAAATACTCGGGTATTGCATAAATTCGTGGTAAAATAAATATAGTATTTTAAATATACCATAATTATTAGAAAATCATTTCCAATAAAACCTACTATATTATAATAATAAATTTCAACATAATTAAATTTACTATCTCCGTTAAAATATTACGGAGTATAAAAACCTTATAAAATAAATACTTATACCATTATATCGTAACAAAAACATTTTCCATAAACCTTTAAAATATTTTGAAAAGGAAATAATAATATAATTTTTACCAAATTCAACTTTTAAATAAATATTTCAAATACACGCACGATGCTAATAAAGTTCTTAAGTTTAGGCTCGTAATTTGCCTACGCACGATTTCGATATTCAAGAATTCTCTTGGGATCCTCCCTTATATTTTATCACTGTTTCGGAACTGAAATGGCATTTTAAAACGTGAAATTGAAGCTTAAATCGCGTTTAACCCGACCCGGTTCGCGACCCGGTTCGTAACCCTTTTCTGCCAGACAGTCCGCGGTAAAACAGTCATAACTCTTTACTCCGAGATCATTTGGATGTGAGATTTTGTGCGTTGGAAACTAGACTCGTAGACCTTCGATTTGGTATTTTGGGGGACTTCTAACTCTTTATATATTGGGAGAAAAGTCCCGATACATTTGACCCAAAGTTCAGGAAATTTGTTAAAGGTCTTACGATATCTTTTGTCGATTTGCTTGACTTCAAACTTAAACGTGGAAATGACCGGAAGGGTCATTACATCATCCACTACTAAAAAGGGCTTTCGTCCTCGAAAGTCAAGGTCAAGGGGGTACCTGAAGGCTAAAATAGCTGCGGATACTGATCCCGCATATCTCTCTCGGTCTCCCAGGTAGCCTCCTCGACTGGACGGTGCCTCCACTGAACCTTAACAACCGGGATCTCTCGAGACCTCAATCTCCTGACATCTCTGGCCAAAATAGCTGATGGCTCCTCAACAAAGGCTAAACCCTCATCCAACTGAACTGAGTCCCACTGCAATACATGAGACTCATCTGGTATATACCGACGCAGCATCGAAACATGAAATACCGGATGTATAGCTGAAAACATCGGAGGTAAGGCTAACTGATAGGCAACGCTACCGACCCTCTGCAGAATCTCAAACGGCCCAATGTACCTGGGGCTAAGGTTGCCCCGCCTACCAAATCTCATCACGCCCTTCATGGGCGATACCCGGAGAAACACCAAGTCACCGACACTAAACTCCAAGGCATGAAGCCTACGATCAGCATAACTCTTCTGCCTGCTCTGAGCTGCCCGAAGTCTTTCCTGAATCACTCGGACTCGGTCTAAGGAATCTCGAAGAAAATCTGTGCTCTGCGGCCCAGCACTAAAACCATCAAACCAACCTACAGGTGATCTGCAACGCCTGCCATACAAAGCCTCAAAAGGTGCCATGCCGATACTCGAATGGAAGCTGTTATTATAAGCAAACTCTGCCAAGGGAACAAACTGATCCCAAGAACCTCCAAAGTCAAGAACACAGGCCCGAAGCATGTCCTCCAGAACCTGAATGGTCCTCTCGGACTGGCCATCTGTCTGAGGGTGGAAAAGCGGTACTAAGATGAACCTCTGTACCCAAATCACGCTGAATAGCCCTCCAGAACTGAGATGTGAACTGAGTGCCGCGGTCTTGAAATGATTAGAAGTTGGGACCCCGTGCAACCGAACGATCTCACGAAGGTAGATCTGAGCTAACCTCTCTGCGCCATAAGAAGTCTGAACCGGCAAGAAATGTGCTGACTTAGTCAGCCTATCAACAATCACCCATATGGAATCAAACCTATGAGAAGTACGGGGCAAACCAACCACGAAGTCCATAGTAATCCCTTCCCACTTCCACTCAGGAATGGGAAGTCGCTGCATCAAACCACCAGGTCTCATGTGCTCGAACTTAACCTGCTGACAGTTCAAGCATCGAGATACAAACTCCGCTATATCCCGCTTCATACCACTCCACCAGTAAAGCTGCCTCAAATCTCTATACATCTTCGCTGTGCCAGGGTGAATGGAATATCTAGTACAATGTGCCTCACGAAGTATCAACTGAATCAAATCACTAACCCTCGGAACACAAAGGCGGCTATCATACCTCAGAACCCCATCTGAATCTAGAGTAGCCCGACTGGTCTCACCCTGAACAACTCGATCACGAAGGTCACACAACTGCTGATCCTCAAACTGACGGCTCTGAATCTGATCAATCAAAGTAGAACGAACCTCAATACTGGCGAGAACTCTGCTAGGATCCGACAGGTCAAGCCTAACCAAACGGTTAGCCAAGGACTGAATGTCCAAGGCCAACGGCCGCTCTGAAACTGAAAGAGAAGCTAGGCTACCCATACTCACTGTCTTCCGACTCAAGGCATCCGCTACCACGTTCGCCTTGCCCGGATGATACAGAATAGTAAAGTCATAGTCCTTCAGTAACTCGACCCACCTCCTCTGCCTCGAGTTCAACTCCCGCTGACTCGTGATATACTGAAGACTACGGTGATCGGTGAAGATGTCACAGTGAACCCCATATAGGTAATGCCTCCAGATCTTTAGCGCGAAAACTACCGCCGCCAACTCTAAGTCATGAGTGGGGTAGTTGCGCTCGTGAACCTTCAGGCTGCTCGACGCATAATGCTATTAAGCTCGACCCTGCTTGGCATCAACACATTCAACGCAAGACCGAACACCCAGAGCATCCATAACACGAGAAGCTCTGACCCTCAACCGGGGCAAAGTCAAATGGAGCTGAAGTCAATAAGGCCTTAAAGCCTCTGGAAGCTATCTCACACTGATGCCGACCACTTGAAATGGGACATCCTTCCTAGTCACATAGTCAAGGGTGCTGCTATGGAAGAAAATCCCTCAACGAACCGTCTGTAGTAACCTGCTAACCCAATAAAGCTGCGAACCTCAGTAACAGTAGTAGGTCTAGGCCACTCACAAACCGCTGAAATCTTTCCCGGATCAACCCTAATTCCATCCTTAGACACCACGTGCCCTAGGAATGCAACTGACCCAAGCCAAAACTCGCACTTTGAGAAGTTGGCATAAAGCCGATGATCCCTCAAAAGACCTGGAGTATAACCCGTCAGTGCTGCTCATGCTCATCTCTACTACGCGAGTATACCAAGATGTCGTCTATAAAAACTATCACAAATGAGTCCAAATACGGGCCAAGAACCATGTTCATCAAGTTCATAAAGGCTGCGGGGGCATTAGTCAACCCAAACGACATCACCAGGAACTCATAAAGGCCATAACGTGTCCTGAATGCTATCTTAGGGATGTCCTCTGCCCTAATCCTCAACTGATAGTAGCCAGACCTCAAATCAATCTTTGAAAACACGACTGAACCCTGAAGCTGGTCAAACAAGTTATCAATCCTCGGCATCGGATACCTATTCTTCACTGTCACCCTATTCACCTGCCGATAATCAATACACATACGCATCGACCCATCCTTCTTCTTCACGAAGAGAACAGGAGCACCCCACGGTGACACACTAGGTCTAATAAACCCCTTAGCTAACAGATCCTGGAGCTGCTCCTTAAGCTCCCTCAACTCAGCAGGAGCCATACAGTAAGGAGAAATAGAAATGGGCCTAGTGCCCGGCTCTAACTCAATAGCAAAATCAATATCTCTCTCAGGTGGAAGGCCTGGCAGGTCGGTAGGAAACACATCGAGGAAGTCTCTAACCACAGGAACAGACTCAGGAGAAGTAGGGTCAGCACTAACATCTCGGATATATGCTAGATAAGCTAAACACCCACGGGAAATCAACTTCCTAGCTCGAAGACAAGAGATGATCCAAGATGGTGCATGGCTAACAGAACCCTTCCACACAACCGGGGATACACCAGGCACAGCTATGGTAATGGTCTTGGCATAACAATCCAAAACCACACGGTGAGGGAATAACCAGTCCATGCCCAGTATCACATCAAAATCTAGCATATCAAGAATCATCAAATCACCCCAAGTCTCTGAATCACCAATAGTTAACATACAGGATCTCACAATCTGATCCACTTCTAAAGAATCCCCTACAAGGGTCGAAACAGAAACAGGAACAGATAATGGCTCACTAGCCAACCTCAAACAAGGCACAAAGTAGGAAGATACATGTGAACAAGTGGATCCAGGATCAAATAAAGTCATGGCAGACTGATGGCACACAAAAATTGTACATTTAATCACAGCATCTGAGGCCTCTGCCTCTGGTCTCTTAGGGACCGCGTAAAACTGGCGACGACCTCCACCTGCCCGACCGCCATCCCTACCACCTGCTCTGTCGTGCGGAGCACCACCTCTGCCCTGATGACCACCCCCTCTAGCCAGGGACTGAACTGCTCGTAAAGGCTTGGCCAACTGAACTGTACCCTGCTGAGGGCAATCTCTAGCAAAATGACCAATCACACCATAAGTAAAACAATCCCTTGGTGGCCTACTCAGTCGAGATGAACCAGCAGATCCCGTATAACCACCACGGCCTGATGCCCCAGAAACTATACCCCTCGAAGACTGGCCGCCATAGCCCTGATGGCTGCTCTGACCCTGCTCAAACTGGGTACTACCGAAAGTCTGAAGGGAAGCCTAAACCGGTCGGCTGGACTGACCCTGGTACTGCTGTGGCTAATAACTACGGCTCATCTGGCCAGGACCTCTACCACCATATCTGGAACCACTGTAGACACCCTGATGCCGAGGCCTCTTATCTCTGGACCCCTGATCATATCACTGTAAGTCCTCCACAGTGCGGGCATAGTCTATAATAGCCTGGAATCACCGACCACTGGCAATCAATATCTCAGTTGGCTGCCTGATCTCTGGCCTCAAACCCCATACAAATCTGCGAATCCTATCTGCCTCGGTAGGAATGATCATAGCTCCAAACAGTGCAGCTGATGAAAACGGGTCTCATACTCCGAGATAGTCGTGGACCCCTACACAAGGTAAGTAAACTGCTCCTTGCGATGCTCACGATCACTCTGAGGTAGGAACTTGGCCATAAAGGCCTCATAAAACCCAGACCAGATAAAAGGAGGTGACGATGGTGGTCTATAAGCAACCTGAACCCTCCACAATAACTTCGTTGGGCCCTCCAACTGATAGGTAGTATAACCAACCCCGTGAGTCTCCAACAAACCCAAATGATGCAATATCTTCTCACAGGTAGTAATAAAGTCATATGGATCCTGTCCAGAAGTACCAGCAAACCTCGGAGGTGCTAAACTCAAAAACCTACCCAACGCCTTCTGCTCTGACTCTGTCATGGCTGGGCGAGGAGCAAGAGGCTGTAAAACCGATGGAACCAGAATGACCTCCGCACGGGGAGCCATAGTAGCAGGATGCGCTCCTGAGATCTGTGCACCCAGGGCTGCCCCCTGAGCGGGTGTCTGCGCCACCTCAGAAGGCCGCTCTCCATTATACCCAAAAGTTTTAATTGTAACCCCCGAATATCTGGAGACTGAGCTGCGGCTGAAGCTGGCACAGAAGTGGGCACTGGAGCTGGTACTGGAGTTGGCGCTGGAGCTGGTGCTGGAGTGGGAGGCTCATCTCCGCGTGATGCCGATGATCTCGTACGAACCATCTGCGGAAGAATGAAGTAGAACAAATGAGATTTCCAGAAACTTCAAGGGTTCTACGCACGACACAGAAGCAATGAAAGAGTCAAATTTCCTAAAATGCCACTGTAGCCTCCCAAATATTGAGTACGGACGTCTCCGCCCCGATCTGCAGGACTCTACTAGACATTGGCTCCTATACCGATGACACCGGTGAACCTAAAGCTCTGATACTAAGTTGTCACGACCCGATTTCTCGGTCATGATGGCACCTACAATCCCCTAGTAGGCGAACCAATTCCCGTAGCCCAGGACAGTTAGTAATAGGCTACTATCTAACAAATAAGGGAACAAGACGAAGAGAATAGATAACAGGGATATAAATATATACATAAGCGGAAACTAAACCAAACCCCAAGACCTGGTGTCATAGTATAGAGCCAAAACTAAATACATGGAGTGCAAACGGTCCAAAACAATATATACAGATGTCTCTGAATGGTAATAGAGTACATAAAGCAAAAGATAAACTAAAGCTAAGCTTCGATCGCCAAGAGCTCACCCTCAGTCTGAAGTAGTCCCCAACAGATCTCCAAGCATGAATCACAACGACCTAACAGCGATGGCCCACGCTAGGATCTGCACCCAAAGATACAGGGGGTAGGGTGAGCACCAAATGCGAAGCATAAGGTACCCAGTAGGTATCATAGGCCGACTGGGCACATATAAGATAAAAGCGTAGTAACAGACAGAATAGAAGCAAGCAGTCACCGAAATCAACGAAAGGTACACAGGAACTAGCCCAGAGGGAAATCCCACCTTCTATGTTCTAGAGTCAACAAGGCCTCACAGGACCACAAGGATAAATAAAATGTATCGGAAAATACTACAAGCAACGGAGGAACTAAAGTAGGCGGACATGAATAAAGCGGTCAAGGTCTGTGGTACCAACCTAATAAACCAACCCAAGGATACCCATTAATACAATTTTATCCTATATATGCGGAGTCTAGAGAAAATAAACCGTAACCTACCTGTCGTCCGATGACAAGCTTGAACCTCCCCGAAAAAAACTCCAAAACAAAATCAAACTTGAACTCGGGCTTGAATAACTTGACCTAGATAATTGATTTCCTTTGATAATCAACAATATTGCGTCAGCATATCTTTTCATACGAACTCCTTATAATTCTTTTCAACGTGCACAGTAGTATGTAATTCCTCATATGATCACTTCTTCTACTGGAAGATATAAATTAAAGGAACCTATAATCAGTACATATGCCACTTAATTTAGCTAATATGCTAATGAGTGGAACAAGTGGCAGCATCCCTATGTTGTTAACAATGTGTTGTCCAACCCTTCCACTCCCACGTGGAGTGGAGGTGGCAATATTGAAAGAATACTTTTACTCCGTTATATATATTCGGGTATTGCATAGGTTGTAAAATAAATATAATTTTTGAATATACCATAATCATTAGAAAATTATTTCGAATAAAACCTACTATATTATAATAATAAATTTCAACATAACTAAATTTACTATCTCCGTTAAAATATTACAATGTATAAAAACCTTATAAAATAAATACATATACACTTATATCGTAACAAAAATATTTTTCATGAACCTTTAAAATATTTTGAAAAGTTAATAATAATATAACTTTTTACCAAATTCAACTTTAAAATAAAATATTTTCAAATATACGCGCGATGCTAATAAAATTCTTAAGCTTAGGCTCGTAATTCACCATCGCACGGTTTTGATACTCAAGAACTCTCTTGGAACCCTCCCTTATGTTTTCTCACTGTTTCAGAGATGAAATGGCATTTTAAAACGTGAAGTTGAGGCTTTAAATCGGTTTTGACCCAACCCGGTTCGCGACCCGGTTCGCAACCCGGTTCCTGCCAGACAGTCCATGGTAAAACAGTCATAACCTTTTACTCCGAGATCAGTTGGACGTGAGGTTTTGTGCTTTGGAAACTAGACTCGTAGACCTTCGATTTGGTATTACGGGGGACTTCTAACTCTTTATATATTGGGAGAAAATCCCTGAGACATTTTACCCAAAGTTCAGAAAATTTATTAAAGGAACTTACGATAACTTTTGCCGACTTGCTTGTCTTCAAAACTTATCATACGGCCAAACAAATGGACCCGGCAACGAAATACCGATCCTGACAATCCTTAAGTGACTTGGGGCCGCTACAAATAAGCTCTAACGGTTCAAGGAAAACGTATACGTGGAAATAACCGGAAGGGTCATTACATTTTGAATCAATAAAACACTCTCTGTCAAAAGATGTTTCAAACATATAATCACATACCATAGGCTTGACCGTAGTGTATAGTGAATTCAACAAAGCAATCACATTCATGAAATAAATGGACTTTTGTTTGGTTGTAATGTCGGCTTTGGGACGGGTAGGATACTTTTAGACACAAAGTGACTTTTTTCCCTATTGCACATGACACTACATTTTTACTCTTTTCTTCATCCTTCTTTCTTAGTTTCTCCTATGTTCACACCTTCTTGTACTACCACTTATTCCAACTTCTTTTCACCCTTTATTTGATGCGTACTTGTTACTACGAAACTTATTTCTTTTTCTTTCTCTTTTTTTTCAAACTCTTTTGACTCCTAACAACAAGCACTTTAAAAGATTTAATTGGGCGCTACATCATTATTTCACTACACTCACCTTCACTTTCATCTACCCTTCTCCTTTTCTTTCCCTTTTTCTACTTTTCGAGATCATAGTGCATTAGGGACTTTCATTTGGATCAAATTCATAAGGTATCAACAAAATGGATAGGCTCATTATGTGGCTTAAAAAAAACATAGGCTTCAAGTCTCAAAGGGGCTTCACTAATGGCAATGTCAAGGTGGTACAACCAATCATCCAAGAAACAAGAAAAATGGGCTTTTCAAGAAAATGGCTTAATCATATTCCACAAATTTCATGCTAGTTAACATTCACACACACGCGGGGCAAGTTGTAGATTCTACTCTATGCAAGAAACCAATCAAAATCTCACACCCACGGCACCATGAAGCACATATAGGAGGATTACACTTGCATGCTTACACATAAACACATTGAGTGAATTTACACAATTAAGCCTGTTTGCTTTGTCATTTGAGTCTAGTTAAAGAGACTAAGTGTTTCTCATGAAGTTCTCACTCACTTGCCTGGCTTCGCATGAACTACCCATGACGTCTAATAAGCTTCAAGCAGGATTTTTAAGTTCCAAAGGCACGGTTTCTAGTCCTACAGTCCTATCCTAATTTTCCCTTAAGACGGTCGTCATCCATCCATCATCGGGACAAGTCATTACTACTACGACTCACCTAGAACTCTATCCTAATAAAAAAATCAACCCGGTTCAAAGGGACTATCCTCAGGAAAAGAATCGAAAACAAAAGCCGAGGAACCCAACCTAAAAACAAAAAATACAAAACAAAGCTAACTAAGTATACTACTAACCATTCTTCTTAACAGCTAAAAACCAGTCACACGACGCTCACAGCACTCAAGATATAGCAATGAAAATCATAGAAATTCACTTCTCCACCCCACACTTAAACATAGCACTGCCCTCAGTGCTTCAAATAAATACAAAAAATAAAGAGTGAGAGAAGGAACTCTCTGGGCCTCTAGGAGTCATCCTCATCATCATAAGGAATGAATTCCTGATCCTGCTCAGCTATTGCATCATCAACCACCATAAAATTGGTCCCAGCATCATCGACCTCATCATCATCATCATCATTAGTGTCATGTACGGTCGGCTCATCATCATCCAACAGCTCCTGAAATGCCAGGCCCATCTTGCACATAAACATTGCACTCTCATTCATCGGGTACCGGTCGCTCAAGGATATAGTCTCCTCCTGGGTCACTGATCGACCGCCAATTGACAACTGTAGCTCCTCCATCCCATACATTCTACCCATCCAATTATCATCTCAAGCTTGTCGGTCGGCATTGGAAAGTACCATCCCGTGTGAAGTATCTTGGGGCTTTCTCTTTGTCACATCAACCAGTTGACTTACAAGGTACGGGACTTGAGGTGGACCCTAATCATGAATTTCTTTCTCAATATTCTCTTGCCTTAGAAATTGCGTCACAAATCCTCTATAGCAGTAATGACATCTTTTGTTATTGCAAAATTGTATCATGTTGTGCCTCAGTACCGAAGCCACATTGATTTGCATTCCCTTCATAAGCATGTACATCAGCACCACCCTATCTTTGGTTACCTCAGTTATGTGCTTGCACGGTAGAAGAGTGCTACACATAATTTTTAACCACACTCTAGCCTCTTGGCTGATATATGCATAATGTAGGGTGGCATGTCTCCCCGTGTCTTTACTTCTTTCACAACGAGACATCCACTTCATGCCACAAAGTGTGTGACGGATATATCTGTATGGTGGCTCCTCTTTCATCTCCAGGTAGGAGTTGCTATCAACTGTGGCATTCCCAAGAAATCATTTAGGACCTATGTGGTAAACCGGATGACCTTCCCTCGAACTCATACTTTTTGGCTTTTTCCTTCACCTGTATGCCAGTTTGCATAGATTTCCATTACCATAGTAAGATTGCACTCTCCTTGCTCCTGGAAGATGTATTGGATTCCCAATATGTAGACCATTTCATGAATTTGGGGGAATTTCGCTTGAAACCATGCCTCATCAACATGCTCATCTCCATGATACTTTGCTCTTTTTTTAGGATTCAAACCAGTCAATCCCCTGAATACATATTGTTCTCTTCCCGAACTGTCGCGGGGGTGCCCATGGATTCGAAGGAGCTGCTATCCTGGATAATTTCCCTTTGCGGGACCTTTTGCTCCCTGTGCCTTTGATAACCAGTTTCTTTCCTTATGGAGGCATTGTAACTTTAACACACAAGTTACACAAATCAGCCCACTACAATTAGAGCTAGCTAAATCAGTGTTTTTATAGGGTCATAACCACCCCACACTTATTTTGCTAGTAATGGTGTCTATAGGTTGATGACATGAGGTACTCAGACTTCACTCTTTCAACACAAGTTTAGTTTCGTCATCCTAAGGCACCATAGCCACTAAATAAATTCCACAAGTACATTCCAAACAATTCTCAAGGATTCTCTACCATTTTTGAAGATTAAACACTATTCAAGGCCACAACTTCATTCCATGCACTACACATTCATCATATTTTTTCTTGAAGTTTTAGAGTGACCCATCTCTTTCTACTACTTACTTTGCTTTCCATAAACCAAGATCCAACACAAAACAAGAAACCAAATTCGAAATCCACCAATATTAGTGTATATATGAAAAATAATCTTCTTTTGTGGGTGTATTTTAAGATTTCAAGCCTTCATCAATGGTGGAAAAAGTTTCAATTCTTCCAACAAGATAAACAAAGTTTACACCCACCAAAATTTGATGTTAAATTAGGTGTGCACATACAAAAAGTTATTGGATATTACATTATCCCCCTCAGAACCGTTCTTCCTCGAAAAGAAGTTGAGACCTATTATGACTTTGATATTTCATGAAATTTTGGTAGAGTTTCCTTTAAAAATAGACATATCAGAAACTTGCCAGCTAACCATAATGTGATAATATACACTTCACAAAGTGTCTCAACAAATATAACACAAACAAATAAAGAATGGACTTCTATTGGCCCCATACTCCAAATGAAAACTGTGACGAGTATAGTAACTTACCTATGAAGAACATCTAAAAGTTCAAAAGTCATTGACATAGATCATATCCTTTGAACATTGTCATAGTGTAGACTCATGAAATACATATAGCACTATAGCTAACTCTGGAGGTTAACCTACCTCTTATAAATTCATGATATATCAATGGCATTAATTTGTAAACTCTGGTGGAGATTTAGAACTAAACCATCAGTGTGGAGCTCCTACATGAGCAATAAATATTGCAAGAAGATCAACCAAAACTTGGTGGTATGGAATACTGGGTACAATCGCTATCAAGTGTAGAAGAAAATGCTCCAAGCCAGAGATCTTATTGATCACCAAATATGGTGGCAACCTATTATAGGCTCAGCATAACTATGGTATGACAACTGGGAAGGAGTGGGGTCATTATATTCACCTATATTGGAGGAGCTTAGGTGTGATGAGAGTTTCCCAAATGTTAGGAAATTGGTCAAAGAAGGGAAATGGGATGAAGAAGTGATTAATGAAATTATGCCTCGAGAGTATGCCCAACACATTATCCATAAAATTTAGCCTCCAACAAATAATAAGGTTATGGATACGCCTAGATAGATGCCAGAAACTAGAGGGGAGTTCTTAATCAGGACAGTATGGAACTACATAAGTCACAGAGATCAAACTAATAAAGAGTTAGCTAACATTTGGGTGAAAAGTTTGCCTTTCAAGATTGCCTTCTTTATGTAGAGATTGTAGAAATTCAAAATTCTTGTTGATGACAAAATTAGGAGACGGCATTTTCCTCTCCAATACAAATGTTGTTGCTTCACAAATCTAGGACAAGAGACCATTTCCCACCTATTCCTCCACTCCTCAACCGCTAACAAGACTTTATCCTACTTATTTTCTTTAGCAAGTCTTAACATTGATGGGCTACACTTGAGGGAGATTATTTATGGGTGGTGGAATACAAAAGTGAAGCAGATCATGAAACCATATTTCCAAACAATCCCTAGCATTATTGTATGGGAACTATTGAAGAGCAGGAATGCCAGTAAACATGAAGGCACTCACATCTCATCTCATAGAATTATATACAATGTCACAAATACATTATATCATGCCCCAAGCCTACACCCTAGACGTGACAAAGTGCTTAGATTCACAAGTGACCCCAAGCTAACCCATGGTCTGGCATAGTGCTGAGATATAGACTAAAAGATAATAGATAAACTGAAGTTTATTATGCGAAAGCTGAGATGTGCTGAGCCCTTGAAGAGTACAGTAATAAACTGAAGTTTTATAAACTGAAATACAACTCATTTGAAAAATAATACAACTGACTAACTGATTGTCTGACTATCTATGAAGCCTTTACTAACACTGACTACAGTTAGCTAGGTCATGACCCCCAACTATCTCTAATCAATATATAAAAACTGAAAGGGGACAGCTATGACTACTATTGACTGAAGTTCCCGACTAAGGAGAACTCATTCCCTACTGACTAGAAGCTGCGATTTGTCTGACCATAATCCTGGGAGCTAGCGCTGAAACTTACATCATTAAATGATGCAACACAAGGAATGTGTACGGTCAGTACTTTGAATGTACTGAGCATCTGAGATATGCACTAACTTGAAATCATAAGAAACATGTATACTGAAAGCATGGCTGAAAAACTGGACTAAGTATAACATCTGAAGTGCATAAGTCAAAACTATAGATTTTACGCTCTTTTACTAAAGAGGGTATAAATCATGTTTATGAACTGTGGTTAGGCGACTTTCCACTCACACGCAAGTGTACGTGGTCGTCCAAGTAATATAGACTGGTTAGTCTGGATATCGTACCCAAGAGGCTTATGACTTAGCAAATGTTCTAATTTATTCGTATACCGCTGAAATAAACAAGTTTGAAAGTAACTAGAATATGATTTTTATAGTAATTAAAGAACTGAAATAAAATGACAAAATTAAATACAAGTAAGTAATGATTTTTCGGTTCCAAGTTTAGAGAGAATTCCAGGGTTACAGCTTTATTACACAATCATAAGTAGTAGTCATTAGAATTGACTTATTCGTTCACCTAGTTATTGATTTCGGGGTTGATTTTACAACTATGGCCTTCCGAACCTCTAGTTGCCTATCCAAATTAGCATCACAACTACATCATTGAGCAGGGATGTGACATCTTATTTTGAAAGCATTTATATATCTTCCCATGTGAATCAACCAAGGCGTTAATGGTATATTCTTATCCTAGTCACTAACCTACCCTTTACGTTACAAAAGAGAGGCCTTTCCCCTTATATTCTTCAATCTACCTTGTTGATCCTTCTCCCGAGTTCACAAAGATGTTATATATTTGTCTTAATGGCGGCCAAGCATCAAAATACTAAACACAGGAATATAAGAACAACTAATAATGGCAAACGAACAATCAATCCAAATTCATACTAATTAATCATGTGTTTGTAGTCGTAACCCCAGAACAAGGGTTCTTATCCACTCATGCTAATAAAAACACAAATAAATATGTTTTCTTCCAAAGTTATAGCTAAGAAAAGGAAAAAGAAAAGAAACCTAATGGTGAAATCTAATCTCTGCCTTATTCTATGAAAATATGATGGAACCCTTAAAAAAGACGCACAAGGTTCTATTTATATGGCTTGGGAAATAACCCCTTTTCCTTCTTAGAATCGAACTAGGAAAAAGCTGAAATTTTGGTCGGGATTGTGGCTGGCCGACGTTCCACTGAGGCGCCAAGCCTGGGTTTTGGCAGTTCCACCTATGGGGCGGCGTGCCAACAAGGTGCTAGGATGGCCCTGCGGATGTTTGGGGCCTGGGGAGCCATGCCAGGTGTGCTCTAGTGCCTATTTTCGCTTCTTTGTTTGCTCTTGAGCATTCCTCTACGTCACTTCCATGCTTTCCTCTTCCGTTTCATCTTTCCATGGTTACTTTCCTACGTCATTTCACCTGCAAGCCTCTAATCATGTGTCTTAGTATAACATATAGCAATTTAACTCAAAACACACAATATATAGTAAGTAATGCTCTTAAAACATAAGGCAAACATGGGTAAAATATGATAAACGGGCATATAAATATGCCCAAGATCACCACCCCATACTTAAACCCTTGTTCATCCTCGAACAACTCACTACTATCTATGCTATGCTTCACCATAAACACCTAAGGAACTCTCCCTCCTCACTTGCAAGTGGCTAAACAATTTTTTAATCATGCTTTCGTAGTTCACGTAGCGACCAACATCAAAACAACACTTGTTAGCTTAAAGATCCTTCACTCGAAACAACAAAACCTCTACAACTGACTCTTTCTTATAATATCGGGCCAACATATCTATTTGTAAACAATCAAGTAACAACACTAACAAATACATGATATGAGTGCCCTCACAATTTAGTATTACCCCTATGTTTTCAATCACACCAATCTACTTTAAATGGGGCATTTTGAATCAATAAAATACTCACTCTCTCAAAAGATGTTTCAAACATAACATCACATACCATAGGCTTGCCCGTAGTGTATAGTGAATTCAACAAAGCAATCACATTCATGAAATCAAAAGGACTTTTGTTTGGTTTTAATGTCGGCTTCAAGACGAGTAGGATACTTTTAGACACAAAGTGACTCTTTTCCCTATTGCACATGACACTTAATTTTTAATCTTTTCTTCATCCTTCTTTCTTAGTTTCTCCTATGTTCACACCTTCTCATACTACCACTTATTCCACCTTCTTTTCGCCCTTTATTTGATGCGTACTTGTTGCTAGCGAAACTTTTTTCTTTTTCTTTCTCTTTTTTTTTCAAACTCTTTTAACTCCTAACAACAAGCACTTTAAAAGATTTAACTGGGCTCTACATCATTATTTCACTACACTCACCTTCACTTTCATCTACCCTTCTCCTTTTCATTCCTTTTTTTACTTTTCGAGCTCATAGTGTATTAGGGACTTTCATTTGGATCAAATTCATAGGGTATCAACAAAGTGGATAGGCTCATTATGCGGCTTAATAAAAACATAGGCTTCAAGTCTCAAAGGGGCTTCACTAATGGCAATGTCAAGGTGGTACAACCAATCAACCAAGAAACAAGAAAAATGGGCTTTTCAAGAAAATGGCTTAATCATATTCCACAAATTTCATGCTAGTTAACATTCACACACACGCGGGGAAAGTTTTAGATTCTACTCTATGCAAGAAACCAATCAAAATCTCACACACACGGCACCATGAAGCACATATAGGAGGATTACACTTGCATGCTTACACATTGAGTGAATTTACACAATTAAGCCCGTTTGCTTCGTCATTTGAGTCTAGTTAAAGAGTCTATCTGTTTCTCATGAAGTTCTCACTCACTTGTCTTGCTTCGCATGAACTACCCATGATGTCTAACTAAGCTTCAAGTAGGATTTTAAAGTTCCAAAGGCATGGTTTCTAGTCCTACAATCCTCTGACTAATTTTCCATTTAGACAGTCATCATCCATCCATCATCGGGATAAGTCATTACTACTATGACTCACCTAGAACTCTATCCTAGAAAAAAATCTACCCGGTTCAAAGGGACTATCCTCAGGAAAAGAATCGAAAACAAAAGCCGAGGAACCCAACCTAAAATCAAAAAATACAAAATAAACCTAACTAAGTATACTACTAATCATTCTTCCTAACAGCTAAACACCAGTCACACGACGCTCACAGCACTCAAGATATAGCAATGAAAATCATAGGAAGTCACATCAAAATCCCACACTTAAACATAGAACTTCCCTTAGTGCTTCAAATAAATACAAAACATAAAGAGCGAGAGAAGGAACTCGCAAGGCCTAGGCATCGTCCTCATCATCATCAGGAATGAATTCCCGATCTTGCTCAGTTGTCGCATCATCAACCTCCATCAAAGTGGTCCCAGCATCATCGACCTCATCATCATCATCGTCATTAGTGTCATGTATGGTCAGCTCATCATCATCCAATAGCTCCTGAAATATCGGGCCCATCTTGCACATAAACTTTTTGCTCTCAGTCATCCTGTACCAATCTCTCAAAGCTATCATCTCCTCCTCAGTCGTAGGTCAACCGCCAATTCACAACTGTAGCTCCGCCATCCCATACATTCTACCCATCCAACTATTATCTCGAGCCTATCGGTCGGCATTGGAAAGTACCGGCCCGTGTGAAGTATCTTGGGGCTTTGTCTTTGTCACATCAACCAGTTGACTTACAAGGTACGGGACTTGAGATGGACCCAAACCATGAATTTTTTCCTCAATATTCTCTTGCCTTAGAAATCGGGTCACAAATCCTCCATAGCAGTAGCGCCATCTTTTGTTATTGCAAAATTTCATCATGTTGTTCCTCAGTTCCGAAGCCACATTGATTAGCATTCCCTTTATGAGCATGTACACCAGCACCACCCTATCTTTGGTCACCTCAATTGTGTGCTTGCACAGTATAAGAGTGCTACACATAATGTTTAACCACACTCTAGCCTCTTGGCTGAAATATGCATAATGTAGGGTGGCATATCTCCCCGTGTCTTTACTTCTTTCCCAATGAGCCATTGAATTCATGCCACAAAGTATGTGATGGATATCTTTGTATGGTGGATCCTCTTTCATCTCCAGGTAGGGGTTGCCATCAACTGTGGCATTCCTAAGAAGTCATTTAGGACCCATGTGGTAAACCGGACGAACTTTCCTCGAACTCCCACTTTTTGGATTTTTCCTTTACCTGTATGCCAGTTTGCATAAATTTCCCTTACCATAGTAAGGTTGCACTCTCCTTGATCCTGAAAGATGTATTGGATGTCCAATCAATATGCCATCTGATGAATTTGGGGGAATTCCGCTAGCAAATGTGCCTCATCAACATGCTAATCTCCATGATACTTTGCTTCTTTTTGGGATTCAAACCAGTCAATCCCCTGAATGCATATTGTTCTCTTCCCGAACTGTCATGGGGGTGCCCGTGGATTCGAAGGAGCTGTTGTCCCTGATGATTTCCCTTTGCGGGACCTTTATCTCCCCAAGCCTTTGATAACCAGTTTCTTTCCCCTTGGAGGCACTGAACATATAACACAAAAGTTACACAAATCAGCCTAGTACAATTAGAGCTAGCTATATCAGTGTTTTTATAGGGTCATAACCACCCCACACTTATTTTGCTAGCAATGGTGTCTATAGGTTGATGACATGAGGTACTCAGACTTCCCTCTTTCAACACAAGTTTAGTTTTGTCATCCTAAGGCTCCATATCCACTAAATAAATTCCACAAGTACATTCCAAACAATTCTCAAGGATTCTCTACCATTTTTCAAGATTAAACACTATTCAAGGCCACAACTTCATTCCATGCACTACACATTCATCATAATTTTTCTTGATGTTTTAGAGTGAACCATCTCTTTCTACTACTTACTTTGATTTCCATAAACCAAGATCCAACACAAAACAAGAAACAAAATTCAAAATCCACCAATATTAGTGTATTTACAAAAAATAATATTCTTTTGTGGGTGTATTTTAAGCTTTCAAGACCTCATCAATGGTGGAAAAACTTTCAATTCTTCCAACAAGATAAACAAAGTTTACACCCACAACTCTTGATAATGGAAAGCATAAATAAGAAGTAGGGAGTGTTAGAAAGTAATGGGAGTTTTTACCTTGAGAAATTATGGAGAATGTCAAAACTTGAGGTGGGCAACAATGGAGGAAAGAGAGAATTTGAGAGAGAATGGGGGAGGGGCGGCGCTCCACTTTAAAGAATGAAGAGAAAAAATTAGGATTTAGGGGTTTTTAAGGAGTAGGGAGTCAAGATTTTAGGTCTTAGGTCAGTTGACCCTTGACCCGCCCCTTTTTCTAAATAAGTGCAACGCCTGGTGGGACTCATGGGGCAGCGCGCCACTGCTGCGCCAAAACTGGCACTCGGAAGTTATGCCCCTGGGGCGACGCACATGTAAGGTGCCAAGGAGGGCTATTAGTAGTTTTCCCCATGGCGCGATGCACCAGAGCTGTGCCAATCGAGGCGCTCGGTTGTTCGGGTCTTGGGGCGATGCGTCATAGATGCGCCTGTTGGGAATCTAACTGTGGTAGAGCACCCACATCGCGCCATGTGAGGGTGTCGGTTTTTTCGCCCATGGGGTGGCGCACTAGAGCTACGCCCAGCTGAGTTCCTTTATGGTTCAGTGTGCCATTAAGGCGCCAGACTGCCTCTTCGGGAGTTTGGTCCCTGGGGCGGCGCGCCAAGGCTCCGCTAGACCCCTAGGACTCCATTTTTTTTCGTTACTTACCTCTCTCCATGTCGTCCTTAGCTTGTATTTTCCTTTTTCTTCTTGCAAAATCAACAAACCATTAGAAAAATGGTGGGTTGCCTCCCACCTAGCACCTTAGTTTTGGTCATGGCACGACTCATATTTTTGTATTTTAGATATTTTTGTCCTACACTATTCCAATTCATTCGTGGGTTTCCTCCCATGCAGCGCAATTTAACATCGCGGCATGACGCACCTCAAAAATTACTCATCCGACAAGGTGATTAAGGTTTTCTCCCTGTCCACATGCTCAGACCAATAATGCTTCACTCGTTGACCATTTACCAAGAATGTACCCATTTTATTGGCTCTCCAGAGTTCCACTGCGCCATGCAGAGTCATCCACACTACCTCAAATGGTCTTGACCACTTACACTTAAGCTTTCCGGGGAAAAGTTTCAGCCTTGAGTTGAATTGGAGGACCCTTTGACCAGGTTCAAATGAGCACGAAAGGATGTGTTTGTCGTGCCACCTCGTTGTCTTCTCTTTGTAGAGCTTGGCATTCTCATACGCGTGCAACCTAAACTCATCAAGGTCATTAAGCTGCAGCTGCCTCTTTTGCCCTACTAGTTCCTTATCAAGATTTAGCCTCTTTATAGCCCAATAAGGTTGGTGTTCCAACTCTACCGGCAGATGACAAGCCCTACCATATATGAGCCTATAAGGAGAAGCTCCAATGGGTGTTTTGTAGGCAGTTCAATATGCCCATAGCGCATCATCCATCTTCTCAGCCCAATCCTTCCTCTGCGCATTCACAGTCTTCTCTAGAATCTGCTTCACTTCCCGATTTGATACCTCAACCTGTTCGCTAGTTTGGGGTATGATATGCAGTAGCTAACTTATGATGCACCCCATACTTAGCCAATAATTTTCTGAACCAGTTATTTATGAATTGAGTCCCACCATCACTTATTATAGCTCGTGGAGTACCAAATCTTGTGAAAATATTCTTCTTGACAAACTTCAATACCACTTTTGCATCATTGGTTGGTAGGGCTACCGTTTCTACCCACTTAGACACATAATCCACCACAACAAGTATATACTTGTTGCCACAAGAAGGTGGGAAGTGTCCCATAAAGTCAATACCCCATACATCGAAGATCTCTACCTCAAGGATGTTCTGCAAAGGCATCTCATGCCTTCTACAGATAGCTCCAGTCCTCTGGCACTGATCACATCCTTTGACAAAAGCTACCACATCCTTGAATATCGCGGGCCAATAGAAACCTGAATGTAACACCTTATGTGATGTACGCTCTCCTCCATAATGTCCCCCATAAGGAGAGGAATGACAACTCTCTAAGATCTCCCTCACATGATTTTCCAGAATGCATCTTCTAATTATTTGATCCGGACCTTGTTTGAATAGGTAGGGCTCATCCCACAAATAAAATCATGAGTCGTGATATATCTTCTTCTTCTGTTGTGTAGTTGTTTTTGAGGGGTACACCCCACTCACCACTAAGTTGACCAGATCAGCATACCATGGTAGCTCAGCAACACTTAAATCTAGGAGTTGTTCATCTGGAAACTCCTCTCTGATATGTCCTTCATTAGGCACATGAGACCAATCTTCAAGCCTAGACAGATGATTCGCGACTTGGTTCTCTATGCCCTTTCGATCCCTTATCTCCAAATAAAACTCTTGAAGCAGCAAAATCCACCGAATAAGTCTTGGCTTCACATCCTTCTTGTAAATAAGTAGCAGATCGCAGCATGATCCGTATACACAATCACTTTCGTTCCCACAAGATAGGAGAAAAATTTATCAAAAGCAAAGACTAACGCCAGCATCTCTTTATCAATGACTGTATAGTTCATTTGATCCGAATCAAGTGTCTTACTCACATAATAGATAGAATGAAATACCTTGTCGACTCTCTAACCCTACATAGCTCTAACCACAACATCACTAGCATCACACATAAGCCCAAAAGGTAGCTCCCAATTTGGTGCAATCAAAATCAGAGCTTCGATCAAGCGCTTCTTTAGATTCTCAAACGTCTTCACACAGTCATCACCGAATTCATACTTTACCTCTTTCTCATGCAGCTTGCACATCAGCCTGGATATCTTGGAAAGTCTTTAATGAAGCATCTGTAGAAACCTGCATGACCAAGAAAACTATGAATACCTTTCACAGAGACTGGAAGTGGTAGTTTCTCGATAACTTTTATCTTCGTGCGATCCACTTCTAGCCCCATATTTGACACTATATGGCCAAGGACGATGCTTTTCGTGACTAAAAAGTGGCACTTCTCCAAGTTAAGCACCAGATTTGTCTCCTCGCATCTTGCCAACACCCTATCAAGACTCTAAAGACAAGTGTCAAATGACTTCCCAAACATGGAGAAGTCATCCATGAATAATTCAATGATCTCTTCCACCATATCAGAAAAAATAGCCATCATACACCTCTAAAATTTAACCGGCGCATTACAAATCCCCAAGGGCATACGCTTGAAAGCATATGTGTCATACGGATAGGTAAATGTCGTCTTCTCTTGATCCTCTAGCTCTATGGCTATTTTATTGTAGCCAGAATATCCATCTAAAAAGCAAAATTACTCCTAGCCAGCTAACCTATCCAACATCTGATCAATGAATGGGATGGGATTGTGACCCTTCCGGGTGGCTTCATTCAATATCTGATAGTCCATGCAAATCCTCCACTCAGTGACTATACGCGTCAAAATCAAATCATCCTTCTCATTTGTTATCATGTTCATCCCCCCTTTCTTGTTGACACATTGTACAGGACTGACCCACTTGCTATCTAAGATTGGGAACACAATACCTGCGTCTAGCCACTTGATCACCTCTTTTCACACTACATCCTTCATGGGAGGGTTCAATCTTCTCTGATGTTGTGCCATGGGCTTGTACCCTTCCTCCATGTAGATCTTATGCATACAAAATGATGGGTTGATCCCATGGATGTCAGACATTTGCCACTCAATTGCTCTCTTTCTTTTTCGCATCACTGCTAGGGCCTATTTCACCTGTGCTTCATTCAACCCGGTCGCGAGAATTACTAGAAGCGTATCATCTTCTCCCAAATATACATACTTCAGATGTGGTGGGAGTGGTTTCATCTCTAACTTTGGGGCCTCTTCAATAGACGGCTTGGGAGGGGGTCCCAAAGGTCTATTTAGAGGCTCAAACTCCGTAGTACTAGACAACACCCAAGCTGCTTCCAAACATTCAACCATTTCATGTGCCGCTCCATCTCCATACAAATATATCCTTGTGAGGGCTCTCTCCAATGGATCTTTGGAGGTTATGAGAGGCATACCTGATTCGATGTCCACCACAGTAATAGCCAATAAGTCCTCATATAATGCAGGAAACTTCATTGCCTTATAAACATTAAAGACTTCTACAAAACTTCATTGTCGATAGATGGTCTCCCTCACAAGTATCACAAAACTGAAGAGCTGCAGGTTGTACTGCATTCACTTGTGCCTGACTATTACCAAGAGCTAACTTGTTGAGGACCGTAGCTATATTACTCATCTGATTATCCATCAAATCCACCTTGGCAAAAAAAGTTGTGTTGGAATCTACCTCAAGTAACCCGGCAAACTTTTTTGGTGTGGCTCTGTTGGTGTCTGTGTTCCATTCCAGATTACTCTGTGCCATCCTCTACAAAAAAGTGAAAAACTGATCATATGTCTTCTCTAGTGCTTGCCCGTTTGCTGCACAGCTTAGCAAAATCTTTGACTGAGGATCCAGACCCTTAATGAATGTGTGAACCAAAACCACATTTGTCTGCTGGTGATGAGGGTTATCTATGAGGAGGCTCTTAAATCTTTCCCAAGCTGTGTAGAGATTTTCACCATCTTTTTGTCTAAAACTCAAAATCTCGCTCCTCAGCTTGGCTATCTTCCCAGATTGAAAGAACCGCATCAAGAATTTTCGAGCCAAATCATTCCATGAAGTGATGGAGTTTGGCAGCTCAGCTTTCAACCATCTCCTCGCTTCCCCAAGTAAATAAAATGGAAACAGTGTCAATCTAACATAGTACTCTGCTACCCCTTTAGGTATGAATGTATCACTAATCTCCAGAAAATTCTAGAGATTTGGGTCCTCATGTGATAAGCCCGTGAACTAACCATTGGTGTGCAAGAGTTGCACTATGTTCTGCTTGAGATCAAACCGCCCACCTGGCATGGGTTTCCGAATGCTATTGATGGCATTAGTCACAAGTGGGATTGCCAAATCACGGACTGGCCTTGGTGGTGCCATTTCTACATGAACAACTTTTGGTTGCTCAACGATTTGGATTGGATTCTCAACAACCTCCTGAAACTTGATAGGATAAAGTATTGCTGCCCTTCTCCGTTGATGAAATAGTCATTCAAGTTTAGGGTGTCGCTCTACTAGGTCTTTCATCCTTTCCAGCTTGTTGACAGTTCAAAGTTTATACCTGTAGATTTTTCCAAAAGCTAAGATCAAGTTGTCAATACTTAAATAATAAAGTCGTATAAGAAAATTTAGAAATTTGCTAATTTCTAAGTTCCCGGCAACGGCGCCAAAAACTTGTTAGGCGACTTCCCACACATGAAAGTGTACGTGGTCATCTTAGTAATATAGACTGGTTAGTCTGGATATCATACCCAAGAGACTTATGACTTAGAAAATGTTCTAATTTATTCGTATACCGCTGAAATAAATAAGTATGAAAGTAACTAGAATATGATTATTATAGTAATTAAAGAACTGAAATAAAATGACAGAATTAAATACTAGTAAGTAATGATTTTTTGGTTCTAATCTTAGAGATAATTCCAAGGTTACATCTTTATTACACAATCATAAGTAGTAGTCATTAGAATTGACTTATTCATTCACCTAGGTATTGATTTCGGGGTTAATTTTACAACTATGGTCTTCCGAACCTCTAGTTGCCTATCCAAAATAGCATCACAACTACATCGTTTAGCGGGGACATCTTATTTTGAAAGCATTTATATATCATCCTGTGTGAACCAAGCAAGGCGTTCTAGGTATATTCCTATCCTAGTTGCTAACCTACCCTTTACGTTACAAAAGAGAGGCCTTGCCCCTTATATTCCTCAATTTACCTTGTTGATCCTTCTTCCGAGTTCACAATAATGTTATATATTTATCTTAATGGCAGCCAAGCATCAAAATACTAGACACAGGAATATAAGAACAACTAATAATGGCAAATGAACAATCAATCCAAATTCATACTAATTAATCATGTGTTTGTAGCCGTAACCCCATAACAAGGGTTCTTAGCCACTCATGCTAATCAAAAACACAAGTAAATATGTTTTCATCCAAAGTTATGGCTAAGAAAAGGAAGAAGAAAAGAAACCTAATGGTGAAATCTAATCTCTGCCTTATGCTCTGAAAATATGATGGAACCCTTACAAAAGACGCACAAGGTTCTATTTATAGGGCTTGGGAAATAACCCCTTTTCCCTCTTAGAATCAGACTAAGAAAAAGATGAAACTTTAGTCGGGACAGTGGCTGGCGCGACGCGCCACTGATGCGCCAGGCCTGGGCTTTGTCAGTTCCATCTCTGTGGCGGCAAGCCAATAAGGTGCCAGGATGGCCCTGCGGATGTTTGGGGCCTGGGGCACCGCGCCAGGTGTGCTCCAGTGCCTATTTTTACTTCTTTGTTTCCTCTCGAGCATTCCTCTACGTCACTTCCATGCTTTACTCTTCCGTTTTGTCTTTCCATGGTTACTTTCCCGCATTATTTCACCTGCAAGCCTCTAATCATGTGTCTTAGTACAACATATAGCAATTTAACTCAAAACAAACAATATATAGTAAGTAATGCTCTTAAAACATAAGGCAAACATGGGTAAAATATGATAAACGGTCATATAAATATGCCCAAGATAAACTGTAACTGTGAGATCATGATGTTTAAAGATAAGTAATACTGTTACTTTGGGATCCATGGACTGAAAAGATGAATTATGTCTGAAAATCATGAAATAGTGCAACTAGGCTGAAAACCATGAGTCATGCCAAAAGTCATATTTAAAGTAAATCCTTAGGGGATTTTCTTCTACTAAACATGCTGAAAACACTGATATAGTGTACTGAATGAACGCTAAAAGGTATAAGTTGATGCAATGACCATGTATATAAACATGCAGTTGTATAATACTGAACTGAATAACTGAATACAAGGTCATGCAATAATGAATATGGACTGTGGGAGCTACTATTAACCGACATACCCCAAGCTGAGCTAACTATGGCGCCAGCCTGTAATCCTGGATGGAAAGGTGTTTATACTTTGCCAAGGGTACAAACAAATTTGACGTGGATCCACTAAACTGATGTCCACAAGGGACAAGGGTGTCCAGCCTAATCTTACGGCTGACCCCTTTGATACCTACGGTGGCGTCGTAGTTCTGAGACTTAGGGACTGCTACTAAAGGTCTTAGCCTAATCTGACAGTTGAGCCTTCATCCCTTTATCCGCTCGGTGCTAAGCCTACTCCCAACTGAATATAAAGTAATGAATGTAACTGAAATGCTAGATAGCTCAAATATACTGATTTTCTGAGAATGCAAAATATTACTGAGGCTGAAGCATTCTAATCATGTAGTTCTAACTGACTGAGTGCCTGAATAATAATGCATGATAAAGGTTTGTATCATGTTACATATCTGAATGTTAAAACTGTTCATATTTAAAACATATTTTGTAGATCATATTGAAGGTAGGCCAAAGCCTTCTAAATCATACATAGTTCTTTTGTATTTAAAACAACTGGACTGAAGTGATTGGGAATCATGAATACTTGTCTGGAAGCCAAAACACATAGTTAAAATCATCATGAGGAAACTTAAACTTGTTTAGACTAAATACTGACAAGCTGAACTAAATTCTGAAGGGAGAGCTAAATTCATAGAAAATATTGTAAAGTCAGGCTAAAACATGCTTCTCCCAAATATCTTGGGTTTTGAAATTTATTTGGAGGAATTCATGTAAAAATCATTCTAACAAGGCCAGTAGTTATGTATAATCATCAATAAATCGAATTCATAGTGAAAAACATGTTTGGGTAAGAACCTTAGAGTCATAACTTGTAAATTTATACTGAAATCTAAAACTTTGGGCATGAAGGTAAATGGAAACCCTTATTGGAAACCCACATACCTGGTTGTAGAAGATTCTTGAACTAAAACTGAGGTTTGAAGCTTTGGAGAAGAACCCTAGGCCTGAGAGAACGCTCTCCTTTCTTTTCTTTTCTGACTTGAGAGGGAGAATGGGGAAAACTGATATGAATTGAGGTTCTGACTTAATAAAATTAGCCTAGAATTATATATACTCAGAGATAACATAGGAAGGAAAGTCCTAAAATACCCCTGAGGAGTTAAATTAAAACCTGCTAAAAAAATCGCGACTCAGGTTCCACGGATGGGAACCACGGTCCGTGGATGCTTCTACAGCCCGTGGAACCCTGTCGTGGTTCCTGGGCCTTCAAGTCATTCTGTAGGTCTGAGTTCCACGACTTGGGTTCACGACCCATGAAACCATTCACAGTTCATGGAACCCTATCATGGTTCCTGAGGGATTGATGACCCTCAGGTCTGAGTTTCACGATGCCCATCCACGGTTCGTAGATCTTTCTATGGACCGTAGAAGCTAGTCGTGGATCCTTGTAGACTAATGGGCCTCCGGTCTGAGTTTCACGAGTGGAATCCATGACTCATTGACTATTCCATGGCCATGGTTCCAACTCATAAACTTGGCCCAGAAATGATTGGTCTATGTCTGAGTTCCATGGAGGCTTTCCATGACTCCTGGATCCTTCCATGGTCCGTGAAAACCATCTGTGGTTCTGGCTGAGACTTGGAAAATTTTAATTTTTCTGGCTTTTCTGAGCTAGGTCTAGGCTTGAAAGTTCTGGGGTGTTACACATTACACATGCTACTAAAGGTGAGAAGGCCTTCTAGGAAGCACTTGTGCAAATGGCCAGACATTCTTAAGGAGATAGAGGAGTACACCCCTAAGGTGAAAATTACCAAAGTCCTAAGGGAATTTCCACCTATTGAGTGGGTGAAGTACAACATAGATGGAGCATCTAGAGGGAACCTAGATGAAGTTCTTATGCATTCTGCCTAAGAAACTCAAAAGGGTACACCATATATGCAAAAGTAGCTAAGATAGATCGTACAACCTACAGGGAGAAGAAACTAGAGCTATCCTAGAGGCATGTTTGCACTGTTAGCAAGCCCAGCATGGGAAAGTCAGTATTCAAACAAACTCCCTAGTTATTATTAAAACAAGTAATAACAGGAGTTCGAAAACCACCATCTAGTGTGGCAGCATGGATTAAGGAAATAAAGGCTATACTAGCAAATACAATCACAGGTGCAGCACATACTAAGGGAAGGGAATAAATTAGCTGCATATTTAGCTAATTATTTTTCTAGATACAAGGGAATGTAGATTTACATGTTTCCAAAGCATGGAATCAGAAGGAAAGAAGCTAGTAAATACTGATAAATCAATGTCTATACATCAGAGTTTCACCATGCAACAAGTGAAGGGGCATAAAAAGCTACTACGCAGGTTTGTTTCATAGACAGAATATTTACATCAAGGCCACCAGGGCAATACTTTGAAAATACTATCTAGCCTATAATAATTCAGCATATCAAAAGGACTATTAGCAATAATCAAGAGATGCAACATCAAGTGTGAACAATTAAATCTGATCACTGTGGAAAACCTTAGGAGGCGATGGATTGGAGCTTCCAGTTGCACTCCATCTCAGTTCCACCTGAGGAACAAGACTTCAGATATACAACTAGACCTACAAATAACAAAGCAGTGGAGATATACTTAGTTAGGGTTAGACTACAGTGTCCTGTGATGGATGCCCTCTTAAAAATATCAAGGAACAACTGCAACCCTACCCACCGAAGAACACAACAGACAGAGAACAAAATATATTGGATCTCAAAAACTAAATAAAGTTAAAGAAAGAGGAATGAAGCAGAGGAAATCACTTTGGCAAGCTGATAGAATGATCCATGTGAGGATCTTTGATGAAGATATTAATCACCCAGAGAAGGAAATAGAAGAGGAGATTCAGATGGCTACTCAGCAACATAGCTTAGGTATTGAAAGGGTTTGGAGGAAATGTCTATCTAGTTCTTTTAGGAAACTCTAATACTAGATTCAAATGTTTTCAAACATGGTCATTTGGACCAGATTTTTTTCTTTGTTTTTTCGTTTTTGCTTTCGTAATGTTTGTTAAGAAATGGGGTTGGGGCCATAAGTATTGTATTAGTTATTTTCTAAATTAGTAAATGGGAAAAGCCCAAAAATTATTATTAAAAAGATTGCACTCTACTTCACTATGACCTTGCAATTTACATTTCTTACAATACTTTGGAAATACATTGTATTGTTGTATCTTGACATTGTCAAAGTGAATAGCCCTAGTAACTTCATCTCTAATTTCCATCTTGCATAGAGTGGTAGTTTTTCCAATGGTTCCTCTTGTACCTTGACCCTAGAATGACTAGGTCAAGTTTTGTTAATTGTAGTTATGTCTAAGTGAAGGGGTTTACCTACAGTTGAATCCAAGGTAGACAAAGCTTCTTTCACAAAATACGTTGGTAGTAGATTAGGGAAAGAAATCCAGGTCATTTTCTGAGTGGTTTTGTCATCTATTTTGAATCTGGAATCATAGATTAAGGGTCTCATCTGATATGATAGGCCATCCTTAGCCTAATACAATATGTACTCTTAGATATTACATTTGTGAAATTTTCAAGCAAATCAAAGCGCATGAGTATATTTCTATTTCTGAAAAATCTAATTTTGCAATTACCCCATTGTTTTGGGACTTGTTTTCTCGAATCTTCAAGATTGGGTGACCCATAAAAGAATTTACCAATCATAACATATTGTAAATTCTCTATGATGTTCAAATGAGAAATTTCATATTACATCCACTTCACTACATGAACATCATCAACTATGTTGACTCATTTAATAAGAACCGGGTAAATATTATCTTTCTCACCTGAGAAGAGTCATTGAGGATCAAGGGTTGAATCAAATTGGCATAACTTTTCTTAGGAAAATATATATGCTTGGATGAAGAAGTAAGGGGAGGGAAATGGGATGAATATTTAATAGGTATTGCTTGACCAGCCATCATAGATGGTTGATAGTCAGTGATCACCATACATAGGGTTTAAGTAAAACTAGGTTTTTTCATGAGGAGAGAGAGAAGAGAGTAAAATTATTCATTTGATTCTATCATGATTTTCCAAGTAGAATTTTTTATGAACATCGCCAGAAAATATACAATTATGGATGTGAACAGTTATGGCAGTTTTAATCAACGTAATATAAAAAGTGAGTTCAGATATTCATTTGCAATTACTTCTGTTTTAAACTGCCACTTTAAACAACCAAAAGTTTCACATTAACCATTGAAAATTATAGTGATTTTGGAAAAATCGTCGTAATATGTTTATGGCAGACAAGATTGTGGTGCCTTTGGAGGGTGTCATAAAAGCATATATTGTCATGCCCAAAATTTGAGGAGGTGTGACTGACACCTGGTGCCACACCTGATCGAGTGAACCAATAGAAACTAAACCAGACAATATTGGTGGGCCATTAAGGCCAAGCCAAATAAAATAAAATGTAACAAAAATAAACTCTAATATTACAAAAGTATAATACAAGGTCAATCAGGCCACAACTGACTACCAAACCCACTGCAGGTGTCTACAAGCCTCTAAGATGAAAAGCTACTTACCACAAGTTAGGACAGAGTCTTGACATACCTGTTACTGATATAAAGCTAAAGAAGACTCTAGATTCAATAACTCTGAAAAGAACAGAGCATACCAGCCATTAGCTGAACTCGACCACACGCAATCGGGATCATTGTCTATCGAATTATCTGTACGCATGAATACAATGCCCCCTAGGCAATGGAGTTGTTAGTATAAAGAATGTACAGAATATGTAAGGTGACAGAATAACAGAAACTACACAACCCAAAACTGAAACCACAATAGGAATAAAGTTTAAATAAAAATGATACCAACATCCAAACCACAACCTGCACAAATAAAATGTCAGTGCAACACTACCTTACCTACCCCCACTATAGGCCACACATCAACTCAGAACTCAAGATATAGCTAACTAGGGAAATCATAATGTAGGAATGCAATACAAGATGAACAACATAGTCAATCAACCATGTCGGTCACAATCACGTCCCAAAGGGTGGACAATACATAGTCTCAACCTGCAGAACAAACTCACGCATTACGGAAGAGTAATAAGCAAGTATGACCATGTAGAAAATACTCATGACTTACATGTCCTCATAATGTCATAGACTCGACCATGCGGAAAAGTCTCATGACTTACAGGTCCTCGCAAAGCCACGAACTCAAACATGCGAAAAGGTCTCACGCCTTATAGTTCCTCGCAAGCCCTTTAGGCAATCACAATCAGAAAATACAATAAAATATAATACAATATGCAGCACATAATTCAATATAATACAAGCTTAATAGAACATCCCACAACAATCGCCACAAGGCCACCACCCGAGCTCTATGACCTACGACACCCCACTAATCAACCATGTATATCTATAGTTTACCCCGAACTACATAACTAACCATAATCCTCAACACAAATATATTACCACGATTAACCCGACAATGACTGTAATCTGATAATCACAATCATATATGCACCACCTCTTACTTCCTACTTAACACGAAACCGACATCATCGGATATGATTTTATAACAATAATAATACCAATAATAATTTTGATATATCTAACAATTGATTCTTTTATGGCATGCTAAACACAAAAAAATTTAAATCTTAAGAAATCATGTCAAAAAAGAAAGGAATAGCCTTTACATACCTAGAATCTGAGCTCGAATAACTTGATGTACATAATAAATTTCTTTCGGGAGTCGATTAAATCACCAAAATAATTTCCCAAAAAATTTCTCTGTAACGTGAACTATAAATATATGTAGTAGTTACTTATTTTGGAAATAGAACTGTTTGAAAAGGTTATTTTGAAGTTGTATATTTTTACATACTTATAAAGGGCAACAAGCAGGCACCTGGTCGATTTGTCTGCTTGTGTTACCTTCTTGGATATTTTCTTTTATGCTTTCTCCATTTTAATTTGTTTATCTTACTTTTCTTTTTAATTTGTTATATATTTGAATATTACTCAAAAAGTTCTACAAACCACAGTAATAAGTTGATATTTAAAAAGACACAAAAAAATTTGATTGACTCTTGAAATTTTATCAATGCCCACATAAATTGAGACAGAAGAAAAAGTACTATAAATCACAATAATTAACAACTTGAAATATTTTAAAAAAATAAAATAATTAGTTGACTTTTGAGATTGTATCAATGCCACATAAATTAGACAGACTGAGTAACATATGTTATTTGAAAATTATGTAAAAAAATTTATAAATTATAATAGTTAACAACTTAAAATATCTAAAAATCATATAAAAATTTTGATTGTATCTAAATTCTATCTGTGTTGCATAAATTGAGATAAAAAAAAGAAATTTATATTAAGCTTGTGCTAGCATGGGATCGTTTATATCTAGTATATATATATATATATATCTGATTACAGGATCGGGTGTCGGCTAGCAGTAATCCGTGCTACCAACCAGATCTAGCAACTCAGCATCCTTAAGCTAGCGGTAGTCCGTACTGCATAAGAACTGAAATATACAAGAATTTTCATATAGCTTCTCAGACTGCATGGTAATACTTTTACCTGAGCAAAGGGTCTGTCAAGGATCTAATACATACTTCTTATTGATCCCATGTGTCTGGTGGTTCTAACCGGGAAAGGACGCCCTTTTTTCTCCTCAATAACAGGCTTAGGTCCACGGCTAACCAGACGTAGCCACAAAGGCAAAGCCAATAAGAGTAGTGCTAGATCCGACTGTACCACGATCTCAGAACCAAGTTGAGAAACCATAACAAAATTCCTTTATATTTTAATAAAGCTTAGACGATCATGGTCTATATAGGAGAGAAGTTAGTTATCCAACATAGATATGATATCTTTAGCCGGACATCATCCTGGCTAGGAAAGACACAACTAAAAGGAAAACTAAACAATGAAAAATAAAATATACCTTATATGGATGGCTGTCTCCAAGAAACAATTCTTGAAATTGATATAAGAGATTTACAATAAGAGAGATTTACAAAAAGAGAGACCTATCTAAATTTTTCTGATCTTTACAAGTTTTTCTGATGCCTTTCAACTGGACTGAAAGGCCCTTTAAATAGAAAAATTTAAAATATAAAGAATCTATATACAGTAAAAATGGGTCCCATATTTGGGTCCTTAGACAGTGTATCTACTGTTTAATACAGTGTATCTACTCTTCTTTGTTGGGGTCCCCGGCATCTTTTCTATTCTGTGAGGTCCATGATGTATTTATTTTTTGTCTTCACCATGTTTTTTCTTCATGGCTTTGATTTGTTACAGAAAATCTTATGTATTCTGAATATCATCGGTAGACAATATTTTATTTGTTTTGATAGGCTGGAATTCTCCGATATTATCATTGCTTGTCTCACTCCGCATGAAAGTGTCCGATTTATCAATCTGGTTAATCGTCAGAAGTAAATTTCTCTTGACCTCTTCTAAATAGTCATTGATCATTTCTTCTTTATCTCTGTCTTGGAAAGAGATCTTTCTGGCGATATGCCTGACCGAACTATCGTCTATAATTTCCTTTTGAGGGGCTCGAGTGTATTCTTGAATTCTTAGTTTAATGGAATCCATAAGCTCTTGGCCATGTAAGACTTTTGTTTTGGGATCTATTTTCATCAATTTGTCCCACAAGATATTATAAAAAGTCTTGTATAGACAGGTAATATTTTCTTCAGTGAACCCTAATTCAGGAGTCCATTTATGAATCCATGGAATAGAGAATTCATTAAAGAAGTAGATCTGATCAATTTTCTCCAAATTGCAGATATGATCTGCATGATATAATTGGTTCAAATCAGGTGACACATTGGTCCATTCTTTGTATAACACAAGGAATTGATCGGGCAAGATCAGGATTGTGGGACCGTGGTATGACCACCAATTTAAAAACCAATTTGGGATTGGTTCAGCAAATATCTTTGCGAACACCTTTATGAACCAAGTGTGTTTATGTCTATCATTATTGTAGTATAGCACCTTAATAAATGCTTGAATATAATCCTAGTATGTAAAGTTCATACGAGATTTGTTAAGGCTTATCTTCCTTTCTTTCATAGTAGATATTCCCCAATCTTCAACAAATATAATCTGTTTAATAATGATTTTGGAGAAGTTATAAACATTCTCTTATGTGTTATAACCGGAAAAGTGCTGAAATTCTGCACTTCCTGTACTTGTTAGGATTGTCTCATATTAAGAATGGGTTTTGTATGACTCATCCAGATAGTATAACCCATTTATTAAGTACCTTTTGAGTATCTTCCATGGCTCATATTTTTGCTGGAGCTCAGACTTTTCTACGAGAAATATCATTTCTCTTTTTAGTAACTTTTCATAGGACTTGATATCATCATTGTCCTCTTTGGCGATTGAAGCAAAAGTATTACTTTGCTTTTGGGCAGCCTGGGCGGCCAAATATGCCTGTAAATGACCGTATAATGGACTGTTTTCTGGAATATCTTCCAGATGAATAGATGACGATTCACCCTTTTGAAAAATCTTCTCATTTACTAAACTTTTTCTTCCCATTTGTATAACTGGGGAGTTTGATGAGGATCCGTATCACGATCCTTGAGAATAGGATTGGGATGATCTCTCTAGGGTTGATCTCCCCCTTCCTCTGCCTCTACCTCAAATCCATGGAGGATCCATCCTGCATACATAGCAATCTATGATTATATTAATCTGTCAGAATCATAATAATCTGTCAGATCTTCTCTGACAATTTCTGAGAAATCATGGATTGAGAAATCTTCCTTTACGATGTTATCAATAATTTTATCAATTATAAGACTTTTCAAGTCTCTATTTAATGTAATTACCTTTAAAATGGTAATCAAAGTATTTTCATCGAAAAAGACTTCGTAAAAATTCATTTTATTGGAGGTATTCCCGGGATAAGAAATCCGGCAAAGAATTATCAATTCCCTTTTTAAAATGAATTTCAAAATCAAAAGGGGCTAATTGAGCCTGCCACCTTGCGAATATTAATTTAGAAGATCATGCTTAAAATCTTTGTTAAACATACTTAACAGATTGAGCATCCGTTTTTATCAAAAACTTTTGATTGTATAATCATCCTGAAATTTTAAAACACATTTCACAATGGTTAGCATTTCATGAGCCACGGTGGCATATTTTCTCTGGGCTTCAGTCCATTTGCCAGAGTGAAATCTTATTAAATACTAATTTTGATCATTGGGATTTATTTGTTTCAATATCCCACCATAACCAATATTAGACGCATCTGTCTCAATAATTGTTTGCCAAGCAGGGTTAGCAAGAGTTAAACAAGGCAAAAACTGCACGCGGAGTTTAATATTTTGTACCAAAGTGGTATGACTATCAGTCCAAGGTGATTTATAATTCTTTTTCAGCCTATCATATAAAGGGGCTAAATCACAAGATAGATTCTTATAGAGTAGGGATATGTAATTTAAGCTTCCCAATAACCTTTGTAATTGAGTCCTACTAGTGATGACATCAGGAAATTTTGATGCAAATTCAATAGATCTTTTAATTGGAGTAATCTTTCCCTGACAAATATGATGTCCTAGAAATCGTACTTTAGTTTGGAACAAACTCATTTTTGGTTTTGAGATAACCAAATCATTCTGAATGACAATTTTTTTAAATATATCAAGATGATTTATATGCATTTCATATGTTTTGGAAAAAATCAAAATATCGTCAGTATAAACAATTATAAAATCCAAATATGGATTAAAAATATCATTCATAATTTTCTGAAATTCAGATGGGGCATTTTTCAAACCAAAAGGCATGACATTCCATTCATATTGCCCAAATGGAACATTAAAAGAAATTCTATAAGTATGTTCTTTAAATATTTGTACCTGACAATAACCTGATTTTAAATCAAATTTAGAAAATATATTGGCATCATATAATTTTGATAATAAATCTTTTTTGTTGGGGATAGGACACCTTATCCATTTTAAATATTTGTTCAATGGTTTATAATTAATAACCAATCTAGGAGCACCTCGCTCCTTTTCTGCAGCATTATTAACATAGAATGCAGTGCATGACCAAGGAGATTTAGAAGGTTTGATCAAACTCTTTTGAAATAAATTATCAATTTTTTTTTTGCAAAATTCTACTAACTCAATGTTCATTTGGCAGGGACGCGATTTAGTAGGAATATTATCTTCCAAAAAATCATCTTCATACGGAAGGGTGAAAATATGTTTTTTTTTATTCCAAAAAGCACTGGGATGATCTACACAGATATCAATGGCAATTTGTTGGGAAATCATTTTAATTTTTTCCTTTACTTTTGCGGAATTTAAAGAATCAAATACATTTAGACTAAACAATTCTAGTTGCAAAGAATCTACATGTCTTTGCTTCATATCAATTACGACATTAATATCTCTAGTTACTGGATCTGTAACAAAAGTATAATTTATTTCATTATCCTTATAAGTGGCAGAGAATCCTTTTGAGTCTATGCTGGTAAAAGGATAAATTGCATTTATGAACGGGGTTCCAAGTATAATTGGAGGGAATAACGGATTCTTAACCAGGAGCTATCTAATTTTTTTTTATCTTTACAAGTTTTTATGATGCCTTTCAACTGGACTGAAAGGCCCTTTAAATAGAAAAATTTGAAACATAAAGAATCTATATATAGTAAAAATGGGTCCCAAATCTGGGTCCTTATACAGTGTATCTACTGTTTAATACAGTGTATTTACTGTTCTTTGTTGGGGTCCCCGGGGTCTTTACTATTCTGTGGGGTCCATGATGTCTTTATTGTTTGTCTTTATCATGTTTTTTCTCCATGGCTTTGATTTGTTGCAGAAAATCTTCTGTATTCCGAATATCATCGGTAGACAATATTTTATCTGTTTTGATAGGCTGGAATTCTCCGATATCATCATTTCTTGTCTCACTCCGCATGGAAGTGTCCGATTTATCAATCTGATTAATCGTCAGAAGTAAACTTCTCTTGACCTCTTCTAAATAGTCATTGATCATTTCTTCTTTATCTCCATCTTGGAAAGAGATCTTTCTGGCGATATGCCTGACCGAACTATCGTCTATAATTCCCTTTTGAGGGGCTCGAGTGTATTCTTGGATTCTTAGTTTAATGGAATCCATAAGCTCTTGGCCATGTAAGACTTTTGTTTTGGGATCTATTTTCATCATTTGTCCCAAAAATTATTATAAAAAGTCTTGTATAGACAGGGAATATTTTCTTCAGTGAACCCTAATTCAGGAGTCCATTTATGAATCCATGGAATAGAGAATTCAATAAAGAAGTAGATCTGATCAATTTTTTCCAAATTGCAGATATGATCTGCATGATATAATTGGTTCAAATCAGGTGACACTTTGGTCCATTCTTTGTATAACATAAGGAATTGATCGGGCAAGATCTGGATTGTGGGACCGTGGTATGACCACCAATTTAAAAACCAATTTGGGATTGGCTTAGCAAATATCTTTGCGCCACCTTTATGAACCAAGTGTGTTTATGTGTATCATTATTGTAGTATAGCACCTTATCAAATGCTTGAATATAATCCCAGTATGTAAAGGTCATACGAGATTTATTAAGGCTTATCGGCCTTTGTTTCATAGTAGAGATTCCCCAATCTTCAACAGATATAATCTGTTTAATAATGATTTTGGAGATGTTATAAACATTCTCTTCTGTGTTATAACCGGAAAAGCGCTGAAATTCTGCACTTCCTGTACTTGTTAGGATTGTCTCATAATAAGAACGGGTTTTGTATGACTCACCCGGATAGTATAACTCATTTATTAAGTACCTTTGGAGTATCTTCCATGGCTCATCTTTTTGCTGGAGCTCAAACTTTTCTACGAGAAATATCATTTCTCTTTTTAGTAACTTTTCATAGGACTTGATATCATCATTGTCCTCTTTGGCGATTGAAGAAAAAGTATTACTTTGCTTTTGGGCAGCCTGGGCGGCCAAATATGCCTGTAAATGACCGTATAATGAACTACTTTCTGGAATATCTTCCAGATGAATAGATGAAGATTCACCCTTTTGAGAAATCTTCTCATTTACTAAACTCTTTCTTTCCATTTGTATAACTGGGGAGTTTGATGAGGATCCGTATCACGATCCTTGAGAATAGGACTGGGATGATCTCCCTGGGGTTGATCTCCCCCTTCCTCTGCCTCTACCTTGAATCCATGGAGGATCCATCCTGCATGCATAGCAATCTATGATTATATTAATCTATCAGAATCATAATAATTTGTCAGATCTTCTCTGACAATTTCTGAGAAATCATGGATTGAGAAATCTTCCTTTACGATGTTATCAATAATTTTATCAATTATAAGACTTTCCAAGTCTCTATTTAATGTAATTATCTTTAAAATAGTAATCAAAGTATTTTCATCAAAAAACACTTCGTAAAAATTTATTTTATTGGAGGTATTCCCGGGATAAGAAATCCGGCAAAGAATTATCAATTCCCTTTTTATAATGAATTTCAAAATCAAAATGGGCTAATTGATCATGCCACCTTGCGAATATTAATTTAAAAGCATCATGCTTAAAATCTTTGTTAAACATATACTTAACAGATTGAGCATCCGTTTTTATCAAAAACTTTTGATTGTATAAATCATCCTAAAATTTTAAAACACATTTCACAATGGTTAGCATTTCATGAGCCACGGTGGCATATTTTCTCTGGGCTTCAGTCCATTTGCTAGAGTGAAATCTTATTAAATACTCATTTTGATCGTTGGGATTTATTTGTTTCAATATCCCACCATAACCAATATTAGACGCACTTGTCTCAATAATTTTTTGACAAGCAGGGTTAGCAAGAGTTAAACAAGGCAAACACTGCACGTGGAGTTTAATATTTTGTACCAAAGTGGTATGACTATCAGTCCAAGGTGATTTATAATTCTTTTTCAGCCTATCATATAAAGGGGCTAAATCATGAGATAGATTCTTATAGAATGAGGATATGTAATTTAAGCTTCCCAAGAACCTTTGTAACTGAGTCCTATCAGTGATGACATCAGGAAATTTTGATGCAAATTCAATAGATCTTTGAATTGGAGTAATCTTTCACTGACAAATATGATGTCCTAGAAATCGGACTTTAGTTTGGAACAAACTCATTTTTGGTTTTGAGATAACCAAACCATTCTGAATGACAATTTTTTTAAATATATCAAGATGCTTTATATGCATTTCATATGTTTTAGAAAAAAACCAAAATATCATCAATATAAACAATGATAAAATCCAAATATGGATGAAAAATATCATTCATAATTTTCTGAAATTCAGATGGGGCATATTTCAAACCAGAAGGCATGACATTCCATTCATATTGCCCAAATGGAACATTAAAAGTAGTTCTATAAGTATGTTCTTTAAATATTTGTACCTGTCAATAACCTGATTTTAAATCAAATTTAGAAAATATATTGGCATCATATAATCTTGATAATAAATCTTTTTTATTGGGGATAGGATACCTCATCCATTTTAAATATTTGTTCAATGGTTTATAATTAATAACCAATCTAGGAGCACCTCGCTCCTTTTATGCCGCATTATTAACATAGAATGCAGTGCATTACCAAGGAGATTTAGAAGGTTTGATCAAACCCTTTTGCAATAAATTATCAAAATTTTTTCGCAAAATTCTACTAACTCAACGTTCATTTGACAGGAACGCGATTAAGTAGGAATATTATCTTCCAAAAAATCATCTTCATACGGAAGGGTGACAATATACTTTTTTTGATTCCAAAAAGCACTGGGGTGATCTGCAAAGATATCAATGGCAATTTGTTGGGAAATCATTTTAATTTTTTCCTTTAGCTTTGCGAAATTTAGAGAATCAAATATATTTAGACTAAACAATTCTAGTTGCAAAGAATCTACATGTCTTTGCTTCATATCAATTAAGGCATTAATATCTCTAGTTACTAGATCTGTAACAAAAGTATAACTTATTTTATTATTCTTATAAGTGGCAGAGAATCCTTTTGAGTCTATGCTGGTAAAAGGATAAATTGCATTTATGAACGGGGTTCCAAGTATAATTGGAGGAAATAACTGATTCTTAACCAGGAAAAAGAAAAGAGGAATGCAGACTTTATTCTGGCAAATATTCGTATTAGGCAATTTATACTTTATATCTAAAGCATGTCCTGATGCAGACTTAACCATATGAGAAGTTTTTTGAAAGTATTTTGTAGGCACTAAGCCTTCCTTAATACAACTAACATCAGCACCACTATCAATCATGGCAATGTTAGAAATCGAAAAACTTTTATCTATAAAAAATAGTACATTTAACGTACCATTTATGGGCAGTAATAATTTGCATCATTCCTAAAAACATATCATTTTTAGGGTCAAGATTAACAGAGTCTTCCCTTTTTTCAGAAATACCTTTGTCATTAGAAGACATATGATTGTTTTTGGTAGACACAGAATTATTTATTTCAATCTGAGTAATTCTATGATCACAAATCAACTGATTTTGTTTAAGAGATTTAATCTCTCTTTTTAAATTCTCAGTTTCATCTTTTAAATCATCAAAAGAAGAATCTCTTTCGGTGAATATGGTGCAGAGTATTCAAAATCATTCTTCTTATTCTCAAAAGGTTTTGAAGAACTTGAACTAGCCTCATTAGTAGTAGCTAGATTGATAATCTTTTCGCGAAGCTTATTATCAGTAACTTCTTTCAAAAGCTCAATTACATTATCAGAGGTAATAGTGTTTCTATTGAAATCCTGAAATTGTGATTGTAGTTTATAAATTTCATCATCATCACAATTGCATTTATTACCTTGGCAAGTGGCGCAAGGGCTATCAGTATTTTTATCACTATCAGATAAATCAAGCAGTTCAATAGCAGAATCATAATGAGAGTAATAATCATCTTCAGAACATGAGGTGTATAACAAACCATAAACTTTATCATAAGTCTCACTATCTAGTTCTAAAGTTTTCAATTTATTCAACTTACAATTTGGTGCTATGTGGCCCAGTTTTCCACATGTATAACACTTGATTTTGGATAGATCCCTTCCATATCGATCTTTGGTAAATCTAGTAGACTTACGAAAGCTTTTTCTAGCTTCACGTTCTTCCTTAGCCCTACGTCTAGATATCATTTTCCTATGGGATCCTTCGGTTCTAGAGGACTTATAATACTTGCTCTTGTTCTTGCTATTAGCAGAAGGTTCGGGTAAACCGAATTGGGTACAAAAGTCTCCTAGCTGAGATCTTTCTTTAAGCTTATCCATCTTAAGTTGTCTGGACAAAAGTAATTCATTACACAAGTTTAATCCCTCTTGCGTGCAAGCTCCTAGAAGCTTACCATAAGTATAATCCTTATAAGGAATCTCACCATGACTACCCCTCAGAGTTTTTCTAACTCTTTCAGCGAATAAGGAGGGAAGGCCATCTATGAACTTAGCTTTCCAATGTTCAAACTTATTTTTGGGTAATTCCATCACCCAACTCATAAAGTATCTTTATACCAACTAAAATTAGATAAGGTGTTACATCTTATACCATTAAAGAGGGTACGAAAAGTCTCATACTGATTGGTAAATCTACCATTAAAATGTTCTAATATGGTGAGAACAAGGGTATAAACAGCATCTTCTCTATTTTTTATTAGAGCCATGCCTAAGTTATCAACGTCATCATCAGTAGCCACAGCATTTATGATTGAAGCTTTCTCATCAATACTCAAATAGTTATCCCACCAGCCTCGAAGTTGGCCAGTAAAACCAGCAATAATCATTTTGCAAATAGTTCTATCTGTATTTTTAACAGTTTTACAGATAGTTTCATACATAAGCATTCTATGAACAAAAATGGTTAATTTTCTATCAGTCAAACCATCAAGATTCTATTCATAAATTTCAGAACCACTATAAGAAGTATTCGTCTGATTCCAATCTCGTTCCTCTATCAAAACATCTTGAGGAGTAGGACGAGGATAATAATAAGTCTGCATGTTGGGTTTATTAGCATAACTATTATTTTTTCTAGGATAACCTCTGAGTTTATTGAATTCTAGAGAAACTTGATTTTTATAATCAACAGTTGTTTCTATTTTATCCGAAAAATCTTTTGATAAATCTATTGGTTTTATATTTAAACCAGAAAACTTTTTATCAAGAAGTTCTTCTAAATCATTTAAAGATTTAAATTTAAAATCTTGAATCTCAGGCGGTCTTTGAACATGAGTAGGGACAACCTGAGCATTATCTTTACTAGCTAAAGTAGAGGCAACATTTGTTTTAGCCATATCAGCTTTTATACTTTTTATCAAGATAGTCAATTCATCAAGTTTTTTATCAAGAGAACTAATATGTTCACCCAAAATTAAACTCAAATAATTATTTTGAGTAATAAGTTTATTAATTTCAGCAATGCTGACTGAAGCAATATCTTCATCAACGAATTTTTGAAATGCAGTAAAAGTAATACCTGTATTATTTGGCAATATAAAAGGTGATTGAGGAGGGTAGATGGCTTTTATAAGGCTACCATTACAATCTTTATAAGTTCTTTCAATAACATTTACATATAAAGGCAAATAAGTAGTTATAAACCAGGGAACAAAATACATAATTTGATTATGCAAAGCACAAGTTTCATAAAACTCTTGAGAGATATTATTCATATCTTCTTTACTATAAGTATCAAAAAACCATGTTTTAAACCGATTTCATTTTTTATCAAAAAATTCCTTTTGGATATGTTTTCTTGCCAGAGAACCTGGGCTAAAATCAAGAAGTTGTGGAATCATTAAGAATCGTTTGGGTCAAAATCCATTTCGGATACAAAAGGAATATCCTTATCAGAATTAGAATCATTTACCTGAACTATATTTGTTCGGGGGTCAATTTTAACCTTTTCTACCATTGAGTTACTATCAGTTACAATGGTATGTAATGAAGCAACACGATCTCGTGCTGGACCATAAACAGGTTCAACCGGGAAAATATGATGCATAGCTGGCAAAAGTCTATGACTGGATAGAGAACGTCTATTATAAATAGGACTCACTATAGGCATAAAATTCTTAGAAAATGACTGCCTATGAGAAGTATAACTATTATCAGAAAACTGAATACAAATCCTTCCATTGGGATTTTGCGAAATATGAGAATAATTAGAATTGGTAACCGCATCAGTTACTTGACTTGGGGATATGACCGAATTTAGAGTCCATGTAGTTGGGAAATCAATTTCTTCCCACTTAATAGGTCTCCTGGTGGTGACCTTGGGCCTTGCAAAATTGGTTTCCACCAATATAGTTTGATCAGATGTATCGTATAACTTATATCTTGGATTTAAAGTAGATAATAATTTAAAATAAATTCTATAAGATAAACTTATAAGTTCTGAACCAGGCACGTAATTATAACCATGCGTTTTAACATTTAATGTTAAAGCCTCAAGAATATTAACATCAGAAAGTGATAACTGCAGATTAGGTTGCGTATTAAAATACACGGGACCATAGGCCACTGTAGATTCTATCAAACCCATTAACGACTATCGAAAATTTAGATTTCTAGCATCTCTGAGAGCAGCTAGAAAAGTCTCAGGCAATCCTTTAAGAGTTAAAGGTTTAAAAGCAATCTGAACCATACCAATATGAAGGTAATTATACTGATTTTTATATAAATCAATATCACGTTTGTTTAACAAACGAATAGTCTGTTCAGATGAATTTAAAGTTAAATATTGCTCAGTAGTCTTTATCAGCTGTTTAGAAGACAGTTTATCAAACCAACCATAATCATAAATAGTTTTAATCGGGACCTTAGGAATAGTCCATTTATTTAACAAATCAAGGTTTTGAGGTATATCAACCTCTTCAAGCCTAGTACTTTTAGTACAAGTTTCTCCCGGATCCATATAACAAAGGTCATATCTATGTCAAATACTTCACCTCTATCTCATATATACCATGAAGGTTCTAGGCTCTGATACCAAATTACAAAGATTACAGGATCGGGTGTCGGCTGGTGGTAATCCGCGCAACCAACAAGATCTAGCAACTCAGCATCCTTAAGCTAGCGGTAGTCCGCACTGCATAAGAACTGAAATATACAAGAATTTTCATATAGCTTCTCATACTGCATGATAATACTTTTACCTGAGCAAAGGGTCTGTCAAGGATATAATACATACTTCTTATTGAGCCCATGTGTCTGGTGGTTCTAACCGAGAAAGGACGCCTTTTTTTCTCCTCAATAAAGGGCTTAGGTCCACGGCTGACCAGACGTATCCACTAAGGTAAAGCCAGTAAGAGTAGTGCTAGATACGATTGTACCTCGATCTCAGAACCAAGTTGAGAAACCATAAAAAATTCCTTTATATTTTAATAAAGCTTAGATCGTTCATGGTCTATATAGGATAGAAGTTAGATATTCAACATAGATATGATATCTTTAGCCGGACATCATAAATAGGACTCGATGTAGGCATAAAATTATTAGAAAATGACTCCTTATGAGAAGTATAACTATTATCAGAAAACTGAATACAAATCCTTTGATCAGAATTTTACGAAATATGAGAATAATCAGAATTGGTAACCGCATCAGTTACTTGACTTGGGGATATGACCGAATTTAGAGTCCATGTAGTTGGGAAATCAATTTCTTCCCACTTAATAGGTCTCCTGGTGGTGACCTTGGACCTTGCAAAGTTGATTTCCACCAATATAGTTTGATCAGATGTATCGTATAACTTACATCTTGGATTTAAAGTAGATAATAATTTAAAATAAATTCTATAAGATAAATTTATAAGTTCTAAACCAGACACATAATTATAACCATGCGTTTTAACATTTAATGTTAAAGCCTCAAGAATATTAAGATCATAAAGTGATAACTGCAGATTAGGTTGCGTATTAAAATACACGGGACCATAGGCCACTGTAGATTCTATCGAACCCATTAAAGACTGTCGAAAATTAGATTTCTAGCATCTCTGAGAGCAGCTAGAAAAGTCTCAGGCAATCCTTTAAGAGTTAAAGGTTTAAAAGTAATCTGAACCATATCAATATGAAGGTAATTATACTGATGTTTATATAAATCGATATCACATTTGTTTAACAAACGAATAGTTTGTTCAGATAAATTTAAAGCTAAAGATTGCTCAGATACCAGATTACAGGAGAGGGTGTTGGCTGGCGATAATCCGTGCTACCAACCAGATCTAGCAACTCAGCATCCTTAAGATAGCGGTAGTCCGCACTGCATAAGAACTGAAATATACAAGAATTTTCATATAGCTTCTCAGACTGCATGGTAATACTTTTACCTGAGCAAAGGGTCTGTCAAGGATCTAATACATACTTCTTATTGAGCCCATGTGTCTGGTGGTTCTAACCGGGAAAGAACGCCGTTTTTTCTCCTCAATAACGGGCATAGGTCCACGGCTGATCAGACGTAGCCACTAAGGCAAAGCCAATAAGAGTAGTGCTAGATTCGATTGTACCTCGATCTCAGAACCAAGTTGAGAAATCATAACAAAATTCTTTTATATTTTAATAAAGCTTAGATCGTTCATGGTCTATATAGGAGAGAAGTTAGTTATTCAACATAGATATGATATCTTTAGCCGGACATCGTCCATGCTAGGTGTAATGACCCTTCCGGTTATTTCCACGTATACGTTTTCCTTAAACCGTTAGAACTTGTTGTAGCGGACCCAAGCCACTTAAGGCTCTTCAGGACCGGTATTTCGGTGTCGGGCCCATTTGTTTGGTCGCACTATAAGTTTTGAAGTCAAGCAAATCGACAAAAGTTATCGTAAGTTCTTTAACAAATTTCCTGAACTTTGGGTAAAATGTCTCTGGGCTTTTCTCCCAATATATAAAGAGTTAGAAGTCCTCCAAAATACCAAATTGAAGGTCTACGAGTCTAGTTTCCTACGCACAAAACCTCACGTCAAACTGATCTCGGAGCAAAAAGTTATGACTGTTTTACAGTGGACTGTCTGGCAGAAAATGGGTTGCGAACCGGGTCGCGAATCGGGTCGGGTTAAACTCGATTTAAGCCTCAACTTCGCGTTTTAAAATGCCATTTCAGTTCCGAAACAGTGATGAAACATAAGGGAGGATCCCGAGAGAATTCTTGAGTATCAAAATCGTGCGTTGGTGAATTACGAGCCTAGGCTTAAGAATTTTATTAGCATCGCGCGTGTATTTGAAAATGTTTTATTTAAAAGTTGAATTTGGTAAAAATTATATTATTATTGCCTTTTCAAAATATTTTAAAGGTTTATGAAGTATATTTTGTTACGTTATAATTGTATATGTATTTATTTTATAAGGTTTTTATACATTGTAATATTTAACGGAGATAGTAAATTTAGTTATGTTAAAAGTTATTATTATAATATAGTAGGTTTTATTTAAAATAATTTTCTATGAATTATGGTATATTTAAAAAGTTATATTTATTTTACCACGAATTTATGCAATACCCGAATACTTACATAACGGGGCGAATTGGTTGCCACCTCCACTTCCACGTGGAAGTGGAGGCATTGTACAACAAAGTTAGGCAGCATATGATTAGTGGCATGCATAAATTGTATTTAAGTTAGCCATCCATTTGACTTTGCTGGAGTGGTTATAAATATGTATTACTATGCAGTTTTAACTCAATTTTATTACACAATACATGAAAACAATAATTTTAAGTTGCTGCATGAACATTGCTATAATGACATAGCTGCTGCATAGCGTTACTTCTTACGCTTAGAGGATTTGATGTGGGAAATAAATTATTTAATATGATATTTGACTATTGAAAAGAAATCAGCTATCTACGTCAAGTTATTCAAGCCCAAATCCGATTTCGATTTAGTTTTGGATTTTCTCGAAGTGGTTCGAGCTTGGACATTGTTGTTCTAGCAGCTTGTCATCGGACGACAGGTAGGTTACGGTTTATTTTCCCTAGACTCCGTATATATAAAATAAAATTGCATTAATGGGCATCCTTGGGTTGGTTTATTAGGTTGGTACCACAGACCTCGACCGCTTTATTCATGTCCGCCTACTTTTGTTCCTCCGTTGCTTGTAGTATTTGTCGATATATTTTATTTACCCTTGTGGTCCGGTGAGGCCTTGTTGACTCTGGAACATAGAAGGTGGGATTTTGGGAATGTCCGCGAGTCCCGGGCATAGAATTATCCTTCTAGGCTGGTTATGCTTGCTGAGTAACTGTGGGCCTGTGCAGGGTCGATAGGTTGATTGTGAGCTGTTGGGCAGCTATTGTGTGTTCCATGCATATAAAGAGGTTTTATCCATGTTTTACTATGGTTTTGGCTTCGGGCCTACTTACACTATTTTCTAAACCTTGAATGGCCTGAGGAGCCCGTTTTTGATGGAAATGATTTGGAAATGGTTGATTTAACTTGTGAATATTCCTGGATAAAAGGAAGTAAAATTATGTTTTACATCACCAGTTTTACGATTCACGCTAGACTCAGCAGGGCCGGGGTGCTAGTTGAGTTTTCTTGCTACTTGAGATAATTTTAGCCTCGGTCGGACCGAGCACCTGAGATGACTTTTTACTGTTTAGACCCGGTTATGCCCGGGCACCCTTGGAGGGGTTTTTGAGACATTTTCCTACTACTTTAGTCCTGGACAGGGTCTGGGCATTGCATATTCGAGACTGGGTCTCTATCTTGATACCGGACTTGCTTCCGGACGACATGTCTGATACTGAGTTTTAGTATGGGGTCTGGGACCTCCATGGACCTTGCCATCCGGGCCAGGGGCTATGGGCTGCATGTGCCGGAGGAGGGGTATACGGTGGAGTAGAGGTATACGGGAAGTGTCCTTCCATGGAACCTACCTGCTGGGCCGGATCGGCGCCAGGGGAGGTACATACAGAGATACCATTTCACTAAAATCTTCATGCATCATATCATTCATTGTTTGAGGCTCCACCCTTGTTTGTTGTTTCTTGATTGTATGCTCTGGTAGTATGGGATGCCGGAGGGTTTGTTTTCACTTTTTTGTGTTCCTCGGTTATATGGGCGGCCGGGGGACTGTAGGTAGACTTTTGCTATTTACTTACAGAATTGTTCTCTATTACATATAAGTATGAGATTGGTATGATTAGTTGAGTTTGATTCATGTCTCTGAGCATGCCTATCAGTACTCTTTCTCTCTCCTTCTTACACTTGAGGTTACCGGTATACCGTCCATTTTGTAAACTTATTTTGTATACACTGTTGTTGCAAGGACCCCAGGTGCGTTGTTTCTACTTTCACCTGTGCCTATCTTGTGTATATTCTGCTTACTAGCCTCATATGTGGTTCTGTTGATTTCCCTCTGGGCTAGTTCATGTGTACCTTTCATTGATTTCCGTGATTGCTTGCTTCTATTCTGTCTATTACTACGCTTTTATCTTATATGTGCCCAGTCGGCCTATGATACCTACTAGGTACCTTATGCTTCGCATTTGGTGCTCACCCCTACCCCCTGCATCTTTGGGTGCAGATCCTAGCGTGGGCCATCGCCGTTAGATCGCTGTGATTCGTGCTTGGAGATCTGTTGGGGACTACTTCAGACTGAGGGTGAGCTCTTGGCGATCGGAGCTTAGCTTTAGTTTATCTTTTGCTTCATGTACTCTATTACCATTTAGAGACATCTGTATATATAGTTTTGGTTTATTTGCACTCCATGTATGTAGTTTGGCTCTGTACTATGATACCAGGTCTTGGGGTTTGGTTTAGTTTCCGCATATGTATGTATTTATAGTCCTTTTATCTGTTCTCTTCATCTTGTTCTCTTATTTGTTAGATAGTAGCCCATTATTAACTGTTCTGGGCTACGGGGATTGGTTCACCTACCGGGGGTTGTAGGTGTCATCATGACCGAGAAATTGGGTCGTGACACTAGGAAAGACACAACTAAAAGGAAAACTAAACAATGAAAAATAAAATATACCTTATATGGATGGCTGTCTCCAAGAAACAATTCTTGAAATTGATATAAGAGATTTACAATAAGAGAGATTTACAAGAAGAGAGAGCTATCTAAATTTTTTTGATCTTTACAAGTTTTTCTGATAATAGTTATACTTCTCATATATACTGTTTTGCATATCAAATTACTCTATATACATACATACATATCCAAAAGCTTATAGTATATATATGTATACATATATATATATATGTATACATATATATATATATGTATATATATATACATACATACATATGCAAAAGCTTATAGCTTATATGTATATATATATATATATATATGTGTATATATGTACATATATACATATATATATGTATGTATGTATATTCACACACATAAGCTTATAGTATATAGAGTAATTTGATATGCAAAACCTTTTTTTATGAAGAATTGAAGGTTTACATATATATATACACGTACATCACTTTACATTGTTAGTACTATATTTTTTATATTCAACTTAATTGTGTGTAATTATATTTTTCAGATAGATATTTATACAGTCGGTTTGGTTTGACTTTTTTGATTATTTTTTGCTTAAAACAAAAACTAAACCAAATTATGTTTGTTTTTCAAATTAAAAATCAAACCCAAAAAGTGTTGGAGTTTTTCTTCGATTTGGTTCGGTTCTCCGTGATTTAGTACCCACCATGTTAATAAAATAACACACGATGTGTGTTAAGAATGGGGTCCGGGGCATGTCTAAAGATATATACCACCACTTCTGCCTAAGGGTGGGCATTAGGTTTTTTGGTTTAGTTTTTAAAAAATTTAGTTTGATTTTTTGGTTTTTGGTTATGAAAAATGGAGTACCGAACACCGAACTGAACTAATTTAGTTCAATTTGATTTTTTTCAAGTTTGGTTTGATTTTTCAAATTCAATTTTTTTGGTATGGGCCTGATTAATGGGCTATTTTTCTGCTTGTGAAAAATGAGTTACTTCTTAAATTAAAAATAGACTAGTCTATATTTTTTAATTCAAAATTGACTACTCTTTACCTAAATTAACTTGTGTTTTTTTTTTATCTCAATGAAGACTATTAAACAGTCAACAAAGTAGCAGGCACATAGAGCACTTCAGTCTTTACTCTTTGCAATTAGCATTTAGCTACAGAGTACAGTAATGCACTTCAATAGCAGCTCCTATTAGGAGAGCAATCCTAATAACATGAGTTCAATATCCACGCCTATTAGTGTACTTCCAACATGAGTTGCATCACTCCCTTGCCATATAACATGTTCATCACCTAGCTCCTTGTAATGACCTTAAAGGTCATTTTCTCTATTTTTGTGTGTTTTCTGTGTTTTGAGATCTCCCACAATGGCTACAGGTCACTTATGACTTACTTGGATTGACAGTTTAGTTTTTGTGCAGTTCATTTATGTTTTAAGCCTTTTTCCCTATTTTAAAACTCTTAAAGTTGAAAGAGTTTACTTTAGTCAATATTCAGAGAAGACAGCCTTGGATGGAAATTCTGTCAGTGCTATTAGCTCCAGAACGTTGACTTTGGGCTAGAGGGACCTTTTATTCGGGTCTCGAGGCTTCCAGACTCATTTTGTGCTATTGGGTTCCTTTGGGTAAAATTTAATTTTTGGGTGTGGGTCCAACTTTCTATTGTAACAGCCTCCGTTGGGAATTTTTTTAATTTTGGTGAGCCCAAAATATTATTTTTCATAGGGTAGAAAGTTTGGTTTTCGTCCATGGGGTTCCGTATGAATTTCGAGGGTCCATCCGAGCATTTGAAACTTAGCTGAATTTTCTGGTATGCTGGTTCTGGTGTTTCCACTTTTGCGGCCCTTGGATCATAGTTACAGATATCACTTTTGTAGTAAAGCACCGTATTTGTAGACGTCACATTTGCAAACAATCCTCCGCTTTTATGGAGGTGCGTCTGTCCGGAGACCTCTACTTTTGTGAAGTTTTTGTTGCTTTTGCAACTTCTGCATTTGCAGAAATTTCCCTGCTTTTGTGGAGGCACAGGTGAATAGTCACCTTTACATTTGCGATGAAATCTCCACTTTTGCAGAGATATCTTTTACATAATTGTTTTCTTCTTCGTTTTAAATCATTTCCAAACCAAAAATCCTCCATTTCTAAAGAGATCTAGACCCAAGTTTAAGTGTGGAATCACTATATACTGGTTGGGGTGATATTCCCTTGCCCGTGATCATTTTCCCGCCATCGTATTGTAAGTTTCTGACCTTTAATCCCATAAATTTCCTTTAGTTAATTCTTGAATTGTTCTTGGGGTTGGGGACTGATTTAGGATCGATTTTTGAGCATGTATTTCTCAATAATTTGGGCATATAATCTTTGTCCAATGAGGGACATTTTCCCTGATTCTATTTTTGAAATTTGCATGCGGGCCCCAAGAGTGTTTTTTTTCACCCAGTTTTTTATCTAAATTGTTAAGTTGCAATATGGGTATCATTGTTCATATTTTAACGAGTAGATTATTGTTATGATTGTATGGCATTATTCGGAGGCTTCCCAGAAAGTAAAAGCTCTAGTCTAGTAAGTGCGAGCGCGCGCGATCGACTTCTAGGTAGGCTACGGCTTACTTACTTCTAGACTTAGCTCTTTTAGTGATGATTGTATGGTTTATGGTAATTGATTGGGGGGACTTTACAGATTGAATAGTTGATCCTAAGGAATTTGATTCTTGTAGTCGATTTAGAGGCTTTAGCTTAGAATTGGGATTGAGATCCTTATTTACCCTTGCATGTTCATGCTGGTCTTAGTGTAGCCGATGTAGTGCCTTTAGTCGTAAATAATTTCTTGCCTTAGATTGGTTAGTCAAATCTAGGGTATTAGGGAAGGTTAATTTAGATGCCCGTTGTATGGAATTTTCGGTAGCTTTTGGGGTAGGTTAGGAGCTTGTTTTTCATTTTTGCTTTATCATTTTACTTTTGTATAGTTCCTCCGTATATATGTATGAGTGGGCGCGAGGCCATATGTGCTGGGTTTGCTAGACCTCAGTCAGTTTTCTTATTCCTTAAGCTTCTTTCACTTGTTTCTCTTTATATACATTTTTAGTATGAATTATCCGTATTAGTTTAGATTTAGGATAATTTTTGCCTTAGAATGAGTTCCTGTAAGAGGGTGTTAAGAGTTTGATTTTCTGTAATGACCCTTCAGATCATTTTCTATTTTTCGTGCTTTTTTCTGTATTTTGAGCTTTCTCTCAACGGCTATAAGTTAATTATGACTTGTCAGGGCTGATGGTTTGGAACCTAGGGCGTTCATTAAGTTGTTATGGCCATTTCCTTGTTTTAGAACTTGAACTTAGGAAATTTTTGACTTCAGTCAACTTTCTTGGTAAATATACTCAAAATTAAATTCCAATAGTTTTGTTGGCTCTGAAATAGGGATTTTTGTCTAGTGGGACCCTTGGTCTGGGTCTGGGTGCTTTCGGTTTGGTTTTGTATTTTGTTTTGGGTTTTCAAGTCAGTTAGGCTTGTAGAGTTGACTTTGGTCAACATTTGGAGAAGACGGCCTCGGATGGAAATTCTGTCAGCGCTGTTAGCTCCAGAATGATGACTTTGGGTTAGAGGGACCTTTGGTTCAGTTCCCGAGGCTTCAGGACTTATTTTTGGCCCTTGGGTTCCGTTTTAGAAGAGTTGGCCTAAAGTTGGTTTTTGGGTGTGGGGCACACTTTTCATTAAATCGACCTCTGTTTAGACTTTTATCAATTCCGTTAGGTCTGAAATGTCATTTTTTATTGAATAGCTTAGCTCATTTGTGTTCACGGGACCGCGGATGTGTTCCCGAGGGACCATCAGAGAAAAGTTTCTTGTTGGGATAGTTGTTGGCAGCTGGTTGCTGTCATGGAACCAGCAGGCCATTGCCCACGCGGAGGCATAGCCGCGTACGCATAGTAGCACCATCCCACCCCCCTCCTTATTGCCCATTGCCTAGGCAGCCGGCAGCATGCGTGCACATGGCCGAGTGTACATGCCAGTGTGCGTGCTGGCCAGCCCGCGTGCGTGCTGGCATGCCGCTGGCTTGGGCCTCCACCTTGCCTTAGTGTGCGCGTGTGCCTGGACACGTGCGCAGGGTCGCGTACATAGTGCCTAGTTGTGTGCGCATGGCAGCACTGGCAGCCCTTTAAGATGGCATCCTCTTCTAATTTTTCATTCTAACTCTTCCACATGCATTTTCCTCCATTGAAACACCTCCCCAAAGCTCCAAATTAACCCCCAATCATCTCCAAAGCTGGTGCTAGCTACCTTTCCGGTCCAGGATCATTTTGTACTTTCTAATTGGTAAGTTTCCGTCTTAAACTCCCATAAATTCTCCTTTTAATTTCCTTGAACTAGTGGACTTTGGGGCTGTTTTTGGCCCCGAAACGAGTCCCATTCGTGCTCAATTTTTGGACATGGGTTTTTTAACCCGTTGCAAATATAATTATGATTTTTGTTTTCTGTTTCATTGTGTGAGCCATGGGGCTCATTTTTTGACCCAATTTCTGGTCTAATTTTTTGTATAATAATATGGGTGTCATTCTTCTCGTCTTGATAGCTGAATTATGTTCTTGATAGCGTGGAAGCTTTCTGAGGTTGTTCAGAAGGGGAAAGCACACGAGTGATGGTTCGTGTTTGCAGTTCAGTCCTGAGGTAGGTTATGATTTACTTTTCTAGATTGAGTTTAGTTAGATTTTATGTTATATATGTTACTGGAATGTTAGGTTGGATTATAGATAGTATTAGGCTTAAATCTTGTGATTTGTATTAAATTGGCCATTTCGGATATTAGGTTAGGATTATTCCTACTATCTTTAGTCTAGGAGCTCGTACTATTGTTATAGTCTGTTTAGAATACCTTGTATGCTTTTAGGAGGTTTTAGAGGTAGAGTTTATTCTTTTAGTAGTTTTTGTAGTTATATTCCATTGTTTTTGCCTCATTCATCGGTTGTGTGTGTAATTGTGGTCCTGAGGCCATAGCTTGGATTTGGATGGAGTTTACATGTCAGTTCTCTTGGTTGGAAGAAATTTTGCTCTGTTTTGCCTTGTTGTATGCTATATTCTCTGAACGTATAAATTTACATGCTCATATTGCATTTACATGCCTGTCAGTATGGAAAAGAAAGATTTTTGGGGGTTTTGGTTCCAACTCGAGATTTACTACGGTTATCGTGATTTTTTGGTTTTAAAAGAGTTATCTTGGGTTTTACTACTTATTTTAGAAAGGAAAAGAAAAGTACTACTTTTATGCATTATCAATAAGCTCGATGTTCCTTTCTGGGTGCCCCGATGTACCATTTCGGGTTTACCTTTATGCACTTGTTTAAAATCTCGATGTTCACATTCTGGGTTCCCCGATGCGATATTTTTGGGTTTACTTCTATGCACTTTTTGATGAGCTCGATGTTAAATTTTGGGCACCCTGAGTATCAGATACCGGGTTCTTTCTCATTTATACTATTATGCACTCATGCATCACAGCATCCTCCATCGCATCATATTGTCTTAAGTGTATTTGGATTGTCGGTTGTCTGGATTGCCTTGTTATTATTTCCTTCTTGTTGGTTTGATTAGACCTTTTTCGATTTTATTACTAGATTTAGGGGAATCCCTGTATTTAGGTTACTTTCCTGTAATTTATATTATATATTATCTTTTTGCGCTCGGTCAGCCTATAATGCTTACTGGGTACCCATTGTTTTGATACTCATACTACACTCTACATCTTTTTTTAATGTAGCACCTAGTACGAGCTACCCCTATTAATCCGCCTATCGTTCGAGGCCTGCTGCAGTTCAGATTGATGTGAGCTCCCAGTGCCTTAGAGACTTTACATGCTTTCCATCTATCATTTTTGTCTATATTTTTTATTTTGGATAGACATAGTCTGTTGTATAGCTTCTATGTACTTTAGACACTCTTGTACAGGTGACACTAGGTTCCGGTTGGTTCGTTTGTATGTTTTGTCTTCTTTGTCACTTTAGGGCCACTTTTGTATATTTAGTACGGTTGGTATGTATATATGCTATTGTCCTTATCTCCCTTATAGTTATATCTTCTGCTTTCTTTATATAAACTGCTTTATTTACCTTCCGCATGGTTTGGGTTGGCTTGCCTACTGGGGGGTATGTAGGCGCCATCATGGCCCAGTTTTGGGTCGTGACAGGTTCTCCTAGGTACTATATTAGAATGTTGACCCTTTTCTTTAGCTTGTGGACTTAATTGCCTTAGTGCGGGTTAGTTAGGCTCGAGTTTGATATTTGAGGTGAATTTTATAAATCAATACAGCATTAAATTTTTGAAAAAGATTTCAGACTGGATATTTAATACTTTTCTGACTTTCTTGGGAAAAACATGGTTCGTTTTCAAAGTTCTTATAAGGTTAAACTTGCATGCCCGAGGGAATGTATTCCGCGTAGTTTTACTTGTATTTTAAACCTGCATGCCCAAGGGAAAGTGTTCCAGGTGGTTTTACTTAAATTTTAAACTTTCATGCTCAAGGAAAAGTGTTCTGGGTGGTTTTCACTGATTATTATCATGGCACTGTTATTAAGATATGGATTGAATTTTTGTATATGCATTTTAAGAGTTCCCTATGGGTCGTGCCTTTGCAAGCTACGGCTGGAGAAGGAGTATACAGTAATATTGGCACTTGTCTCATATCATATGGTATTTAATGGCACGGTTCCACTCGCATTTTCTCCATTAGGTTGATTGCTAGTCACTATTGTTTGTTGTTTGAATCTATTGGGCTTATAAGGGGTTTAGTTTGATCTATTATTTATTGGTTGTACCTTTCGGGGTTGTGGGTGTCCGGTTAGGTTTGTTTGTTATTGATTGTACCTTCCGAACTTATGAGGGCTCGGTGAGGTTGTAGCTAGACTGTTCTGTTTTACCTCACTTTGCTATGTTTTACTTTGCCTACTTTATCTTTCACGCAGCTGATTATTTTTCTACCTTGGTATTGTCTAGTTATGACATGTATCCTTAGACTGACTCCCTCTACTTTTCCCTTTAGTACATTCGCATTTTTCTATACTTTTATATTATTTGAGCTCAGTCGGCCTATGATGCCTACTAGGTACCGCGTGTTCTGATACTCATGCTACACTTCTGCATATTTTTCAATGATGAACACCCTAGCACGAGTTATCGCCGCTGACGCTATCCTAGTGCGGAGTTGATGATTCGGGGATCTAGGCTAAGCTTCTGGCATTCGGAGCTGACTTATCTCCTTCTACTTTAAGATTAGTCCTCTTTTTGTATATTACGAGACTATCATGTATATTTGTATTTATCTAGTACTCCTTATGTTGTAGTAGCTTTTGTACCAACTGATACCAGGTTTTGGGAATTTCCTTTATGACTTGATCCATCTTTCCGCTATATTATGTTTTATGATTTCATCATCTCTATCATGTCTTTGTTTTTCCGCTCTTATATTGTGTCTTGTATTAGCCCATTACTAGCTATTTTGAGCTAAGGGTTTCAGCTTACCTACTTGTTGGGTGTAGTAGGTGCCATCACAACCTGAGAAATCAGGTCATGACAGATTGGTATCAGAGCTCTAGGTTTGCCGGTATTGTTAGTATAAGAGCAAGTGTCTAGTAGAGTCTCGCAGATTTGTAAAATGATGTGCATATTCTATCTTTGGGAGGCTACAGAGCATTCTTAGGAAACATTCCATATGTCGATTCTCTATTATGCATTCCCGATTTTTATTTACTTCTAAATAATGTTTGTTTCATTCTTTCTCAAATGGTTAGGAGAAGAGCCACATATGTCAAGGGCGAGGCCCCTGCACAGGTACCTAGGGCCAAAGATAAGGGCAAAGATAAAAGTCGACCTCGAGTTCAAGGTTAGGAATAAGTTGCAGCACCAGCTCGGGGCTAGGCCATAGAGCCGTCACCAGAGCATGTGTATGATCAAGTGCTTGAGATTGCTCCACAATTAGTACCAGAGGATCCTCCATTGTAGCAGCCAGTGAGGAAAGGACCAGCCCATCCTCCACATAGACCTACAATTTCATTGGCACTTCAGGATGCTATAGCTCAGTTATTAAGTGCCTTGGGAGGCCTACCTCAAACTTCAGCCCAGGGGGCAGTGTAGGGTGTTCAGGGTATAGAAGAACTGCCTGCTGCTACGGCTCCCCATATTGAGGTACCGCCAGTTCTGTTAGTTAACCCACCAATGGCAGCCCGGCCAGTCATGACTTTTGAGGAACAAAATATGCTGGATTGATTTCTTAGATTAGCTCTGCTGAGGTTTTCTGGCGTTTCAAGGGAGGATGCGCATGAGTTTCTTACCAGTTGCTGAGAGAGGTTGTACAACCTTGGTCTAGTGGATTCTCATGAGGCAGACTACATTACTTTTTATCTTGATGGTCCATCGAGACAGTGGTACAGAGCACATTCAGAGATTAGACCATCTGGGTCCCCTTCTATGACTTGGGCACAGTTCTCCGAGGCTTTTTTGGGGAAGTACATGCCTCGCAGTGAGTGTGAGTCTTCGGGATGCATTCTTGAAGCTAGAGCAGGGTTCTATGAGTGTGAAAGAGTATGAGTCGAGGTTCCAAGAGTTATCCATACATGCCACTATGCTTCTGCCTACCGAGCACGAGAGAGTGTGGTTCTTTGTTAGAGGGTTGAGGTTTCAGCTTCGCGTGGCTGATAAGTTGGTAATCTACCAACTTATTGAGCCTTTATTCATGAATTATTGTCATGTTTTAATGAGAAATAGAGGTACTTATTGACTTTATTAACGTAAATACAGGTACTCTTGGTCAAGTGAAAAAAGCAAAGGAATTGAACCCAAAGAGCTTAACAAGAAGTTAAAGTATGAAGGTGATCGAAAAGGGGAAGAAACTGTCAAGAGGTGTGACTGACATGCGAGGTGCCATCGCACAAGGAAGATCGGCAACTGCCTGAGCAGCTACCAACATGCGAGCCGCATAGTTTGACACGTGATCGCATCCACCCTCGCACCTCACATGGCACACATGGCAGGACTTCACTATCTGAAGAAGAAGGCACCTATGATCCACAAACATCAAGGTGCAATCACAGGTGCCATCGCACACCAATTGCACATGGCCTGAGGGGCATTTTTTCCAATTACGTGTGACGTATTTAGCAAGGTTCTAAAACCCTTTTTGGGATCTGTACTCAAATTTCTCAGTTGTTAATTTTTCCGAAGGGAGATAGCATAGAGAGTACTCTTTTCTCTTCTTCTTCCTTATTGAAAAACACAAACTGTATATATTTTGAGCTTGGAATTGAAATTAGCGTTCAATATGAATGAAATTTTGGAAAACCCATTTGGTATCTTTTCTTATTCCTTTAATATGAGCCGCTAAATTCTATTATAGGGGTATGTGTATGATGGGTGTTTGAATTTGGGTATGGGTATTAATTAATTGTGCTTATAATTGATTATTTAGTATGGGTCTATTAAATTCTGAATGGTTTAATTATAAAACTTATGGTTGCAAAGATTGATTGAGTTTACTAATTTTGTACTTGCTTGAAAGAGGAATTCATAAATTGGGTAAGAATCCAATAGTGGGGATTTGGGATTTCCACCATAGATTAAGGCTAGAAATAGTTTGATTGAAGGAAATTCCCATCTAAGAATCAAATCTAGAAATAGTTTGATTCACCCAAGTGTTAATTGGTTGGTTTAAAGGTAAAGCTATGGGGCTTGAGCAAAGACCGTAGTATATATGTTTGGAGGGTTGAAAGACTACCAAACATATCTCAAACCAAGCTACCCATATCTTTAATTAAAAGTTTGCATGATTAATCAATTCCCTAACCCATTATAGAATTTCATCGAAAGCATACCCCTAGTCTTTCTTCTCTTGATCATCAAATTATGTTTACGTTGTTCTCGTGTTGAAATTGTAATTCGTTAATTCCCAAACCTTCTCCAATATTTACTTTGGTTTGTTTGAACACTTACTCGCTTTAGTGATTGCTATTCGATAATTTATTGGCGATTCATCATCCTATTCTCTATGGATTCGACCCTGATATCCATTGGGTTATTTATTTTTTTGGTACGATAATCATTACCACCTCCTTCAGGAGAGAGTTTTGAATGTCATCAATGGCTACTGAGAGTATGGTGTCTTTGGGCTAGTCCTTTCTATAGGTGGTTGATCATGCCCGTACCATTGAGTCTATTTATCGCGAGGCCCACGGGGGCAGCGATAAAAGACCATGGCATCAGGGTAGCTACAATGGTTCCTAGTTTCGTGGTAGGGGTTCTTCTGGTAGAGGTCAGCAATAGAGGTACTTTCAGCCTACTAGGCCCATTCAGGCCTCACTTTAACTTTTCGATAGTAGAAGCCAGTTCGAGTACAGTGGCCAGAGATCCAGTCGGTATTTAAGGGGTTCATATTCTGGGTCTTTAGGCCATGGTGGCCATTATGGTTCAGCGGGTACTTCACAACAGGGTAGGGCCCCTCAGGGTTATTATGAGTACGGGGAGTTTAGTCACTATGCTAGAGATTATCCTCGATATAGGATGGTCAAGCCTTCAGCAGCTGCCCAGCCTCTTAGGGAAGTGGCGTCACCGGCCAGAGATGGTACTTAGAGTGGTAGAGGAGGATCTCAAAATAGTAAGGGTGCTCGTTATGGTGCTCAGCTGGATAGGACCGGTCTATGCATAGATACTCAGCCTAGAGGTATGTGCAGTCAATTGTATGCCATTTCTGGTAGGGCAGAGATAGAGGCTTCAGACTTAGTGATTGCAGGTACGATTGTAGTATGCCATCAGCTAGGAACTATTTTATTTGATCCAGGCTCTACTCATTCATATATGTTTGTACACTTTGCTTATCGATTGGCATTGTCTAGTGAGCCCTTGCATGTGCCGTTATGTGTAGCTACTCCTGTAGGTGACTCTTTAGTAGTGGATTGAGTATTTATATCCTGTATGATGATCATTTGGGAGTATGACACTAGTGTAGACCTTGTTGTGCTTAATATGTTGGATTTTGATGCTATCCTGGGCATGGACTGGCTATCCCTTATCATGCAGTCTTGGATTGCTTTGTCAAGACTGTTACCTAAGACATGCCTAGTATGCCCCCGATTGTGTGGAAGGGTTCTATTTGTCACGCATCGACGGGGATCATTTCTTATATTTGGGCTAGGATTTGGTATCAAAGGAGTGCCTACCTTACCTTGCTTATGTTTGTGGTGTTAGTGTTGCGGTTCCCCCTATCGATTTTGTTCCTATAGTCTGAGATTTTATTGATGTCTATCTTGATGACTTTCCTGGACTCCCTCCTGAGCGTGGTATAGACTTTGCTATTGATGTTGAACCGGGCACCAGGCCCATTTCTATCCAGCTTACCGAATGGATCCTGTTGAGTTGATGTTGCTTAGTGTTCAGCTTTAGGACCTTCTGGGTAAGGGATTCATTTGGCCGAGTGTTTCTCCATGGGATGGTTCTATTCTTTTTGTGAAGAAGAAGGATGGCACTATGCGTATGTGTATCGATTACTAGCACTTGAATAAGGTGACTATTAAGAATAAGTATTCAATGCTATGTATTGATGACCTATTTGATTAGCTTTAGGGTGCAGCTATATTTTCTATGATTGACATGAGATTCGATTACCATCAGTTGAGGATTTGGGCGGTAGACATCCCTAAGACAACCTTCAGGACTTGCTACAACCATCATGAGTTCCTGGTAATGTTTTTTTGATTGACCAATGCCCCAACCGCATTCATGGACTTGATAAATCATGTGTTCAGCCATATTTGGACTCTTTCGTGATAGTTTTCATAGATGACATTTTGGTATACTCGAGGAGTAGGGAGGAGCACGGGCAGCACTTGAGGATTGTGCTCCAGACTTTGAGAGATCAGCGACTTTATGCCATTTTTTTGAAGTGTGAGTTCTGGCTCGCGTTTGTAGCATTCTTGGGGCACGTGTTGTCCAAGGATGGATTATGGTAGACTCGATGAAGATTGATGCAGTTCATGATTGGTCTTGATCCATTTCTCCTACCGTGGTTTGCAGTTTTGTAAGGTTGGCTGATTACTACAAGCGGTTTATCAAGGGCTTATCTTCTATTATAGCACCATTGACTAGATTGACTAGGAAGGATGTCCCATTTTAGTGGTCCGATGAGTGTGATGCAAGCTTTCTAAAGCTCAAGGCCTTATTGACTAGAGCTCCGATATTGACTTTTCTAGTTGAGGGCTAGGGTTTTACGGTTTATTGTGACACTTCAAGTATTAGTTTGGATTGTGTTCTGATGAAGTAGGGTTGAGTGATAGCATATGCTTCTAGACAGTTGAAGGTACATCAGTACAACTACCCTACCCATGACTTGGAGTTGGTAGTGATAGTTTTTACGCTTAAGATTTAGATGCATTACCTGTATGGTGTGCATTATGAGATATTCACCGACCACCATAGCCTAAAGTACATTCTGAGCCAGAAGGATCTTAATTCGAGATAGTGAAAGTGGCTAGAGTTGCTGAAGGATTATGACCTCTCTATTCTTTATCATCCGAGCAAGGCGAACGTGGTAGAAGATGCCTTAAGTCGGAAAGCAGTGAGTATGGGTAGTTTAGCCTTCCTATTGGTTTATGAGAGGACTTTGGCTTTAGCTATTCAGTCCTTAGCTAATAGGTTGGTTTGACTTGACATTTCCGACCCATGGAGGATTCTTGCCTGAGTTGAGGCTCAGTCTATATTGTGGGAGAAGATTTGAGAGCGACAGTTTGAGGATAGTCGACTTTGTGGGATCCAAGAGTAGGTATTGAGTGGTGAGGCCAGCAAGGCCGCCTTAGATTCATAGGGTGTTTTGATATTCGAGGGCCAATTTATGTTCCGAGAGTTGGTGACTTGATTCAGTTGATATTGCAGAAGGCTCATTCTTCCAAATATTCCATTCAGCCGGTAAAAGCTAAGATGTATAGGAACTTGAGGCAACATTACTGGTGGAGCAAGATGAAGAGGGATATAGAATAGTTTGTATCTCGGTGCTTGAACTGTTAGCAGGTTAAGTTCAAGCACATGAGACCTGGTAGTTTGCTTCAGGGTTTGCCCATTCCCGAGTGGAAGTAGGAGTGGATTACTATGGAATTTGTAGTTGGATTGCCATGTACTTTTCAAAGTTTTGATAGCATTTGGGTCATCATAGATCGGTTGACTAACTCTGCTTACTTCCTACTCATTCAGTCTTCCTTCAGTGCTGAGAGGTTGACTCATATTTATGTGCGAGAGATAGTCCATATTCACGGTATTCTGGTGTCCATTATTTAAGATAAAGGTACGCAGTTCACCTCTCACTTTTAGAGGGAATTTTAGGCAGAGTTGGGTTCTCAGGATGATCTTAGCATAGCATTTCACCCATATACTGATGTGCAGTCTGAGCAAACTATTCAGGTTCTTGAGGACATTCTTTATGCCTGTGTTCTGGATTTTGGGGGTCCATGGGACCAGTTTCTAACCCTGGTGGAGTTTGCTTATATTAATAGCTACTATTCAAGTATTCAGATGGCTCAATTCGAGGTATTGTATGGTAGGCAGTGTAGGTCTCCAATTGTGTGCTTTGATGCTTTCAAGGCCAGGCTGCAGAGTGAAGATTTGTTGCGAGATCTTTGGATAGTGTTTAAGTGATTCAGGATAGACTTCGGGCAGCTCAAAGTAGGCAGAAGAGTTATGCTGACTATAGGCAACGTGCCTTAGAGTTTGGGGTTGGTGATTGTGTGTTCCTCTACATGTCACCTATAAAAGCTGTGGTGAGGTTCGGGAGGAGGGGTAAGCTTATCCTAGGTTTATTGGGCTATTTGAGATTCTTCATTGAGTGGGTGATGTTGCTTATGAGTTAGCCTTACCTCTAACTTTATCTGCTATTCATCCTGTTTTCCATGTGTCGATGCTCCATCGTTACATTCCAGATGAGTCTCACGTGATTCAGTGGGATTCGATTCAGTTGGATGATCATTTGATTTTTGAGGAGGAGCCAGTAGCCATTTTAGTTTGGGATGTTAGACGGTCGAGGTCTAGAGAGATTCTAGTGGTTAAGGTGCAGTGAAAGCATCGTCCTATTGAGGAGGCTACCTGGGAGACCAAACATGATATGCAGGCCCAGTATCCTAGTCTTTTTAAGCCTTCGGGTATCTCTCTTCCTTTAACTTTCAAGGATGAAAGTTCTTCTAGTAGTGGATGTTGTAATGACCCTCAAGGTCATTTTCTTTATTTTTATGCATTTTAGTGTTTTTAGCTCCCCCACAGTGGCTAATGGTTATTTATGACTTTCTAGGACTGATAGTTTAGTTCCCGAGCAGTTCATTTGTGTTTTAAGCCCTTTTTCCTATTTTAAAAATCTTAAAGTTGAGAGAGTTGACTTTGATCAACATTCAGAGAAGGGAGCTTTGGATGGAAATTCTATCAGTGTTGTTAGCTCCAGAATATCAACTTTGGGCTAGAGAGACCTTTTATTCGGGTCCTAGAGCTTCTGGACTTATTTTGGGCTATCGAGTTCCTTTAGGTAAAAGTTGATTTTTGGGTGTGGGGCCCACTTTTCATTGTAATAGTCTCTGTTAGAAATTTCATCATTTCCGTTGAGTCTAGAATGTCATTTTTGGTAGGGTACCACGTTTGATTTGTGTCCACGGGATTTCGGATGAATCCTAAGGGTCCGTCTGAGCATTTGAAACTTAACTGAATTTTATGGTATAATGGTTCTGGTTTTTCGCTTTTAGGGCCCATTTGTCATATTTCCGGATACCACTTTTGCAGTAAAGCATCGCATTTGCAGATGCCGCAGTTGCGGATGCCACATTTGCAGACAATCCTTCACTTTTACGGAAGTGCGTCTGTCAAGAGACCTCCGCTTTTACGGAGTTCCTGTCGCTTTTACAACTTCCACATTTGCAAAAAATTCCCCGCTTTTACAGAGGCACGGGTGAACAGTGAACTCTGTATTTGTGATGAAATCTCCACTTTTATGGAGATAGGTGCTACATAATAATTTTCTTATTTATTTTAAATAATATCCAAACTAAAAATCCTCCATTTCTTGTAATGACCCTTTTGGTCATTTTTGCATTTATAATTTCCTTGTACTGTTAGAGCTTTCCTGTAGCAGCCCTAAATCATTTATGACTTGCTGAGACTGGTGGTTCAGTGCCCTGGTCGTTCGTTTGGTCATTATGGCCGTTTGCCTGTTTTAGAACTTTAACTTAGAAATTCATTGACTTTAGTCAACATTCTTAGCTAACGTGCTCGTAATCAATTTTTGACAGTTCTGTTAGCTCCAGAACATTGAGTTTTGTCTAGTTGGACCTCTAGTCGAGGCTTGGGAACTTTCAGTGTAGGTTTTGTATTGGTTTTTATGTTTTTAGGCCATTTAGAGTTGAAAGTGTAACTTTGGTCATCATTTGATGATCGGAGCATCAGATTCAAAATCCGACGATTCCATCAGCTTCGAAATATCGAGTATGGGTTAGGTTGTTGGTTGGTTTGGGCCACGGGTGAGAGAGGGTCATTTTGGCTAGTTGGTTGGTTTTAGTTAGTGTTGACTTGGGTCAATATTTCTCCAGAACAACCTCATATGGATCTTTCATCAATTCCGTTGAGTCTGGAATGTCGTTTCCACTCTTTTAGCATTATTAGTTTTTGAATATCGGGTTTCGATTATGCCCGGAATACTCCGTAGAGTTTTAGAAAATTGCATATTTTCTATCGTAGGCCAGACTTCAGCAAAATCGCGCCAAGGCCAGTGTGATCGCGCCTACAACCCGCCTACGCGATGGCGCCATCCAAGCGTGATGGCGTCTGGCCTCTTCTTGCGCGATGGCACTATTTTAGCATCGTTGAACTGACCAGCATGCCAGCAGTATATAATTCTTGGCCTTCAATTTTCCATCTTCATTTCTTGCTTTTCTCCAACTCTAAACTCAATATTCTCTCCACCAAAGTGTTCAATTCAGTTCATAGCCTTGGGAATTGAGTGTATTGAGGAGAAATCTTGCTTCCTTGTCAATTGGTAAGTTCCCTTTCTTCCCCAAGATGATTTTCCTCCATTGTTGATGATTTTTGAAGCTTGGGAATTTCCTTGTAGAATCTATTTTCTTGGACTTGCATGTTCGTGGGTTCGTGGAACTCACTGCCTTGGCATAATTTCTCTCGTTGTGGTAATAATTCTCGCTCTAATCTTCGATTTTCATCCTTAATATTCCTTTTTTAAATCCTATCTTGAGCGGGCTGTTTTGTGCCTTTTCCTTGGCCAAAATTGCTCAATTTTGGAGTATGTCTTCTTGGCATTATTGTGGTCATCGTGTTTCTTTCTATTTTTGATTTTAGGTTGTGGGCCCTGCGGACCCGCTTTTGACCTGAATGTGGCTCGGCCATTATTATAGCATTACGGGTATCGTTAGTCTCATTTTAATATGTAGTTTATGTTCTTGATAGTTTGACTTCCGTTCAGAGCTTCTAGGAGCAGTTTGGGCTTGGACATCATCGTTCCATTAGCTTGTCGTCGGACGACAGGTAGGTTACGGTTTAAATCCTCTAGACTTCGCATATATAGGATAAAATTGTACTAATGGGCATCCTTGGGTGGGGTTTATTAGCTTGGTACCACAGACCTTGATCGTTTCTTCATGTTCGACTCATTTTCTTCCTATGATGTTTATAGTATTTGTTATAGATGATATTATCACCCTTGTGGTCCTAGTGTGGGCCATCACTGCTAGCTCGTAGAGACTCGTGCGAGGAGACTTTGGATCATTTTAGACTGAGGGTGAGCTCTTGGCGACCGGAGCTTAGCTTTTAGTTTATCTTTTGAATCATGTATTCTATTACTATTCGGAGACATCTGTATATATTTTTTTGGACCCTTTTGTACTCCATTGATGTAGTTCCGGCTCTATACTATGATACTAGGTCTTTTGAGTTGGTTTAGCTTCCGTATATATATGTTATATATATATGTTATGTATATATGTTATATATATTCCTGTTATTCACTTTCTTTACTTATTTCCCTTGCTTCCGCATGTTTATATTGTTCTTCCGCTTGCTTGATAAATAGTAGCCCATTACTAATCGTTCAGGGCAACGGGGATTGATTCACCTACTGAGGGTTGTAGGTTCCATCATGACCGAGAAATAAGGCCATGATATTTCTAAAGAGTTCTAGACCCAAGTTTCAGTGTGGGATCACTATATACTGGTTGGGGTGATATTTCCTTGCCCGTGGTCATTTTTCAGCCATCATATTGTAAGTTTTAGATCTTTAATCCCATCAATTTCCCTTAGTTAATTTTTGAATTATTCTTGGGGTTGGGGGGCTGATTTAGGCTCAATTTTTTAGCCTGCTTTGCTCAATATTTTGGGCATGTAATCCTTCTTCCACGAGGGACATTTTCCCCAATTCCATTTTTAAAATTCGCATGCAGGACCCATGAGTGATTTTTTTCACTCGATTTTTTACCCAAATTGTTAAGTTGCAATATGAGTATCATTGTTTATATTTTAACGAGTAGATTATCGTTATGATTGTGTGGTATCATTTGGAGGTTTCTCAGAAAGGAAAAGCTCCAGTCTAGTGGTATGAGCGCGCGTGATTGACTTTTAGGTAGGCTACAACTTACTTACTTCTAGATTTAGCTCTTTTAATGATGATTGTATGGTTTATGCTAATTGATTGGTGGGACTTTATAGATTGAATAGTTGAGCTTAAAGAATTCGATTCTCATAGTCGATTTAGAGGCTTTAGCTTAGAATTGGGGTTGGGATCCTTAGTTACCCTTGCATATTCCTGTTGATCTTAGTGTAGCCGATGTAATGATTTAGTTGTAGATAATTGCTTGCCTTATCTTGGTTAGTCGGATTTGAGGTATTGGGAGAGGTTAATTTAGATGCCCGTCGTATGGAATTTCCGATAGCTTTCAGGGTAGTTTAGGAGCTTGTTTATTATTTTTGCTTTATCATTTTACTTTCATATGGTTCCTCTGTATATATGTATGTGTGGTCCCGAGGCCATATATGTTGGAATTGTTAGAACTCAGGTCAGTTTTCTTAATCTTAAGCTCATTCCACTTGTTTCTCTTTGTAGTCATTTTCAGTATGAATTATCCGCATTAGTTTAGATTTGAAATAGTTGTTGCCTTAGAGTGAGTTCCTGTAGGAGGGTGTTAAGAGTTCGGTTCTCCTAGGTGCTATATTAGAATGTTGGCCCTTTGCTTTAGTTTGTGGACCTAATTGCCTTAGTGTGGGTTAATTAGGCTCGAGTTTGATATTTGAGGTGAATTTTATCTTTATACTTGAATTGTGGTTGTTTCATCATGGCATATGAAGTATTTGATTTCAATACTGCATTCAATTTTTCAAAAAAAAATTAGACTGGGATATTTGATACTTTTCGGACTTTCTTGGGAAAAACATGGTTCATTTTCAAAGTTCTGATTTGGTTAAACTTGCATGCCCGAGGGAAAGTATTCCGGGTGGTTTTACTTGTATTTTAAACTTGCATGCTCGAGAAAAAGTATTTCGGGTGATTTTACTTATATTTTAAACTTGCATGTCCAAGGAAAAGTGTTCTGAGTAATTTTTACTAATTATTATAATAGCATGGGTATTGAGATACAGTTCGAATTTTTGTATATGGATTTTGCGAGTCTCCGATGGGTCTTGTCTTTGCAAGATACATCTAGAGGAGGAGTATACGGGTACTATTGGTACTTGGCTCATATCATACGGCATTTAATGGCATGGTTCCACTCACATTTTCTCTATTAGGTTGATTGCTAGTCACTATTGTTTGTTGTTTGAATCCATTGGGCTTATAGGGGGTTCAGTTGGATCTATTGTTTGTTGGTTGTACCTTCCGGGGTTATGGGTGTCCGGTTAGGTTTGTTTGTATTTTATTGTACCTTCCGGACTTATGAGGGCTTGGTTAGGTTGTAGCTAGACTATTCCGCTTTACCTCACTTCGCTATGTTTTACCTTGCCTACTTTATCTTTCACTCAGCTGATGATTTTTCTGCCTTGGTATTGTCTAGTTATGACATGTATCCTTAGACTGACTCCCTCTAATTTTTCCTTTAGTATATTCGCATTTTCTATACTTTTATCTTATTTGAGCTCAGTCGGACTATGATGTCTATTAGATACCGTGTGTTTGATACTCATGCTACACTTTTAGATCTTTTTCCCTGATGCACACCCTAGCATGATTTATCGTTGCTGACATTATCCTAGTGCGAAATTGCTGATTTGGGGATCTAGGCTGAGCTTCTGGTGTCCGGAGCTGACTTATCTCCTTCTACTTTAAGATTAGTCCTCTTTTTGTATATTAGGAGACTATCATGTATATTTGTATTTATCTAGTACTCCATATGTTATAGTAGCTTTTATACCGACTGATACCAGGTTTTGAGAATTTCCTGTCTGACTTGCTCCATCTTGCCGCTATATTATGTTTTCTGCTTTTATTATCTCTATCGTGTCTTCATTTTTCCACTCTTATGTTGTGTCTCGTATTAGCCCATTACTCAATGTTTCAGAGTAAGGCTTTCATCTTACCTACTGATTGGGTGTAATAGGTGCCCTCACAGCCTGAGAAATTGGGTCGTGACACTCCTCATCAGCACATTGATAATTACAAGAAAAAGAATTTCTACTAGTAATTAGCATTAATTGAAGAGCACTACAATAGCAGTGCAGGCAGCCATTTCCCCGAAGTGTACTTCAAATTCAGTTGGTTCACCTACAGGCTACAGTGGTGCACTCCTATTATGCACATTGCACACTTTAACAGGAACAAACCGACAAAGTGTACTTTTGAAAAAAATTGGTTCTTTGATTTAACCGAATAACTGGGGCACTATAACCAAAACCCGAATCAAACACCGAAATTTTAGAAAAATTAAATCATAACTGAACCAAAATACTGAAAATCGAAATTGAAAAACTTAATTAATTTGATTCGGTCTAATTTTTCAATTTTTTGGTGTTTATGTGCACCCCTACTCCTGTTCTGCCAACTGCAGGAACCTCCAAAAGATCATCAAAGCCAAAATTATCTCTTAGACCAAGATAACTCCCCATCCTAGTTTCTAGCAAAGCTATAATGAGTAATATTTGTTGTGTGCGCATGATTATTATTTTTAATCATAAGCGTGGTATTTTTATTAAAGGATAAACAAATAATCAAATAAAATAAGTCATAAAACTAACTTGTTCACGATAAATAAATTATCTGAAGAAGGTTATTTTTCTCTAAATTCCTTACTAGATTATATGTGAAATCTAGATTCTTTTACCAAAAAACACAAAACTTCATTTAACTCAACCAAGTAAAAATAAATTAGTAATGAATTATATAAATGGTGAAATAATTAGTAATTAATGGGGCGGATCACAGTATATTATATGGGTTTACGAGAACCGATTTATTTTTTTAGGCCATATACATATTATGAAGTTTATTAGTAAATTATCTATAGATATTAGGTTTTAAACTTAGTTATTATTATATATTAACTTGAGATCATTACAGGGTCTTTATGGTTCAGTTTGGATCATTTTTCCTCTAAAAGAAAATAAAACCAATTAGGTCAATTTTTCAAATGGTGAAACCAAACTAATTTATATATATATATACATACTAGATTCGCCGCACGTGCATTGCACGTATATGCCTAGTATGAAAATATATTTCACCGTATAGTGGACTATGTTAGCTGGGTTTTGAATATGTAGTAACGATATAATTTAAATATAGTCTGTAATAACTATATTGAACATGAAACAATATAGTGGATTGTTATTTATGTCGTGTAAGGAAATTTATGGTAGTGTTAAATAGTAGCAAAACAATAGTAGCATAGTTTAAAATAACTTATTCTACATGAATGAACATAATAGAGTCTTCCGTGAAAGTTGATTCTAGATGGTTATCTCGTCTTTTGTTTACCCAAACCTAAGTAGAAAATGAAAGGGAAGTTTAATTAGATACATTAATTACTACACCTTACCGCTTTCTCAACATAGTTGATTCTAAAGGTTTAAATCCCCGCAGTGTAATGACCCTACCCGATCATTTTCTCATTTTTCATGATTTTTCCGTGTTTCGAGCTTTCCCGCAGCGGCTGCAGGTCATTTATGACTTACTGGGACTGACGGTTTGGTTCCCAAGCCATTCATTAGGTCGTTATGACCATTTTCCTATTTTAGAACTTGAACTTAGAAAATCTTTCACTTCGGTCAACTTTCTTGGTAAACGTGCTCAGTATCAAATTCTGACAGTTCCATTGGCTTTGGAATAGGGATTTTTGTCTAATGGGAACCTTGGTGGGTTCGTGTTGTTTTCTATGTTTTCAAGCTAGTTTGGCTTGTGGGGTTGACTTTGGTCAACATTCGGAGAAGACAGCCTCGGATGGAAATTCTGTCAGCACTGTTTGCTCCAAAATATTGACTTTGGTCTAGAGGGACCTTTGGTTTGAGTCCCGAGGCTTCCGGACTTGTTTTTGGGTATTGAGTTCTTAGTTTATTTTTGGGTGCAGGGCTTACATTTTGTTAAATCAACCTCCGATGATAGTTTGATCAATTCTTTTGAGTCCGGAACATCGTTTCCACTCTAATAGCATATTTGGTTTGTAAGTTTCGGGCTCTAATTGTGCTCGGAATGCCCCGTTGAAGTTTTTTTTTTTGCTGGTTTTTAGTTGCTGGTATGGACAAAGTTTGTTCATCGCGATCTCGAAGCAAGACCTTCGCGATCTCGAAGGTCTGGCTTTTTGTTTATCTCAATCTTGAAAGGTTCCTCACGATAGCGAAGAAGAACCCTTTTGCTTATCGCGATTGCGAAGGGTTTTCTCGCGTTAGCGATGAAGGCCCTGCTCCTTTGTTCATCGCGATCTCAAAGGTTGACCATCGCGATCGCGATGAGTTTTCCAGTTTGTTCATTGCGATCTCGAGGGTTTTTGTCGAGATAGCGATGAACAAATTCCTGGTAGTATAAATATTTCTCCTTCTTCATTTCTTCATTTCCATTCGATTTTCTTCCATGGTTGAAGAGCTCTAAGGTCAAATTTCAGTGGGGAATCATTCTAGGGTGCTGGGGTGGTATATTCCTTTCCCATGATCATTCCCTTGTCGTAAAATTTGTGGGTTTTCCTCTGTAATTCTGCTAAATTGCTCTTTGATTCCCTCTTTTTACTGGCTTCGTAGGGGCTATTTGGCCCTTTATCCTTCACGAATCATGCTCATTTTTTGATCATGCACTCATGGCAAGGTTGGAAATGTCGTGATAATTTTTGTTTCTGGTTTTGGATTGCGGGACCCACGGGCCCGCTTTTGACTCGGATTTTGACTCGGCTAAAATATTAGCAATATGGTACCGTTAGCTTTGTATTGGCGCGTAGATTATTATTTTGATAGTGTTTTGAAAATTGGAGCTTCTCGGAGCAGTTTGAACCTGAACGACGTTGTTTCCGCAGCTAGTCGTCGGACGACAGGTAGGTTACAGTTTACTTTCTAGACTTAGTTTAGTTAGGTTTTATATATTATATGTTACTGGAATGTTAGGTTGGATATTAGGTAGTATTAGGCTTAAATCTTGTGACTTATATTATTTTGGCCATTTCGGATCTTAGATTAGAACTTTTCATGCTATCCTTAGTCTAGGAGCCCTTACTATTGTTATGCTTAGTATAGAATCCTTAGTATGCTTTTAGGAGATTTTAGAGGTAGAGTAGATATTTGTAGTGGTCTCCGTAATTATTTTTTTGCTATTTCCGCTTTAATTATTAGTTGTGTGTAACTGTGGGCCCGAGGCCATAGCTTGGATTTGGATGGAGTTTCCAGGTCAGTTCTCTTATTTTGGAGGGTATTTTGCCATGTTTTGCCTTGTGGTGTGCTACTTTATCTGATTATGGATACTTCATGCTCATACTGCATTGCATATTATTGATACAAAAAAGGAAGGTTTTCGAGGCTTTTGGTTTTAAAACTACAGATTTACTATGGATACTTTGGTTCTTGGATGTTTGAAGGGTTATACTGGGTTTACTACTGATTTTGGAAAGGAAAATAAAAGTACTACTTTTATGCCAGTCCAAGGGATATTCCCATACCTTTTCTCTGCTCTTTTCAAATATATATATACTCATAGTCTGATACGGTATTCCAGACACCCGATGCGTTATTTTGGATCTTATTTTCAAATATAAATACTCATAGTCTGATACGGTATTTCAGACACTCGATGCGTTATTCTGGGTTTTTATTTCCTATATGCACATATACATATATATGCATAGTCCGATGTGGTACTCCAGACGCCCGATGCGTTATTTTGGGTTTATACTATTATGCATTCATACATCACATCACATCACATAGCATCGCATTGACTTGAGTGTACTTAGATTATCGGTTGCTTGTATTGATTCTATTATTGTTGCCCTCTTATTGGTTTGATTATCTCTATTTTTGGTTTTATAACTAGAGTTAGGTGGATCTCTGTATTTTGTGTACTTTCCTGTAATTTATTTTATATATTATCTTTTTGTGCTCGGTCGGCCTATGATGCCTACTGGGTACTCGTTGTCTTGGTACTCATACTACAGTCTGCATCTTTTTCTGATGCAGCACCTAGTACGAGCCACCCTCACTAATCCTTCCATCGTTCGAGGCCTGTTGTAGTTTGGATCGCGGTGAGCTCTCGGCGCCTTGGAGACTTTACATTCTTTCCATCTTGTATTCCTATCTATAGTTTGCATTTTGGATAGACAGAGTCTGTTGTATAGCTACTCCTACTTTAGTCGCTCTTGAACTAGTGACACCAGGTCCAGGTTGGTTCTAGTGTATTTTTTGTTGTTCTAGGTCACTTTAGAGCCATCGTTTGTATATTTCTACAGTGGTATGTATATATATGCTATTGGCCCTGTCTCTCTTATTTATAGCTTTCGCTTCCTTACTTTATTTGCTTTTATCATCTTTCACATGTTAGGTTTGGCTTGCCTACTGAGGAGTTATGTAGGCGCCATCATGGCCCAGGTTTGGGTTATGACAGAGTGGTATCAGAGCACTGGGTTCACCAGTCTCTCCAGTACAAGAGCAAGTGTCCAGTAGAGTCATACGGATCGGTACGATCACGTCCATATCCTATCTATAGGAGGCTACAGCGCATTGTTAGAAAAAGTTCCCTATTATTGGCTCCTTATCATGCGTTCCTGACTCTATTGACTTCTAAACTTTAGTTGTTCCATTCCTCTTTAGATACCTAAGACGAGTATGACAATGGTCGATGATGAGGCTTCTGTGTCTGTTACTTCAGTGCTTTCTTCAGCCCCGGTATTTCAGAGTGTGGCTTACCACTTCGGCTAAGAGGGGATTTGGGGCTAGCCCAACTTCCGGTGCTATATATGGCTACACCAGTTCTTCAGGTAACCATGGCTTGGACTCTGAGTCTTCTAGAGGGTGTATCTGTATCACGGGTAGGGGCAGTACTCGGTTCTTCGAGAGATGCTTTGGCTAGGTTTAAGGTTACGGGTTCCCCTACCTTAGACTTTGCGTTTATCGGTTATAACTGTATTAATTGGCTTCCTTGAGTTGGCTATTCTAGGTTGGCACCCCAGACCATGCCCATTTCTTCTGCCATCTTATTTCTTGCTTTGGTTGTAGTATTACATTTATGGCCCCGTGTGGCCTTGGGAATGTCCGCGTGTCCCAAACATGGAGTTGTGATTTTAGGTTGGTTATTTATGTTGTAGAGTTGATTGTGCCTGTGCAGGGCCGATAGGTTAATTGTGAGTCATTAGGCAACTGTTTGTTTGTGATCATATCATTCATGCAAGGGTTTTTCTGCATATTTTACTATAGTTTTGGCTACGAGCCTACTATAAATGGTTTTCTAAAACTTGCATGGCCCTGAGGGCTCACTTTTGGTAAAATGATTACAAAAGGGATTTGGAACTGACTTTATGGATCTTCTTGGAGTAAAAGGGATTTTATGATGATTTTATCACTGATTTTTATACTGATACTAGGCTCGGATGTGCCATAGCACTAGACATATTTTTATTATGAATTTAGTCCTGGATACACCCTGGGCACCCTATTTAGGGTTTGAGATTTGCGATTACTATTTTAGACCCGGATGGACTCTGGGCAATTATACTTGAGATTTCACAATTTTTGTATGTGGTCAAGGACTTCCATGGATCTTGTCGATCCAGACTGGGGCCATGAGCTGCGAGTGTCAGGGGAGGTACATACAGCACTACGGTCATACCTAGTTCTATCATATCATTCATATTATGTTTGGATCCTTGTTTGCTAGGTGTTCAGTGTGTTCTCCGGTAGTATAGGATGTCAAAGGGATTGTGTGCTCTTATATGTATTCCTCGAGTGTACAGACATCTGTCGGGACTGTAGGTGCATTAGCGTATGCTATTTTCTTATAGTGTTGGTTAGCAGCCTTTCGATCAATTGTAGAATTACTTATTATATCCTATGGTAGTACTAGCAATTTTGGTGTGTACGTATTTGAGTTCTTGGTAGTTGAATTCTTTAGTAGTGGATGGGGTGTGTTGACCTTGTGAGGTGACTACCTGGGGTTTGGACTCATGGGCTAGGAGTCATTCTGTTAGTGTGGTGTGGTACGAGTGGTTGTGTGCCAGAGAAAGAGGTGTTGCCTTGAGGGAGTGGGTATTGGTGCATTTGCTTTTCTCGAGAGGTTAGTATCGACTTTCGTCAATTGTTGGCTTAGGAAGTTGGCAGGTTTATGGGTTGTTCTCATTGTTTTCTTCAGTTCCCGCCTGATTGAGTTTGTATCATAGCATTCTTGTTGACTTTTGACTATTGCATGGTGGTTAAGATTGGACTGTAGCATTGTGGTTGAGTTGGGCATTCGGCCTATTCTTTCCTGCCTTATCGAATATCACTAGTAGAGTTGTGGGTGCTAGGGGAACAACTCCAAAATCTCCTGAGAAAGAGTCTGTCAGGTTCGGTGTACCTTTCGAAGTGGTTCCATTTGGTTTGAAAAATGAGGGAGATGATTTCTTGTCTGTATGTATAGGTTACTAGTGGCTGACCGAGGTGATGACTGAGGGTATGCTTTGGTTTGAGAGTTGATGACTTGATTAGACCGACTACAGAGTGCAGTGGCATTGTACTTAGGTAAATTTGGAGGCTGGATTTCTTCCGGTAGAAGTCAAGGTGGTAGGCTTTTCCAGTACTACCTTGCGGGGCTTGTTGCATCAGCTGTGATTACCTTGCTACATTCTTTGGAGGACCCAAGTTTCAGTAGCATCTACGGATTGGGAAAACTTTATATTTAGAGCCTAGTGGGCTCCGGTTCCTATGTGCTCCTCAACAGCGTACGGGTCTACTCATAGGTTCGACAGAGGCATTGGTTGGTAAACTGGAATTGGGTTTCGGAATTATGGGCTACCGGACTACTTCAGGTGGTTCATGGATAATTCTCTTCGATTGCAGCTTCTTTGTGCCGGAAGGTAGTGCGTGCGTACAACTTAGCTTTCCTATTTCAGTTTTGGAGTGGTAGTTGGTCGTGGACATCAAGTCCTTGGATAACCACTGGAATAGGTTGGACATTCCAGACCTCAGTGGTGTTCTTATTAGTGAGAGGTTCATTCTACTTTGGTTGGACGGGATCAATGGTGGTGTATTATATGTGATCAAGTTGTGTGGATTAAACACGATAGGGATACTTTAGGTCCTAGAGGTACCTCGAGATCGATGGTCACCTTGGTAATTTCTAGAGTTAGAGGTTGGAATGGGTTAGTTCTTCGAGAGGTCATCTATTGTATGCGATTCTAGTATTGTTTGGGCTCTGCCAGTGCGAGTCAGGAGTTCGATATGTTATATGCTTCAGAGTTATTGGTTTGTGTGCAGATGCAGTAGAGCAGTTGTTTCGGGCCAAAGGGGTGAGTTAGAGGGTTAAGACTTTGCCAACTTCTAGATGGCGACCCTGGACTTCAAATACCCTTCCTTTGCCTATGGGGTGCTTGACTTGATATTCGTTGCATGGTGGACTACTCCCTGAGGTGAGACTAGTAAGGTAATCTTAAAATTCGAAAAGTGTTCGAGTGTTTAGAGCAGCAGCAGTATTTTTGAGAGTTTCGAGCGTAGTTGATGGCTATGGACTTTGTGGTAGGCTTACCACACTCCTTGCAGGGTCTTGGTTTTGGTTTGGGTCTTTTGGGCAAGTTGCCCTTGTCCATTCAATTTCAGTCAATTCAGACTTGGCACGGTTCAGCGAGGCTGGATTCGTTCTATGGTCAAAAGGTTCTCCGTTGACACAAGGTGCTCATACATGCCTTTTTCCAGCCTTGATGTGCAATCTTTGGTCGAGTCCTGATGGTTGGTTCAGATAGGTTCAGATAACGAGGTGGGTCTTAGCAAAAAGGGTTCGTCCGATAGTTGATGGTTGTTTGGAGTAGAACTACTATGGTTTTCGAGAATGCACTTCGAGTTAGTATTTTGGGTGTCAAAGGATAGTAAGCTATAACTTAGTTGTATTAAATTTGAGTGTAAAGGTGACTTCGCTCGTGGTTGAGTATAACAGGAACTATGGATCTTCAGTATAACTGTTAATACATTGCGAGGGGCTCGAGTGTTCTGCTTATTTAATGCTTCATGATTGTGATGCAAAAGAATTCAGATCAGAATAAAGGGTTTTTTGCAGATCAGCATGTTCATGAGTTAGAGTTTTGGTTGGTGATCATGTTAGGTGAACTTGGTTGTGGTATCGAGGATTCGAGTTTGGTGTGTCAATCGCCTTGGATCTCTGGTTTCAGTGTTGTGTCGGTGCTTCCGGTTGAGATTCTTAAGGGTCAGTTTGGTTGGGAGATCTTTGGAGGATTTAGAGTTAAAGGTTGGAGTCTAGTTTGGCTGGTGAGGTGTTGTGCTTAGGTAGTTTTCCTTTGGTTTAGCTTTGTGGGGTGCCGTCCAATCGGGGAGGCTACCCGGGTTTTTGAGTGAGTGGTGCAGGCTTAGTATCCGTCTTTGTTTGAGTATTCTGGTGTTTTCCCTTCTTTAACTTTCACGGATTAAAGTTCTTTTAGTAGTGGATGTTGTAATGACCTTTCCGGTTATTTTCCCATTTTTCATGCTTTTTCCCTATATTTTGAGCTTTCCCACAACGGCTGCAGGTCATTTATGACTTACCGGGACTGACGGTTTGATGTCCGGGCCGTTCGTTAGGTCATTATGACTATTTCCCTATTTTAGAACTTGAACTTAGAAAAACTGACTTCGGTAAACTTTCTTGGTAAACGTGCTTAGTATCAAATTCTGACAGTTCCGTTGGCTCCAGAATGGGGATTTTGATCTAGTGGGACCCTTGGTTTTGGTTTGGGAGTTTTCATTTTGGGTTCGTGTTATTTTTTGTGTTTTCAAGCCAGTTTGGCTTATGGGGTTGACTTTGGTCAATATTCGGAGAAGACGACCTCGGATGAAAATTTTGTCAGTGTTGTTAGCTCTAGAATGTCGACTTTGGGCTAGAGGGACCTTTGATTTGGATTTTGAGGCTTCTGGACTTTTTTTGGGTATTGAGTTCCGAGTTTATTTTTGGGTGCGGGGTCCATATTTTGTTAAATCGACCTCCGATGGGAGTTTCATCGATTCCATTAAGTCTGGAAATTCGTTTCCACTCTAATATCATTTTTGGTTTGTGAGTATCGGGTTCCGATTATTCCCAGATTGCCCCATTGAAGTTTCTTTTTCTGCTGGTTTTCAGTTGCTGGTATTGCCGAAGTTTGTTCATCACAATCTCAAAGGTCTGGCTTTTTGTTCATCGCGATCTCGAAGGGTTCCTCGCGATAGCAAAGAAGAACCCATTTGTTCATCGCGATCGCAAAGGATTTTCTCGCGATAGCCATGAAGGCCCTGCTCCTTTGTTCATCGCGATCTCGAAGGCTGACCATCGCGATCGTGATGAGTTGGACAGTTTGTTTATCATGATCTCGAGGGTTTTTGTCAAGATAGCAATGAACAAATTCCTGGTAGTATAAATATTTCTCCTTCATTTCTTCTTCATTTCCATCCGCTTTTCTTTCATGGTTGAAGAGCTCTAAGGTTAATTTTCAGTGGGGAATCATCCTAGGGTGCTGGGGTGGTATATTCCTTGCCCCTGATCATTCCCTTGTCGTAAAATTGGTGAATTTTCCTCTTTAATACCGCTAAATTCCTCTTTGATTCCCTTTTTTACCTTGGCTTTGTAGGGGCTGTTTGTCCCTTTATCCTTCACGAATCATGCTCAATTTTTGAGCATACACTCTTGGCAAGGCTGGGAACATCGTGATAATTTTTGTTTTTGGTTTTGGGTTGCGGGGCCCACGAGCCCGCTTTTGACCCGGATTTCAATTCAGCTAAAATATTAGCAATATCCATACCGTTAGCTTTGTATTGATGCATAGAATATTATTTTGATAGTATTTTTTGTAAATTGGAGCTTCTTGGAGCAGTTTGAGCCTGAACGACTATGTTTCCGCAGCTAGTCGTCGGACGACAAGTAGGTTACGATCTACTTTCTAGATTGAGTTTAGTTAGGTTTTATATATTATATGTTACTGGAACATTAGGTTGGACTTTAGGTAGTATTAGGCTTAAATCTTGTGACTTAAATTATTTTGGCCATTTCGAATCATAGATTAGAACTTTTCATGCTATCCTTAGTCTAGGAGCCCTTAGTATTGTTATGCTTAGCATAGAATCCTTAGTATGCTTTTAGGTGATTTTAGAGGTAGAGTAGATGCTCATAGTGGTCTCCATAATTATTTTTTGCTATTTTTTCTTTAAGGTTGTGTGTAAATGTGGGCCCGAGGCCATAGCTTAGATTTGGACGGAGTTTCCAGGTCAGTTCTCTTATTTTGGAGGATATTTTGCCCTGTTTTACCTTGTGGTGTGCTACTTTCTCTGATTATGGATACTTCATGCTCATACTGCATTGAATATTATCGATACAGCAAAAAAAAGGTTTTCGAGGCTTTTTATTTTAAAACTGGAGATTTACTATGGATATTGTGGTTCTTGGATGTTTGAAGGGTTATACTGGGTTTACTATTGATTTTGGAAAGGAAAAGAAAAGTACTACTTTTATGCCGGTCCAAGAGATATTCCCAGACTTTTTGTCTGCTCTTTTCAAATATATATATACCCATAGTCCATTTCAGTATTTTGAACACCTGATGCGTTATTCTGGGTCTTATTTTCAAATATAAATACTCATAGTCCGATGGAGTATTTCGAATACCCGATGCATTATTCTGGATCTTATTTTAAAATATATATACTTATAGTCTGATGCGGTATTCCGGACCTCCGATGTATTATTCTGGGTTTTTATTTCCTATATGCACACATACATATATATATGCATAGTCCAATGCGGTATTCCGGGCGCCCGATGTGGTATTTCGAGTTTATACTATTATGCATTCATTCATCACATCATATTCCATAGCATCGGATTGACTTGAGTGTACTTGGATTGTCGATTGCTTGTATTGATTTTATTATTGTTGCCCTCTTGTTGGTTCTATTATCTCTATTTTCGATTTTATAACTAGAGTTAGGTGGATCCCTGTATTTTTTGTACTTTCCTGTAATTTATTTTATATATTATCTTTCTGTGCTCGGTCGGCCTATGATGCCTAGTGGGTACCTGTTGTCTTAGTACTCATACTACACTCTGCATCTTTTTCTGATGCAGTATCTAGTACAAGCCACCCTCACTGATCCTTCCATCGTTCTAGGCCTGTTGCAGTTAAGATCGCGGTGAGCTCCCGGTGCCTTGGAGACTTTACATGCTTTCCATCTTGTATTCATGTCTATATTTTGCATTTTGGATAGACAGAGTCTGTTGTATAGCTACTCCATACTTTAGTCGCTTTTGTACTAGTGACACCAGGTCCCGGTTGGTTCTAGTGTATTTTTTTATCGTTCCTGGTCACTTTAAGGCCATCTTTTGTATATTGCTACAGTTGGTATGTATATATATGCTATTGGCCCTGTCCCTCTTAACTATATCTTATGCTTCCTTACTTAATTTGCTTTTATCGTCTTCTGCGTTATTGAGTTTGACTTGCCTACTGGGGGTTATGTAGGCGCCATCATGGTCCGGTTTTGGATTGTGACACGCAGCTTAAAAGATATAGAATGCTTAGTATCACGTGGTAATGTAGTTGGCTTGCATTTAAAATGGAATTGTGTTGAAATAAAATAAGGTGATTTTCGTAGCAGGGAAAATTGTTAAGTAGTAGTGCGAAGGGTCAATATTTTGTACTTTGGTGATTTTTTCCTGGGACGCGGCTATGTTTACGATTTTTCTGTGAAAGTGATATGTTTTTTTCTAGTTAAATTAAAATATTATTTCAGTTTATAATATATATTTTCGTGGTAAAATGGAACGCTTTGAATTTCCAGTGTGAAAGGATTCTTCTAACTTAAAAGTATGTAATGCTATCCAATATTATTTCCTTTGTCAAATATGTTTTCACGGTTTTATTTCATGTCAAAGTGCGTTAGTGAAACTGCCATTTAGAATTTTAAAATTTACTCCATTGTTTTGATCAATTACCATTATTAAGAGTTGTATAAAAATGAATGGGACCGTGTACCTGATTTTTTTATTTATTTTTTTAATTTATGGTGTTCTGAAATATTTTCGTGGAGGGCTATTCTTGATTTGATGGGTATGATTAAGTGACTAATAGTGATTTATTTGAAGTGCTTAATAACACTGTTGTGGCCACAGCAGGTCATTCTGGCAGGAAAGAGCAAATTATTTGATTTTTGCTGGCGTAAATCATCTCCATAACATAGTTAAAATAGGATTGTGAAATATTGTACATAAGTCACATAGTAAAGAAAGGAGAAATTAGAACGGATTTTATTCAAACTTTAAATTCAACATCTATACATAATAATATAATGTTTGTACATTTATGAATATATTTGCATTCATTCTTTATATGATGGATCTAGTAAAGTTCCTATATAAATTTCAATTCACAGTTGTTGTTGTGTTTCCGTCGGACATTGAATCTGCATATGGGAGATGTCTGTGTGTGTCCAAACTATCGACACCTCAGGTAGTTTTATGATTGTATCAAAATAGAAGTACAAAATTAAGTGTCATAAATCACAAAGTTGTAAAATTATATAAATGTGCATAAATATGTACCTGGACAAGTATTCTGTGGAATTAGATGTGTATGATTTATACACATTTCATCCATCAGAGAAATTCTAGTAGTGATAAGTTAGGGTAGGTTATGAAATTATGATAGTCAAACTGCACTAAGTAAATGTGAATCATACATTGTGTCATAAGACAATTAAATTTTGTTGCTTTGTTGAATGTCTGAAACTTTAAAAAGTATGACTCTACATAATAGTTTAGTTAATGAAATTGAGCTGTATATTATTTCATAATACCAATATATTGTATTTTCGATATGTATAGCGTATGAAATAGGTAAACATACAGGAGATTTAGTCTATCAGAAGCATGAGTTGTAAGGTGCACAAAGGTTTAGGGAAATCGATGGTAAAATTTAAATGAACAGAGATATAACTACTGGATAGGAGAAATTCATATGGAGATGTAACTCAACTAACATTAGTTGATGATATGCAACAGTTGAAGAGACGTAACATTCAAGAAAACTTTTAGATGGTCAGCTTTGGCATAACATTGTCTGTGTACTAGATTGCTTGGCGATGTGGTGATATTAAAAATTATGGATGTAAGAGTACGGATGATTAGTCAGAAAGCCTTAGCAGGTCAAGATTAAAGTGATGGGAGGTTGGTATAATACCATTTCAATAAAAAAAAATAATGGAGGAGCATGCCATATAAGAAAAGGTGTATGTAGAAACAATTTGGAGAGGAACGTAACTATTAATAGATAAGACTATCCGAGATCACTGACGAAAATATAAGCCTAGAAGCATGTCAATGAAATATTTAGTTTTATGCTACAGTAAGGGGCTAACTACTGACAGCGAGTTTCTATTTTTGCTTTTGCCCCTTTATCAATTAATGAAATTCTACAACATGGCAAAAGTAGTCTTTTTTTTTATTTAAAGTAAAAGACAGAAAGAGGCAGCATAAGTTTAAGCCTTCTCTCTTATATAACAATCCAATATGGTATACAATGACAGACAAAGGGTAAGACAAACAGGACACACAGATAATAAGGAACCTCAACTAAAAACCATCAAAACTCACGATACGTCAGTATTTTTAAAGAAAGCACTGCTCAATAGATTGGGAAAGCAACTCAGCTTATAAGTTCCATGATAGCAGAGACAATATCTTCATCTGCAGCCTTGAGAGCTTTGACCACTTTGGGTTTGAAAACTCGAGCTTGAGGCATCACCATTTCTATATCCTTTGGTTCTATGCCAGTCTCTACTATTCGGTAATGTAATTCAAGGTTGTAGCATTTAATGTACTCACTTGCACTGTAATCTGAATTAGACGGCAAGATCTACCTATAGAATTCTATGACCACCAGTTTCTGAAGAAACTTAATTATATAATAGGTACTCCTTTAAAAATAGACAAATGAACCACCAATGCCATTAGAGGTAAATGTGCTCGTATATGTGTTAAAGTTCCATTAAAATCAGCTCTTCCACCTTATATTTTTAATTGGTAATTAAGCTTCAACAACACCTAGCTTACAAAATATATTGGAACTAATGCATCTCTTGTGGAAGAGTTGGAAGTTTCTGTTGGCGTATTCTTAGTTGATTTTATTAGTCATTATGTTCCACTGTGTTTTTTTTTGTTTTTTTCTACCTTAGGAGTATGTAGGCGCTCTCGCAAACCTGTGGCTCATTTATCGAGGGGCGAGAAGTAGTTGTAACTATATCAAATTTACAGAGAAAGAGGAGTCTAAGGTTATCTTTATGGGGTAATTATTAATAGGTAAGACTATCCGAGTTCACGTGCAAGTACAACTAATTTACAGGGGAGAAACATTTTGCCGACGAAAAAGTGAAGCTGTAACTGTGAATTACAGGGGAAGCAACAGTGATAATGACACTACTTTCCAAAAAATAAGAGATAACAGTTTATGTTGATTTAAGAAAATATAGGATCTTTGGCAACGAAGTTGCTATGAGAGTTCATACTCAGTTTGGTCTGTTTCGAACTTACCATGAAAGGCATTTAATTCAGTTCTTTTTTTAAAGTGAAAAATCCATAAGGGACAAAGTATCAAAGTTCATGTGAGAGTGCAGAAAATTAATTTTACTAAATTCACAAGCATAAACAACTTGAGATGTTGGTAACAGTTTAAGTAGAACACAGAAGCGTTGGGAAGAAAGTCATTGTGAAAGTTCATTATCAGTTCGACTCTTAAACAATCGAGTATATAGGCCTGTCAACAGATATAAATAGCACTTTAGTAGGAGTATATAAAATTAAAAGATGTAAACTTACAACTCCATTACAGGGGAGACAAATTTTATTGACGGATAATGATTCTGTAATTGTGACCTGCAGGGAAAGCAATACTGATACTGACAGTAATCTGCGAGGAAAAAGAACGCCAAACATAGTTACGAAGAAACAACATGAGATATTGGTAACAGCTTAAGTAGAACAGAGAGAAAAAGCGCCACACATAGAGAAGAAGCTATTGTGTTTTGATAAGCAGTAACTTTGGGTAAGGAGGAGAAACAGGTCATACTTGTTTGTTTCGCGAAGAAGGTGAAGATTTGTAGAAACAGTGATATGCGATTATTTTTCTCAGAGAGAGTGGAGATAAGTTGAAACTCTTCGAGATTTGTTAGAGGTTGGCGGTTGTCCAGGCTATGAGAGTTGGAGTGGGGTCTCTTCGCTAAGGATGTAGTAGCACACTGTTGCAGAGCTGGCAAATTGGTTGTTATTTATGTATTTTTTCAATTGATTTTTTAATCTATATCTATCTATAGTACCTCAAAAGCATGAATTCACTAACTTAAAAGTGAAATTGCTATAATATCCTCAACTCATTTATTTAAAATAAAATTATTTAAATTCCAAAAATACCATTCTATTTGCTTTAGACTATGCCTTACAATCCTAAATAGCCGCACTGCTAATTTCTCAACAGACACCAATGAACACTTTCACCAGACGCCTCAACCATAATTTCTCAACAATTGCACCGCTTACTCTCTTTAAAAACCATTTTTGTGATGGCACAACCCAAATAATCTTCCAGCTTCCCTTCCATTTTCTCTATTAGGCTATCATGTATGCCCTGTTACATCTGAACTTTCAAGCTTTTGTGATTAGACATCTACTTCAAATAGTTTATGCCATTGCAATTTCTTCTGAACTTTCAAATTTTTGCAATTAAACATCTACTTCAAACAGTTTATACCGTTACAATTTATGTTCAGATTTTTGTGATTTTCAATATTCCTTCCATCTAATTCTGTTGTTAATGCTCAGCCAAATTATTGCCAAAATTTTCCGTCCAGGATTCAACTTGTAAGTTTCTTTATCTGAAACTGCTATAGTATCATTCATGACTGTTCACCCTTCCGATGTTCCTAATCGATCTTTTTTCACACTAATAAAATCTGTATTGTATATGTTCCTTATTTGGTTTCAAAAAAAAACAACCCAATTAGTTATTTAACTTTCATACTTTTATGGCTTTCCACTTCTCTGTTTTCAAATTTAGAGCAAAATATTAAAATTTAGAATGCTTGTTGCTTCATCTTATTTAATAATTTGTATATGTTTGTATCTGTTACTCTTTTTTAATGTGTTCCTCTTTTCTATTTAATGCATTATAACACTCATTCTTGCGCTTTGTATTTTTTAGTTCAATAGAAATTGATAATACATTACACACGCTTCATACGATATACAGACGTGAAATCATGAAAACATAAACCAAAGCCATTGCTGTAATACTAAGTAAAGTAATGAAGAAAGTCAAGGAAGTGAAATTCGATAATATTATGGATGGTTTTCTTGCTGAACACACGTAACATACAATTTTATATAAATGACATTTAACAAACAATCCCCAATGGTTGGTTAACAAAAAAAAAAAAACAATCCACAATAGTTGATTGTATCTGCCACAACATGTTTTCTCACATGGCCAGCTTTACGTCGCACTTTCAAGGGGAATGCACTTTCAAGGGGAATATCAATAGTCACGACAAAAGTATTGACCATGACAGAACAACTAGATTGGAAGACAGTAAACAATCCCCAATGGTTGGTTATCAAAAAAAAAAAAAAAACAATCCACAATAGTTGATTGTATCTGCCACAACATGTTTTCTCACATGGCCAGCTTTACGTCGCACTTTCAAGGGGAATGCACTTTCAAGGGGAATATCAATAGTCACGACAAAAGTATTGACCATGACAGAACAACTAGATTGGAAGACAGTAACATACACACGGAATCGTCTATAAGGAAGTATTTGGTGAGATGATTAATTACATGTTTGAACATCAAATCGAAAAAATATATACATTGCATGTATCTAATTAAACTTTCATTGGTTGTCCTTTTAGATTTGGATAAATAGGAGCCGATATGACCATCCACATTCAACTTTCACAGAAGACTTTCCTATATTCTTTCATTTAGAATTAGTTATTTAAAACTATGTTACAATTATTTCGCTACTATTTAACGATAACATGTGTTTCATGACTCGACATAAATAAGAGTCTACTATATTCTTTCATGTTAAACTAGTTATTTCAAACTTTGCTTAAATTATATCGCTCTGCATATCCAATATTTAGCTAAGATAGTATTGATACTATTTCCCGATAATATTTATTTACAGACTTAGCATATACGTGCAACGCACGTGCAGTTAATCTAGTATGTACATAAAATTGTGTGTAATTATAAGGAAAAAATTACTTGGGTGAGTACTTTTTAATAAATAATTACTGTTTTTAGCGATATTTTTTATTTGTTACCATCAGTAGCAATACATAGCAATACTATGATAAATTTGCACGATGTATTAAAAGTGGATTATGCATGCAATATAGATGTATTATAAGTGTTTTAAAATGTATTATGCTTGTTTGATAAGAAATTGACACAATGTATTATAAGTGTATAAAAGTGTAATAAATATATTATCCATGAATAAAACTTGTATTATATGTGTGTTTATAAATTATTCTCAGCAATATGTATTAAAACTATATTATAAATGTATTATAAGTGCCCAGTAAAAAACAAATGTTATTGCTATAAATGGTAAATATTTTCTTAATATAGCATATCTATGTAAGTTTCCCTATAAGGAAAAAATAGATATTTATATAATCGGTTTGGTTCGACTTTTTCAATAATTTTTTGCTTAAAACAAAAACTAAACCAAATTATGTTTGTTTTTTAAAATTTAAAATCAAACCCAAAAAAAGTTTGGTTTTTAATTCGATTTAGTTCGGTTCTCCGTGATTAAGTACCCACCATGTTAACAAAATAACACACGATATGTGTTAAGAATGGGGTCCGGGGCAAGTCTAAAGAGATACAGAAGGATTGTACCAGTATTAAGTGCTAGACTCTCATGTATAAATGGAATGAATCCTCAGCCTCAAACAACCTCCACTAGGCTGACCACTGTACTGTACACACCAGATACAATGTTACATTTACAAGAACCTTGCGCAAAGTCCAACCTTTGAGTATCATTTTAATTGGAATGACAGAGTTCAAGCCTTAGCTTTAGAGGGTGTTGCTATCAAATGATGTAAAGTTGATGCCTGGATGACAGCGCTAGGACTAGTATCTCTACTTCGTGTTGGCACAGACAGCCTAAGACCCATGTTTTTGTCAACTCCACTTCTTAGAACACGTCGCCAAGACCGTGGAAGGCTTCGTACCAGCCGTGTTGAAGCTACCAGTAGAATCACACCGAGAATGATGCACATCCTGTACAGAAAGATCTCAACATATACAGTATTTCTTTTGGATAAGTAATTGAAATTTTCATTTATTGCACTGAGAATGCACATTTATTTACAGCAAAAAGACCTACAGTTCCGTTATAAATCTAGGAATCCAGGAAGACGACACCAAGGCATTTAAATCAGACCCATACTTTCAGTTAAACAACGAATACAAAAGCCGTAATGTAACATTCTAAATTTGACATGGTGAACTGCTGTGCACTTGTTTTCAAAGAAGAAAAAGAATCAGCTGTGTACTTGTGTTGAAAACATCGATTAACGGCATAATCTTATTGAACTTATGATAATGTGCAGTGCAAAGGAAAATGGTAAACGAATAACCCCAGCTTTCCTCTATGGACATTCTGAACAATAGACCAATATCCACTTTCTAAAGAAACAACTTACGAACTTTCTGTAATTAAAAGTTACAGATGGGGAAAGTGCACAAATAGCCTATGTTGCTCGAACTCTTCAAAAATATCGATGGGTACATGTCAGCTTCTTCAAAAATAGTGCATTTTTGGAGGATCCAACACGAGTGCGGCAACATTTTTGAAGAGTCCGAGCAATATAACAAATACCCGCTTTTTGGGTTCATCATTCAATTATTGCCCGTCGTATGTTTTTTAAAACAAGTTTACCTATTTTTGGAAATGATTCATACATACGCGAGTGAGGTTAAAAATTCGCGTCTGAAGTGCATAAAAAAACTGTTTTATATCTCATACATGTGTGTCTAAATTTGTTTGGCCAAAAATGTTTTTTTTCCTCGAATTTCAACAAATTAACAATCAAATCTATTCAAAATAAGCTTAAATTTGAAACATAAATTTGAGATGTCATAGAGAACAAATTTCAATTATCAATTTGTCAAAACAACAACAAATCTAACAAACTCATCAACACTGTTTTAATTTTTTGAAGTATGTATGAGTTTGTCATACACAACTTAGACACATAAAATTGGCTTAAGTTTTAGGCGTGTGCATCTGGAAAAAAGAGTCAAGAAATAATAATTTTATTTCTCGAATTTCAACAGTCAAATCTACTCTAAATAAGCTCAAATTTGAAACATAAGTTCCATGTATATAAAGAACAAACATCAATCATCAATTTGTCCAAACAAGAACAAATTAAACAAACTCATTTAACATCATTTTAATTTTTCGACGAAAATTAGCTAAAGTTGGCTAAAGTTTCAAACATGTGCATTTGAAATTTTTTGCCAAGAAAATAATACTTTTATTTTTCAAATTTCAACACCCAAATCTACTTCAAATAAGCTTAAATTTAAAACATAAATTACATTTATCATAAAGAACAAATCTAAATAATCAATTTGCAAAATAACAACAAATCTAATAAATTCATTTAGCACTCTATTATTTTTTTCATTTATGACTGCACTCAGTCATATATGACTGAAACACATATTAAATATGACTACAGTTTCAAGTGTGCATATGAATGCAAAAGCAGAAACAAAAGCATAAAAAACAAAAAAGAAGCATGTGCTTTTGCTTGAAAATTTCCTAATATTGAATATTGGTGCAAAAAATTTATGACGAATAATACTAAAATGGGGCAGCAAAAATAAAATACCCCATGAAATTTTTACAGTTACATATGACCCGCATTTATTCTCAACATTTTTCCCATTAAAATTTTACGAGATTTAAAGGTACAACAACAACAATATATACCCAATATAATCCCATAAAATGGAGTCTGGAAAAGGTAGAGTGTACGCAGTCCGTACCACTACCTCAAAAGTGAGGTAGAAAAGTTGTTTCCAATAGATTTAAAGGTAATACTAAAAAATACATCATCATCAACAATATACCCAGTATATTTCCACAAAGTGGGGTCAAAATACTAAAAGATACATGTTTTCAACATTTCTCTAAAACTCTCTTCTTAATAAACGTGTAAGGTGAAAATAAGTCATTCAATTTTTCTTTTTTTGATAATCATTGTATCGGGACCAATTTGCGCGCACATCGAATGATTCCATAAAGTATCGGCTATTTCCACTGAAACTGACAGTGGCGTAACCAGAAATCTCATCGAGGGTGTTCAAACTTTTGAAGATGTCAATAAATTTTTTGATGTGGATGCACCAAACATTTTAAATCAAACAACAAAATATTTAGCTAAACCATAAAAACATTCGTAATAGAATGCAATTTTATAAAATCAAGATTAATATAGGGTGTGTTTGGAAAGTCACCTAATAATTAGAATTGATGTAATTACCAACTTAGTAATTACACAGCCTAGTAATTACAATGACCTGTTTATTTGCCACAATGTAATTACAAGTGTACTGTTTGGTTGCACAAGTGTAATCACATGGTTATATTAAATTTTTAAAATAAAAATTAATAATTAAAAATTGAAATTAATATTTGACAAAGGCCTTTATAAATGATATTAAATTAGGTATAAGATATATATTGTTTTTTAAAAATATATTAATAAACATATATTCTTAACTAATATTATAAAAAATAATTGATATATTTTTTTTCAAATTAGTATATTTTAATTAAATTAATCATAAAAACTAAAAGCACATGATTTTAAAAATCATGAAATGCATGTTTGATAACAAGATTAATATTATAAATATAATGTCATAAAATTATTAAAACATTGACAAAAAGATAATCTATCGATTCTAACTGAAAAATGAATGGCTTGCGATGTGAAATATCAAGTCAATACTACTAAAATAAATAAATTAGAATCGAAAAAATAACATAAGTTCAAAATTCAAAACCAAAAAAGTTAACATAATACACTTATGTCAACTTTCAACATAACATACATAAATATAATTCAAAGAAAAGGAAAATGTAAATTTTATTCAACAATGAATTCTACTTTAATTTAAAAATTAGAATACTAACACAATTATGCTAAATGAAAAATAAAATAAAAAATATGAACAATTGCATGAAAACACAAAAAATAAAGGTTGAAAAATGAGAAGTAAGAAAATGAAATATAAATAATGTAAAATAAAAAATATTTTTTTTAAAAAATAAAAATAATAAAAATAAAAAAGAATTTAAAATAATAGAAATAAAAAAAATAAAAATAAAAGAAAGAAATTAAAAAGTAGCCTTGTAATTACACCACGTAATTATCACAATTCACGGCTCCCCCTGAGGATTGCACCATGTAATTACCACAATTCACAGCTCCCCTGAGAATTGAAGAGTGTAATTATATCCTGTCAATTACACTCAATTACCTGCTCACCAGATAATTACATGGCCAACCAAACAAATCAAACTGTGTAATTACACCCAATTACAGCAAATCTAGTTTCCAAGGTGGCTTTCCAAACAAGCCCATAAAGAAGTCAGACAAAAGAAATTCTACTAGTAAAAGTATATTTGTTTCACCGGACGAGATTTTATCTCTTGATATACTTTTATAATAAACTCATTAGAAATAACATGAAATAATTTTCTTTCTACAAAGGCACTACACTGTTTTAAATGTCATCATCCATTTGATTCCGGAGGTTTTTTTGTTACATGTTTTTCTTTTCTAGAGTTTGACTTTAAAATTTTAAGAATTGTTGGTAAACAATTTTTAATCAAAAACTACTTTTAAGATTGGTTGTTTACTTTTTACACAACTTTTTATACGTATTTAAGAAAATTTTAGTAATAGCAGCTTGTCGTGCTTATAAGTCATAACATGCTTGCGTATTGATGACTACCAATAATATTGATTAAGAAAAACAACAAAAATGTTATCCCAGAAAATCGAACCTGCTCTCTCTACCTCACTTTGACACCCTTGGCCGTTGGGCTGCCTATCAGGGGTGTTCAAAATGTAATACTCCCTCGTTTCAAGTTATTTATCTTAATTTGACTTGACACAAAATTTAAAAAAATAAATAAGATTTTTAAATTTTGTGGTCCTAAATATTGCCTCTGTTTCATTTTACTTGGCATACCTTTAAGAAAATTTTAATTAGAAGTGTATTTTACTAAACTAACATTATTAATGATGCTTTGAAACTCTAAATTTAACTATTACAACTTTATATAGTTATTTAATACTAAGAGTGTGTTTGGTATGATGGAAAATATTTTCCAGAAAATGTATTCCAATTTTCTCATGTTTGATTGACTTAAATGTTTTGGAAAATGTTTTCCAAATGAACTTATTTTCCTCAAATTTAAGGAAAATGACTTCCCTTGAATAAGTAAGGAAAACATTTTTTGAAACTCTCTTTCAACCTCACACCTTAACTTTCCACCCTAACCCAAGTCTCGGGTACCGATTTCTGACACTAACCACGAATCCGACTCCCGTTTCTCGACTCGAAACTCGACTCCCGACCCCGACACTCACTCCCGACCCGAGATCGGGTCAGGTACCATATCGGGAGTCGGGAGTCGGGAGTCGGGAGTTGTGGTTGAATTCGGCGCGAGAGTCGAGTGTTGGGGTCGAGTCCCCGATTGGGAATTGAGGTCGGCTACCTGGTCGGGAGTTAGGGTCGGCTCTCGAGTCGGGAGTCGAGGTGGGGTCTCGAGTCGAGAGTCGAGGTGGGGTCTCGAGTCGGGAGTCGGGGTCGAATCTTGGGTCGGGTGTCAGGGCCTGGTCTCGAGGACGGGTCTCAGGTCAGTGTCGTGGTTGAGTCCAGATCGAGAGTCGGGGTTGGGTGTCGAGGTCGAGTTTGGGTTTTGGGTCAGGTGTCCGGATCGGGGGTAAGGTCATGTGTCGGGGTCGGGTTTCGGGTCAAGAGTCAGGGTCGGGTCTTGAGCCGAGAGTTGGAGTTGGATGTCAGGGTCGGGTGTCGGGGTCGGCTCTCGGTTTGGGTGTCGGGGTCGGCTCTCGATTCGAGTGTCGAGGTTGGGTCCTGGGTCAAGAGCTGGGGTCGAATTCTGGATCGGGCATCAGGGTCGGATATCGGGTCGAGGTCGGGAGTCGGGTCGAGTCTCGGGTCGGGTGTCGGGGTCGGGTGCTGGGGCCGGGTCTCGAGTCAGCTGTTATTGTTGGGTCCGGGTCGGGAGTCAAAAGTCGGGGTTGAAATAACTATATTTAGTATAGGGGTCAAGTAAAATGAAACGGAGTGAGTATGTCAGGTAGGATGTTGGAGGTAAGGAGTTATAAAATATATAAAGTAACATTCTTTTTCAAACAGACTAAAAAGGAAAGTGACACAAATTGAAAAGAAGGGAGTACTATGCACTTGCATAAAGTGATATTTGATCTATATACACGGTATTATTTTTTGGTGAAGGGTGTCCACTTAACCAAGAAAAAGCATATTACAAGGTTCCGAGGAAGGTTCTACGGAGGTGCCTAGAAACTAAAGGAATTCCAATTGCATACATTAGAGCGATTAAAAACATGTATGATGGAGCCAAAACTTGGGTAAGGACAATGGGTCGAAGACTCAGAGCATTTCCCAGTTGTGATGGGGTTGTACTAGGAATCCGCTCTCAGCCTATTTTTATTTGCCTTGGTGATGCATGAATTGACTCATCTTATCCAAGGTGAGACGTCATGGTGTATGTTATTTGCAAATGACATAGTTCTGATCGATGAAACTCGCAGCAGAGTTATCACTAAGCTTAGAGGTTTGGCAACAAACCTTGGAGTCCAACGGGTTTAAGTTGAGTAGGACCAAGACAGAATACTTGGAGTGCAAGTTTAGTGACGTAACACATGAGGATGCTGCAGTGGTGAGGCTTGATTCACATATCATCTATAGGAAAGGAACTTTCAAGTATCTTGGGTTTATTATCCAAAATGATGCCAAAATCGACGAGGATGTCACACATCGTATTGGTGCAGGGTGGATGAAATGGAGACTCGCATCACGAGTCTTATGTGATAAGAAGGTATCACCAAAACTTAAAGACAAGTTTTACAAAGTGGTGGTTAGGCCGGCTATGTTGTATAGAGTCAAATGTTGGCTAGTAAAGAGGCTCCACATTCAGTGAAAGTTGCAGAAATGAAGATGTTGGGGTGGATGTGTGGGCACTCTAAGAGAGATTAGAAATGAAGATATTCGAGACAAGAGATGAGTGGTCTATATGGAGGATAAGATAGGGGAAGCAAGGCTTAGACGAATCGGTCATGTGAACAAGAGATGCACGGATGCATCAGTGCGGAGGTGTGAGAGGTTGCCTATAGATGGTTATAGGAGAGGCAGAGGTAGCAAGAAATATTGAGGAGAGGTGATTAGACAGGAATGACGTAACTCCAGCTTACCGAGGACATATGAGATTATGGAGGACACAAATTAGGGTAGAGAGTTAGGTAGGTAGTTGAGAGTTGTCTTGCTTTGTCTTTCATACTAGTAGTCATAGTATTATTCTAAGAGTTTCTTGTTATTCCATTTTGTTACTATTTACTATTTCTAGCACTTCGATTATTGTATTATTTTGTGGTACCAACTGTTTCATTTTTAGTGTGCTTTGTCATGCTTTCTTTAGCATTTTATCTTGGCTTTTTCACTTTCAAACTGCTTTTAATTGTTCTACTTGAGCCGAGGGTCTATCGAAAAGCCTCTCTACCTTGTAGGGGTAAGGTCTGCATACACACTACCCTCCTCAGACCTCACTTGTGAGATTATATTGGGTATGTTGTTGTTGGTGTTCGCTTAACAACCCTTGAAACAATGTAGCTATGCCACTAGGCACATCCAACAAGGCCAAGGCTTGGACAAACCTGAAAAAATCATTTAAGTGTTTTGTCTGCGCTGAAATTTGAACCCGAAACCTCAATGGTTCTCAACCCATTTTATTAATCACTAGGCCGCACCCTTGAGCGCAACAACACATTCAATTTTGAAATGGAGGGACTAATATGTGGCATCATAAAGGTAAGATCATAAAAGTTTTGAAACCCACCTGACAACCAAGTAGAGAAGGGAAAAAGGCTCACATAAAGATGCAGAAGCAAGTTCAGCAAGAATTAATGAATCTTTCCTATTTATCCCTATTTAGTATTTCATTTAATTAAAAAAAAACCATTTTTATGGGATGAGGAGACAATACATAAGAGGGCCTTGCCTCTCTTGTAATAAAGAAGCTTGACGAGCAAAATAGATGGCAATAGGTCAAAAGGTTAATGGTAAAAAAGGCAAAGAAAAGCAACATGTCATGCATACCATCCAAGCAACAGCCAGAGACGAGATGTTGGTGCTGAAGGCAACCGTTCACCCAAAGCAAACATACCAGCAAATACACCAGTTACAATAGATGCAACAGCCGCACATGTAGACACTACAATTGCCCTTCCATGCTTCAAGCCACGTGTCTGTTTGGAAAAATAGAAGTACTTGGTGAAAACTGTTCATAAGACAGACAGGATGATAGTTTTCCCTTAGAGGAAAAAAAGACAATAAGTTAGATTATAGTGGTTTCATGGTCTCATCTCTCTTTGCTAGTTAACATGATGTCGACCATATTTGATCCTGATTATGTTACGTTTGGAGTCGCGATATCAATATTACTGGTAAGTGGTAATAGCAGATATAAATAATGTTGATCACAAGGAGTACCTGACATACAAAACCAGAAGCACTACAACAAATGCTTATTGAAATACAAACGGGCACCAACAACTTGGAAAATCCCTGCTCCAAGAATAAAAATCCCATCTTTGATATCACGGATGAAATCCTGTAATAACCATATTATAGGGTCATTATCTGTAATAAGACGGGAGAGCATCCACATCTAAATAAACCACCAACACTTTGAGATTGGAAATAAACAACCAACACTTGACATAGGAAAAAGATGACCTTGGCAAGCTTACTATATCAAGACTATGAAATTTTCTCATGCAATCAAGCATACAAGTTCATTAATATGATTGCGTAGTAGTTAATAACAACCCAGCTAAAAGAAAACTAATCAAGCAACAAAAAGAACTGTTGACTGTTGTGAATTCTGCCTTAAGGGATTTTGAATAATAAATACTCCCTCCGATCCATTTTATGTGGCATACTTTGACTTGGCACGGTGTTTAAGAAAAAATGAAGACTTTTGAAACTTGTGGTCCAAAATAATCCTTGAACATTTGTGTGGTTGTAAATCATTTCATTAAGGGTAAAAGGGGAATTTCAAAGATAAATCTTTTCTAATTATAGAAAGGTGACATTCTTTTTGGGACGGACTAAAAAGGAAAGTGTGCCACATAAAATGGGACGGGGGAGTAATATTTAGGCTCGTCGTTTCAGGAGAATGTAAAGAATGGAATGATAGATGAAGATGTTATTCATAGGATCAAAACGGATGGTTGAAGTGGAGAAGCGCTATCGATGTGTTATATGGTAGAAAGATGCCTACCAAAAGGTAAGTTTTGTAGAACTATAAGACCGGCAATGTTATATGGAAGCGAAAGTTGGGCTGCTAAAGTCCAACATATCCACAAGATGAGTGTTACAGAGATGCAGATACTAAGATAATGCGCGCACAGCGGTCATACAAAATTAGATAAGATTAAAAATGACAACATTCGCTAGAAAGTGTAAGTAGCATGCATTGAGGATAAGATGTGAGAAGGTTGCTTGAGATGGTTTGGATATGTTCTGTGTCGACATATAGATGCACCGGTCCATATGTGTGAAACTAGTGTAAGTGAAGGTGTTAAAAGGGGAAGGGATAGACCTAAAATTATATGGAACGAAGTTGTCTTGGTATCAATGCAGACTTAGCTAAAGATATGACATAATGGAAGAAAAAAATCCATATAGGTAATATCTACTAGTCGAGGATTTAAACTTATTAGGAAACTTCTAATATTAATATTGTTGTTGTTGTTGTTGTTGTTGTTATTATTATTATTATTATTACACTTAACTTATATTTTACTTCTATTTTATTTACTATGATAATGATATGAAATGAGCTTAAATGAAGAAGTAGGAAATCGTATAGCCAACCCAACTTGTTTGGGACTGAGGCGTAGTTGTTGTAAATAATATCTAATACAAGTCTACTCGTTCTGATTTATGGACTTTACAGTGATAAAAAGGGTCTGGTACTAGTCCACTCTCATTTAGCATGCATCAATACAAAATTCCATCTATAGATGCGACTGTCATTAGAGGGTAATCTAGTGTATGGGGTTTCTGCATTTTAGGCCAATGTACAAGAAATAAGCTGCTCCTATTATCAAGACAAGCAAAAGATGAGTATAAGAGAAGAAGTAGTACCCAAACAAAATTCCAGATTCCAGTCCATAAATAATTTCCTCAATTACTTCATATTGCATCTGCATTGGGGGAAAATTTGCATATGGCATCAGGCATGTTCAAGAGCATCATATGTAAGAGCTTAGTGGAAAACTCATACCAGTTCTTGTTCTCTTCGCTGGCGTCTATAAATGCGAAGCCATCCATTAAGGAGTACCTATATCCATTGAAGAGTATAAGATCTTGGAATTCAAAAAGTACAAAAGCATTCAAATACTCCTTCAGCCCTAATAGCTCAAAACTATACGTGGATATTTCATAAAAAGAACAGTACAAGTACAAATCAATACTGTACAACCCAAGAAGTAAGAATTTTGCAGTACAATGAATATTTTACTTAAATGAAGAAAGTTATACGCAATGCAGTGGCCAGAGGGCCTGGCAAATCAAGTTAAATGTTCTCTTCTAAAGCTATTAGAACAACGAGCCTGAAACAGTTGGTCAGCAACAGTGGTCCCCGACAAGAGCATTAACAGACAGCAACCAAGCAATCTCCTTCAATAGTTTTAGATAGATAATATCTCCTCCCTTCGTCAAATACATTCTCATGTAGGACCAGTTATCCAGGAAACTGACATAAAAATATATTTTGTATTGCATACAAATGTCGGTAACCAGTGTCCCTAAAATAGGAATATGCTGGAAAAACTATCAGAATGTTTGAGAGGACACGACTGGTCCTAAATTTATATGACCATCTATATCAGTTGCATAAAACTCTAGAGAGCATGACTTCTTGGATCAACTGTACCAACGTCTAGGATGTTTGTTTAAAAAAAAAGGACCATTACGAAACCTGCCCATTTGCATGTGTTGTTATCGTTACATACCTCAACTTTCAGTTGTTCGCTATTTAAGGCACAAACTAAAGTTATGTTTGAGATTGAGTTCTGCAGAGAGTTACATAAGGACTTGGATGACTTTCTGACATTCTCACTGGTTTCAAGTAAACTATTATGAGATCTAAGCGACCACTTTTGGTTGAAGGGTAAAAAACAGTTTTACATGAAAAAGACAGCTAAGAAGGAAGAAGGGAAGACAGAAATTAAGAAAAAAGAAAGCCCATGCCGATTATAGACGTCAAATACACCTTAACCTGATTAGCCACCAAAGTTATTAGTTATGAGGTGTTACTCTCTTTATACATATAGGCTACAATAAAAAACCTAGGACTCGAATTGCTGACATGATAAACAATTGGTGACTTCAACGTAATTTGCAAGTTAAGTTTTTTTTTGTTTGGTAAGGTAAAGTATATCACTTTTCATTTTGAAGTCTAATATGAAAAGTACTTCTAATATGTAACAGAAACAACAAAAACTAGTAGGGAAAAGGGGGGAAAGAAGAAGTGGTGATGATGGTGTTACGGAATGCTTGAAGATGTTCAATTTCATCAAATAAATCAATTACTTTTGCATTTTTTTGCAATCGCAAGGAGCATAAAATTAGACGCTTGAAAAAACAAGCTTTTCATGAGAAAAGTTTCGTGGCAAACTACTTGTATATCAATCTGAAAGAAGCAGCTGCAAAATGCTATCAGTGGTTCGTCCTCCCTGTCCCATCTATTCAACCCTTTTTTTAGGTGCCAACTTACTACAAGTATTCTTGGTTAAGGAAAAACACAAGCGTTGAAAGGACTGATACTATAAGTTGGACAGAGGTCTTTTCTATTAAATTAATAATGTAGGAACCGATATACAAAAAGAACTCAGCATCTAATCGCTCCAAACTTAAATGATATAGCACCAGGGCAAAACCTTCTCAAGAAACTAGCTTAAAGTTTGCTTGTATTGCGCATAGAATAAGATACCTACAAACAAGATTGCAACAGCACATGCCAGCCATGGTAGATGAAAAATTGAGATAGCCGAAGCCTGCTGCTCCTCCCCTCCAGCACCAACAGCTGAAAAGAGAAAAGAGAAGTGGTAAGTTAAAGTTTGTCAGATATTCACATCCCAATGAAACATTTCAGGAAATAGATATAAGGTTCCATTAGAAAAGAGTAGTAGTAAGTTACAGAAAAAAATGATTTAAGCTACTTATTTCTTTTGGCAGTCAGGAAGTTGATGTTGTACAATCACTATAGAGGAGAAAAACAAAATAGTCCTTTAAGTATTGCTGCAGAAGTATTTTGGTTCTCTCTCTATATATATTCTATATAAAACATGCTTTAAGTTTATAAAAGTGGACAGGTTTGGTCCTTGGCTAAACAAACCCCTCAAAAACTAATGGGAAAGAGTCTTACCTAACGGCTGGAAACAACAGTAATAGAAAGAAGGGAAAGGGCACACTTATTTTCCGAAATCTCTAGTCAGATGTGAAAGTAAAAATGCTCTAACTCTTGGCTTTTGGTGCCAAAACCATTCTTCCAAAGTCAAAGTGAAGAATTTTGAGAAGAAAGTCTTCTTGTATTTCAGTATATCTGTACAACCTATGAAGCTAATACAATAAGTCCTATCTCTAATTTAGGAAAGACGATCAATGCTAATAACAATTAAATAAAATAAAATAGAATAAGATCTCCTATAATTAAGCTAGAAGATAAAATCTCCTAGAATCAAGCTAATCAGATAATTAACACAAACAATAATCATCGTGATATTTCTCAGTTCATCAAAAGAAGAGGTGGAAGAGAATCAACTCCATGTTATGGTGAACTAGAGAAGGCTGAAACACAATTCTTCTTTTATTTTGCTTGCTTTTATTTTTTTAATTCTATTTTCACCAAGAAAAATCTTAAGCTTCTAGGATCATACTAGGGAGAATGGCCCGTGTCAGCACGGTCCCAATATTATGAAATTAAAACTATAATGTATCTTTATTAAAAACAATGAATATTAGAATAAAAATATGCATAGTCTATTGATGTTCTAATTACTAAATTCTTGATTATCTAAGAGTATAGTTCTTATCCTTTCTATATGAATAAATTTTATTTAGAATATAAACTCTGATAAGTTCCTAAAATATTATTTATATATATATATATATATATATATATATATATATTGTGTGTGTGTATAATAATTAATAACTCATAGGAGTAGTATACTTAATCAAATACTGGATGGTTTGTTTTGCATGTAAAAATAACGAACATTTGGAAGGGAGAAAGAAGGAGAAACCTACACTGTCAGAGGTCAACAATGGTCATCCTTGTTATGGAAAAAGGCTTTCGGTGTTAACATTTATGAGATGTATGAAGGAAAGTTTCTTTTTGAATTCCCCAACAGGAACATGGCAGAACAGACCTTACAAGGGCAGTGGAACTGGAAGAACCAAAGGTTCAACCTGGAATGGTGGTCTCCGTTGGTAGGATGCACCCCTAACAACATTCTGACAAAGGAAACATGGGTTAGAATCATTGGAATTCCTCTCCATCTATGGTCAAGTAAAGTGTTCCAAGAAATTGGAAAGCTATGTGGAGGATGGATTGCTACAGAGGAGGAGACAGAACTGAAGAATCATATGATGTGGGCGAGAATCTTGGTAGCAAATGATGGAAGAAACATACCCAGAGAAGTTTCTATCTACAGGTATGGGGTCATTTACCATTTTCCGATATGGGCGGAGAGTCATGTGAGAGTTGAGGTGTCACCGGAAGTTGCAAAAGGTGATCCCAGAGCCGTTGGTGAAGAAATCATGAAGAGAAGTACAACTTCTTCTTTTACCCAGAGGTCTGTAGGTTGTAAAGACTGCAGAAAAGGTACTGAATCCCTTATTTTAAGGGATTTTCCAGCTGGAGAACATGTGGGTGGATCCTGGCCCACAGCTGGCAATGAAAAAGGAGGGAAATCACATGAGAGGCACATGCCTCATTTAAATCAGGGAACAAAATTGGGCCTCCATCAGCAGCCCAATACAAAGAAAAGAATATCTAAAAAACTTGGGCCTGATTACTCAAGCCAAGTGATTTTCAATGATATTTTAGGAAAAGACCCACAAGATGAAAGCTGCAACATTTTTCGTGAATCTCTTGAGCCTCAACACTGTCGAGAATTAGGAAAAGACCCACAAGATGAAAGCTGCAATATTTTTCGTGAATCTGTCGAGCCTCGACACTATCGAGAATTAGAGAAGGCATACATGAGGGTTGATCAAATTATTCAAGAGGAGTGGGAGATGGCAAACCTGGTGGGTGAAACAATCATCGAATCACTGCGCCAATTGATTGAAATAGAAGAGAATGATGTGAACATGATACAGAATTGGAGGACAACAGAACTCCAGAAACAGGGGACCAAAGATCAATCACCAAAGTGGGGGATTGGGAGATAGAAGAAGCTGTACCACTACAGATTGAACAACAGGAATTAGCCAAAAATAAAGAAAGGGAGACATCAGTGTGGGTACAACAAAACTTGATCAAGTTGGGGAAGATTCTAGGAGCTGATTTTCAGGGCCATGAAGAAGAGGCCCTTGAATTGCTATTACAAGTGGACAGTTCGAGACAAGCCATAAAAATGGAAGCAGAAACAGTGTGCAAAAAAGCTAGATTCCGAGGCTCCCAAGAGTTGAAAAGCCTCGTGAGTTTTGATGTTAAGTTCAAAAATAGTGGGAATAGGAGTAAGTGGAGAAATATGCTTTTATGTGATAGATGAAATTCAAATTAGTGACATGGCATGTAAGGGGATTGCATGATAGGGTCAAATGAAGACTGGTAAAGAATGTGATGGGGGGTGGAATGCAGATATCATTTGTCTGCAAGAAACCAAATTAGGTTAGACAACTTTGGGGAGGTAGATGGATCAAATATGCAAGCTTGGAGGCTAGTGGAACTAGAGGGGGAATATTAATGTTATGGGATAGTAGGACTTGGAAAGGGGACATTGTGGAAACTGGTATATACTCTCTAACCTGTAAATTTGAGGCTCAATTGTATAACTACTCTTGCCATATCACAGGGGTGTATGCCCCTAACTGCTATATAGAAAGGAGGTATGTCTGGGAGGAAATTGGGGCAATAAGGGGAATAATTGAAGGACCTTGGGTTGTATGTGGTGATTTCAATGTAGTAAGGTTTATATCAGAGAAAAGAAATTGTGTGAGAAGAACCAGAGGCATGAGAGAATTTTCAAATGTCATTGAAGATCTGAAATTGATAGACCTACAGCTAGAAGACAACAATTACACATGGTTTAGAGAGGACAATCTTGAGGTAGCCTCCAGAATTAATAGAATTTTGATATCAGAAGAGTGGGATGACAACTTCAATAACATAAGACAAATTGCTCTACAGAGGCTCAGATCAGACCATAATCCTGTAGCATTACAAGGGGGTGTATGGAACAAAAGCAAGAACTACTTTAAGTTCGAAAACTGGTGGCTTGGTACGGAAGGTTTCACTGACAGAATTAGTAGCTGGTGGTGTTCTTTTAACTTCTCCGGAAGACCTGACTTCATTCTTGCTTCAAAACTTAAGGCTCTGAAAACCAAACTTAAGGATTGGAGCATGAGTGAACAAGGAAATTTAGGATCTAAAAGGAGAATTCTTCTTAAAAAATTGGCTGGGTTTGATGAGATCAGGAAGGATAGAGGATTATCAGAGGTGGAAATTTCAAGCAAGAATTCAACTTTACTAGAGTATGAAGAGTTGCTCAAAAACGAGGAAATCTCATGGAGGCAAAAATCCAGATCATTATGGTTCAAGGAGGGGGATAGGAACACCAAGTTCTTCCACAAAATGGCCAATGCTCACACAAGATACAATACCATTGATCAGTAGGTAATAGAAGGGGAAGTCTCACAGGATCCTACCAGAATAGAAGGAGAAATTGTAGAGTATTACAAGAAGCTGTACACTGAAACAAACAACTGGAGACCTGCTTTCAGGAACAACAATTGTCCCAAACTTACAGATGAGGAGAAAGTACATTTACAAAGAAATTTTGAGGAAAGTGAAATTCTGAACTGTTTGAAGATGTGTACAATTGATAAAGCCCCTGGCCCTGATGGCTTCACTATGGGTTTCTTCTTGAAATGCTGGAAGGTGGTGAAGGTAGATATCATGAAAGCTTTTCAAAACTTTTATGATCAGGAAGTTTTTGAAAAGAGTCTGAATGCCACTTTCATAACCCTGATACCTAAGAAGAAAGGTGTCAAAGAATTGAAAGACTTCAGGCCTATAAGCTTGATTGGAAGCATCTACAAATTGTTGGCCAAAGTTTTGACAGAGAGAATGAAAGGGGTCATGGCCAAACTTGTTGATTCACAGCAGATGGCTTTCATCAGAGGTAGACAAATCATGGATGCAGTGCTAATTGATAATGAGGTTGTGGACTCTAGACAGAAACAAAAGAAGCCAGGAATCTTGTGTAAGCTTGACATGGAGGAGGCATATGATCATGTAAATTGGGAATACCTACTGAATACTTTGGAAAGGATGGGTTTTGGAAGGAAGTGGGTCCAATGGATCAGACATTGCATCTCCATAGTGAGGTTTTCGGTCCTTATAAATGGATCCCCGATTGGATTCTTCAGTGCACAGAGGGGACCCAGACAAGGGGACCCTCTATCTCCCTTTTTGTTTCTAATTGCTATGGAGAGTCTGAACGACATGATTAAAACCGCAAAAGTGAGGGGATGGTTAAGTAGTTTTGAGGTTGGCAGAAATGGAGAGAATAGAGTGGAAGTAACTCATCTGCAACATGCAGATGATACTTTGATTCTATGTGATGCTGAGGAAGGCCAACTCAAGATTTTGAGGGTGATTTTGGTGCTCTTTGAGGGGTTCTCTGGTCTGCACATCAATTGGAGGAAAAGCTACTTGTACCCTATCAATGAAGTGCAAAACATGGAGTCTTTGAATGTCATACTGGGTGGGGAAATAGGTGTTTTGCCTACAACATATTTAGGGATGCCTCTGGGGGCTAGATCTCAGTCTTATGAGATCTGGAACAAGGTGGTAGAGAAGTGTGAGAAGAAGCTGGCAAGGTGGAAATCCCAATATATGTCCAGAGGTGGAAGACTGACTTTGATAAATTCTGTCCTTGATTCCCTCCCAACTTATATGATGTCTGTGGTTCCAATTCCTCAAAGAGTCATCAACAGATTGGACAAAATTAGGAGAAAGTTTTTGTGGCAGGGAAACAATGAGAAAAAGAGTTATAATTTGGTCAAATGGGATGCGGTAACAGTGGGTAAAAGACAAGGAGGACTGGGTATCAAGAACCTGAAAAATCAAAGTAAAGCTCTCAGAATGAAATGGTTGTGGAAGTTTTGCAATGAAAACCAATCCTACTGGAAGGAAATCATCAGTGCAAAATATGAAAGGGAAGATCACTGGATAACCAAAGCTATAACTACACCTTATGGAGTAAGTGTATGGAGGTCCATTAGATCCTTGTGGGATGAATTCAAAAACAATACAAGGATAAAAGTGGCAAATGGGGAAAAAACTGACTTCTGGAAGGACGCATGGCATGAGGCGGGCAGACTAGAAAATTTGTTTCCAGATATTAGTACCTTAGTATCACACCAACAAAAGTCCATATCTGATCACTGGTCTCCTCAAGGGTGGCACTTCATTTTCAGAAGACAGTTAAATGATTGGGAGATTCAAAGAGTTGCTGATTTTTACAACACCATTGATATACTCAATGGTTTGGAGAGGGGTCAGGATACTTTATGGTGGAAGGGCAACAAGAAGGGTATTTTCAAGGTGAATTGTGCTTATAACTGTTTGAACCAGGTGACAAGTCATTGGCCTTGGAAAGGAATCTGGAAATCCAAAACACCACACAAAGTGTCTTGTTTTGTGTGGTTATTAGCTAAGGAAGCTGTTCTGACCCAGGACAACCTAATGAGGAGAGGGATCCCATTGTGTTCAAGGTGCCTATTTTGTGGGGAAACTGTTGCGACAGTTAACCATCTTTTTCTACACTGCAAAGTAACTAGCCAGCTCTGGAAACTATTCCTTAATCTCAAGGGCATGTCATGGGTCATGCCTGGAAAGATCACTGAAGCCATTCAGAGTTGGGAAGAAGCTGGAAGGCAGTCTAAGAGCAGAGAGAGATGGAGAATTGTCCCTCCTAGCATTTGGTGGGCAATATGGAAGGAGAGGAATTCCAGATGTTTTGATAGTATCGAAAACAGTATGCAAAAAGTCAAGCTTAATTGCCTGCTGCTACTGTGTTTTTGGTGTAATCAGTTATACTCAAATGACACTATCTCCCTAATTGATGTACTAGACTCAATTTAGGCTTAGATAGCTGGATTTGGTGTACTCATTGTAAATATGGCTTAGTACTGCCTATGTACTGTTTTGAGAAATATACAAAGTTACCTATTTCAAAAAAAAAATGTAAAATAACGAATTATTACACGTTAATTATTTAACAGTGAATTATGTTTACCCCTCACAAAGGTAAAATTTTATTAGGTATATTTTTCAGTTCTTTATTACTTGATTCACATTTACTCGACACAAATCTTAAAAAAATATTTATTAGGAATTTATTTTACTAAATTAATTTTATTAATTATGCTTTGAACATCCAAATTTTGACTATTAGTATTTTATATAATTACTTAATTATAAGGATAATATTAAAAGAAATAATAAATTTCTCTTAATTTGCTAAAATGAACAAATATTTTTTTTATTTTCAATATAATAGCCAAGTAAAAAAGAAATATATAACGCCATGTAAATAGAAATATATAACATTAATTTACTTTTAACATTTAACTATAATTAATTTATACAAATTAAAATCTTATTAAATCACTTAAATATATTAAATTTAAATAGTTTTAATATAAACTTGGGTATAAATAGTAAGTAATTACGCACCCAAGGGTGTGGCCTAGTGATCAATGAAGTGGAAATTAGAGTATGACATCATTATTACTCTAATAGATTAGGGGCCTCTACGTGTCAAATTGGATCAATGGGCCCTACCATATTCAATGGCATTTCAATGTTAGGGCACGATCTGTAATTTAAGAGGAAAAAATGGACTTTTCCTAAAGTTATCGATAAGGTCTAAATAACAAAGCAAAAATGACAACCTTCTTAAGCAAGCTAATTTTGCAAAATGTTTCAAGGACCATTATACCCTTAAACTTTTCACTTAATGGCAAAAACCTGACATGTTGAAACCATGTCTTCTAATATATAGAAATTTGCTTTTATTTTCGGTTTTTGCAACGAAGACATACGGGGCAAGGTGGGAGTGGCCTTCGTGGTGGATAAGATGCGGGAAGCGAGGGCAAGATGGTTCGAGTATGTGAAGAGATGGAGCTTAAATGCTCTAGTGAGGAGGTGCGAGAGGTTGGCAGTAATAGGTTTAAAGAGAGAAAGAGATAGACCGAGGAAGAATTGAGAAGAGGTGATTAAAAAGGACATGGCGCATCTTCAACTCACCAAGGACATGACTCTTGATAGGAGAGCATAGAGGCTGAGGATTAGGGTAGATGGTTAGTAGGTAGTCGAGCGATTCCTCTCGTCCCAGTGGTAGAGCATGACTCTAGCTTGGAGCACCTTTTTGCTTCCTTACTAGTATTCTTATTATTATGATAGCATTATCTTATTCTTCAAATTTATTTACTTCTGTTGTTTCCTTTACTTTAGTTATCTTTACTATTTTTGTTGGCCAGTACGGGTGTGCAAAAACCGGTTTAACCGGTAAACCGAACCGACAAAAATGTTATTGGTTTATCGATATCGGGTTATTGGGTTAACGATTTTTAAACGATTTTCTAAATTTTTTTATTGGACTATCGGTTTGGTTTTCAGTTTTAAGATTTTAGTTAATGGTTAAACCGATAACCCAATAAGATTATATCAAAATTATATTCTTATCCATAATTGTATAATAGTGACTTTAGATTTTAGATACATAGCCTATTGTTTTTGCATCTTATAGTTGTTGTCTTAGTGTTGTTATTTTCTTTCTAAAGTCGTTGATTTGGTGGGGTTCTACCTATCAGTATTGTTTTTCTTTTTGAGAGATTGCTACCATTGCTATTGCATTCAAGTTTGCTACTTAACAAGAAAGAAAATAAGTTTGTTTTAGTAATAACGTATTTGAATTTATTTATGCTTGTAATTTATATAGACTTTTATGCATTAAGGTAGTGTATATCTGAAGATGAAAATAAGAAAAAGCAAAAAAAATTATAGGAGCATTTTCTTATTGGTTAAACCAAAAACCAAACCGTTAAGGACCAAAAACTGATTAACCGAAAATCGATATTGAATATCTTATTGGTTTGGTTATTGGTTTTGCATGTTTACAAACCAAAAATTGATAAAGCGAACCAATAATATACAAAACCAAAACCGAACCGACCGATGCGCATCCCTATTGGCCAGCACCCAAGGGTGTGGCCTAGTGGTCAATGAAGTGGTTAAAGAACCATGAGGTCTGAGGTCTCAGGTTCAAATCCCAGTAGAGACAAAAAATACTAGGTGATTCTTCCCATCTGTTCTAGCCTTGGTGGTTCCTGTTGTTGGTGGGAGGTGGCAGGTATCCCGTGGATTTAGTCGAGGTGCGCGAAAGCTGGACCGGACACCACGGTCATCAAAAAAAGAAAAAATTGTCCATACTTTTATTTCTTCAATGTTTTCGTTATAACTTTTCTAATCCTGCATTATTTTCAAACATGTTCTGGAAAACGATTTCCTTGAGCCGAGGGTCTATCGGAAACATCTCTACCCCACTAAGGTAGGGTGATGTCTGCATATACCTCACCTTCCCCAGACCCCACTTGTGGAACCACACTGGGAATGTTGTTTTTGGTGTTGCTTACTTTTAATTATTTTAGTAGGCTCTTTATTACATTTAAGTTAACTTATATTAGTAGGTTCTTTATTACATTTAAGTTAAGTCCTCTACACAAATCTAATGGATTTGCAACACGATTTTTTCTTCCATCAAACCTCAATTCTTTGATTATTTTATCCTTCCAGAGACCTCAAAAGCAGATCATTAAATCCCTCCGCCCACCCCTAATCACCAATTTTCAAATATAGAAGAAGCTCTATTTTGTTCCCAGTTTCCACACTAAAAAAAAGTAGTGGGTTGTAATTTGAAATTCAACCTAGGCAATATCCTTTGTGTTATGCTCCTAGAAGTTTCCACCCATTTCACTGAAAATAAGAATTTGTCAAGCCTAGCTGCACTGTAGTGACTGATCCCTCTGAACCAGGTAAATCTGCCCCTATACAATGGTAGATCGAATAGCTCCATGTCTTCTATCAAGTCTGAGAAGTCAGTCATTGCATTAGAGATGCATTTCCTTCTTTCATACAAAAAACTGTTAGTGTTGAAATCACCACAGAATAAAAACCCATGGACCCTCGCATAAACCCCCTATGGATCCTCACATAAACCCCTGAATGATGAAATCTCCTCCCAGCATAATTTCCTTTCCTTATAGTGTGTGGTGCATACACTTCTGTTGGACACCACTTAAAAGATTGTTGCACTGATTCAAAACAATAGGTAATTGAATAACAGCCTTTTGCAATCAGTTCCCCTTCCACACTCTATTGTCCCTATAACACTAGAATTCCACTACTTCTACCTTCAGCTTCAAGATATCCACATCTCATCATCTACATGCCCATAGTTGCTTGGCCATAATATCCACATCCTTGTCTAACTTTGTTTCCCAGAAAAAATACAAGTTTGCTCTCCATTTCTCAATTAGACTCTTAACGAGATTACTTTTAGAAATCATGTTAAGTCCCCTGACATTCCATGATATATTAATTTGACCTTCACTGATAAGTTGACCATGGATTTTCCCCCCGCTTCTAGCTCCCTCCACTTCTTCATTACTTTCCACTTGTTGCTTCTGACTTTTCTTTCTTTCATCTAGCTTCATATAGAGAGCTAGAGCTTCCTTTTCACATTCCACAAAAGCAGCATGATATTGAATTCTCAATTCCAGAACATTGGGATGAACCTGAGGTCTATATAGCCACTGGTTCAACTAAGAAGATGATATATTACACGTCAGACAAAGCATCATAAGGAATTGAAAGAGTAACAAACTGATGATCGTTTCACAACCAATAAGACGTGAAGACCTTCCAGAACAATAATACAAATCAATTTTGGACCAAACTAAATTTCTTAGAACCATACAGGTAATTGTCTCACCTTCATTTGATAAGATTTCAGTCTCTTTGCTTTACTATGAGGTCCCAAAGTCAAATTATAAGTTAACCAGAAATAAGACAGATTAACTGCATTGGTGCTTGAATAAAAGGAAGGTAGATTGATCAGAAGCAACCAACAACAACACAACATACCCAATGTAAACCCACAGGTGGGGTCTGGAGAGGGTAGAGTGTACGCAGACCTTACCCTTACCTCGTGGAGGTAGAGAGGTTGTTTCCGATAGACCCTCGGCTCAAGTAACACATATCAAAGCAAATTTAAAAAGAGAAAACAGAAGTATCAGAAGCAACCAAATTTTCTCAATATTAATATTAAAAGAACGGATTGATTAGATGCCAAATATCAAGAGAAAAGACCGAGTAATAGTAATCCTCTAACAAAACAACACTCCAACTCCAACCAGGATAATGTAACGGACTAGATATTCTAAACCTGGTATGAGGCTGCACAATCCCCTGTTCGCATAAGGCCATCTATCCAGTAACACCATGCTTAGCAATACAGAGGAAAATGAACTGCTTCTTTGTTTTCCATAGCCTTGTTAGTTCTTTTAACGAATGCAAAGCATTTAGGAACTTACATTACCTATGGTGCCAATGCCCGCCAAGGTAATTCCTATCCAATCAATAACATTCATGATCTCCTTTAGATAAAAATGGGAAAAGACTGAAAGTATAGCAAGTCCACAGCCAGAAACTGGTTGAATGACCGATACCTGGAGTATATCATTGAAATGGTAAGTAAGAAGGATTCGCCTAGCTATCAATATAAGAAAGGAGCATTATGTTAAGGGTTTTCTCTAATAATGGATTTACTTTCAAACTATCAATTTCAATTCCTAAACATGCATAAGAGAAAGCTTGCTGGAAATGCACTTACTGGGGCTAGAGATAGTGCTCGCAACATCAAGACTGCTCCAAACAAATCCATAAGTAAACCAAATATCCATGGCTTGTTGAAAGCATAAGCTTTAATCACCTGTAGACATAGATCATGAAGCTTTCCAAGAAGTCGTGTTTCATAGAAGATATGTGCCGAGTTCATAAAATCAAAGGTAAGCAGGATAGCTTCTGGGAGACCAACATGATTTAACAAAGAACATAAAGGGAAAGAAAGAGATGACGTCCGCATAAAACTAGAGATAGCCAACCACAAGAACATTCACAGCTATTTCAAATACAATAAACGGCTTTCACACTTGATAACCATTCAATTAAAGACGTTCCTTTTTTTTGTTGATAAGTACCATTAAATTAAAGTTATTTTTTTAATAACCATGGTGTCCAGGCCGGCTTGCGCGCACTAATTTCACGGGTACCTTCTACCTTCCACCAGCACAAGTACCGGATAACTCTATCCACTAAGGCCAGGAAAGACAGGTAGAAATAAACTTGTCTAACGGGCCTGGACCGAACCGGTTTCCATCATGACCGTCCCAAGTAAAGGGGGGCAGGGCTGGGCTGGGACACCTTAACGAACCCGCACGAGTCCAACTGGCCAACTGGTGCAGGAAATTACATGAAGTGTCCTCAAAAGTGAGTGGTCTTCAATTTATGCCCTTCATAAGAAAAGTCTTTAAAAAATACCCTTCCTTCCTTTTTATGTATAGAACATATACAGTTTTGCCCCTCTACACCATAACTCTCCATGTTCATTTGTTTCTCAACTCTTTATTTTTTTTATTTTTTTTTTTATCTTTTTAATTTTTTATCTTTTTTCTTTTTTTCTTTTCTCAAATTTTTTTTATTCTCGTTTTCTTTTTTCTCAACCTTTATTTTTATTTTATTTTCTCTTAACTTTTTTTTGTTTTTTTTTCTCAATTTTATTTTTTTTTATTTTTTTTTTTTCTCTTTTTTCTTTTTTTTTTTCAACTTTTTTTTCTCATTTTGTTCTTTTTTTTCTCAACTTTTTTTTTACTCTTTTTTCTTTTTTTCTCAACTTTTATTTTTTTTCGCTTTTTTTTAATCTTTATTTTTTTCTTTTCTCTTTTATTCTTCTCTTTTTTTCTTTTTTCTTAACCTCTATTATTTTTTGCTAATGAACAAAAAAAGTTGGATAATCTGCAAAGAAGATCTTCTTTTTTTGAAATCGAAGTAAACTTAAGAGCGTGCTTTGTTGTTTGGAAGTCCTTTGGAACAAGTCTTGCCCCTAAGACAAATGTTATAGAACATCTCATAAATCAAGACACAATGAGGTAGTGTCAAGCCTTGCTCGTGGAGCATAACTTGTTGTTTGAAATATTCTTGAGCTAAGTCTTACCTCTAAGGCAAGAGTTATAGAGCATCTCATAAATTAAGACACAATGAAGTAGTGTTAACTCTTGCCCATGGGGCATAACTTATTTTTTGGGAGGCCCTTGGGCTAAGTCTTTCCTCTAAGGCAAACGTTATAGAGCATCTCATGATCAAGACATAATGTGCTAGTGTCAACTCTTGCCAATGAGGCGTAACTTGTTGTTTGAAAGTCTTTGAGCTAAGTTTTGCCTCTAAGGCAAGAGTTATAGAGCATCGCATAAATCAAGACACAATGTGGTAGTGTCAACTCTTGCCCATGGGGCGTAATTTGTTATTTGGAAGTCCTTGGGCTAAGTCTTGCCTCTTAGGCAAGCGTTATAGAGCATCCCATAAATCAAGCACAATATGATAGTGTCAACTCTTGCCCATGGGGCGTAACTTGTTGTTTGAAAGTCCTTGGGCTAGAGTTATAGAATGTCTCATAAATCAAGACACAATGAGGTAGTGTCAAGTCTTGCTCGTGGGGCATAACTTGTTGTTTGAAAATCCTTGAGCTAAGTCTTGCCTCTAAGGCAAGAGTTATAGAGTATCTCATAAATTTAGACATAATGAAGTAGTGTGAACTCTTGCCCATGGAGCGTAACTTGTATTTTTTAAGAGGTCCTTGGGCTAAGTCTTGCCTCTGAGGCAAGTGTTATAAAACATTTCATAAATCAAGACACAATATACTAGTGTCAAGTCTTGCTCATGGGCGTAATTTGTTGTTTGGAAGTCTTTGGGCTAAGTCTTGCCTCTAAAGCAAGAATTATAGAACATCTCATAAAAAAATAAAGGTCAAAAAAATTGATCAAAAAAAAGAGAAAAGAAAAATTAAAAACCAAAGAAAAAATAAAAAAATAGAAGTTGAGAGAAAAAAATAAATATTGAGAAAAAAAGAAAAAAACGAAGAAAAAAAAGACAACAAAAAATAAAGGTTGAGAAAAATAAAAAATATAAAAAAATAAAAAATAAAAGGAGAAAAAAGTAGAATTGAGAGGAGAAAAGAAAAAAAATAAAGATTGAGAAAAAAGAAAAAACGTAGAAGAAAGAATAAAACAAAAAATAAAAGAAAAATAAAGGTTGAGAAAAAAAGAAAAAAAAAGAAAAAAGAAAAAATAGAAATAAAAAAACGAAAAAAGAAAAAATAGAAATAAAAAAAGAAAAGAAAAAAGAGAAAAAGAAATATATATAAAAGTTGAGAGATAAATGAGCATTGAGAGTTATTTAAAAATATTTGAGGTGTAGAGGGGCAAAAAGGTAGTTGTTCTATACATAAAAAACAAGGAAGGCTATTTTTGTAAGACCATTTTTATGGGGGACAAAAATGCAAAGCCACTCCCTTTAAAGGGCATTTGTGTAGTTGTCCCCAACTGGTGGCCCAGAGCCGGTCCTAACCGGTAAAGTCACATCACTCCTTAACCGGTTACTCGGACCGGCCTGGTTCAACAGTAATTTTTTCAGCTTTAAAAAAGAAATCTAACTGTTGCCAAACAGTCAAAATTGAATAGCACCGTCGCCAAACGGACATAATTGCAAAATTAGCCATTTTTTTCCTTGTTTTTTTAAAAACTAACCCCCCCCCTAATTACACATTTACCTATTAAAAAAGCCCCCCCCCCCCCCACCCCTTTTTCTACATTTCTTTCTTCCCACAAAACTCTCTTACTCTCCAATCTCCATCTCATTTCTCTTTTAAAGTGTTATCAACTATTAGCTCTCTTAATTTTTAATTTCATTTTTATTTAGGTTTTATATGATAAATCAAAAGTAGAAACGAGCAAGTGTAATTGTGCTACCGCCCGAATTCTGAAATTTAATTTCAAGATTTGATTTTCAAGTATTCAACTTATTGTGGAAATTTGGTGCACTCGTTCCATCTCTTTCTCTTATTTAGTATTTTTATTATTGCACATTTCATTTTGATTATTTTTCTATTTTGTTAGGTCTAGTGACTAGTTTTCTAAATTTCTGATGTCCTATTCATGATCACTAATTAAAACTTAATAAAGTTTCCTTAACAATACTTTGCTAACTATATCTATCATTTTTTTGCTAACTAATTTATTCATATCCTATTCATTTCTATGATTTTGAAATTTCGATACTTTCCTTGACCAACTTATGTGTCAGGAAGTTCCTCAGCTTCAATTCCATCATCACATATCCAAGTAGTGGCTAGTTTACTGAAATTAATTTTTATATTTTTCAAAGCAGTGTAAAGAAAGCAGTCGAGTATATTGAGCCAAATTGGCCATGGAAAATGTTATGGAAATTCACAGATCCTCTCAAGGTAGCCTGTTTTGGGTGGGTTGTCATTAGAGAAGCATGTTTAACCCAAGATAATTTGCAGAAGAGAGGTTTCATGTTAATTAATAAACGTTATCTCTATGAAGAGGATCTGGAATCAGCCAATCACCTTTTTATTCATTGCAAAGTGGCTAAAAAATGTTGGGAGCTCTGTGTGGTGTAGTTTGGAAAGCTGGAACAGGCAGAAGATTGCAAGCATCCAGAAACAGTTTTGGAGGACTATCCCTCTGTGTGTCTTTGGACCATTTGGACTGAAAAAAATAGTGCTTGCTTTGAGAACAAAAAGAACCCTATTTCAAGAGTCAAGAAATTGTGTCTACACAATCTGTTTTTTTGGTGTGAGAGGTATCTGTTAGACAATATGGATCAGTAGATGGATTCACTTGGGAATTATGTAACTTGAATTTTTTGTCGGGGGTGTTTGTTTCTGTACTTTTATGTACCTTCTTGGTAAATGGTACCTTAAAATAAAACTTTAACCTTATAAAAAGAAAAAGGAAACTACCATTCAGTGTTACCTTTTGACTACAAACTAGGCAAAAGCTTAGCAACTTAAAAAGACTACTGAAAAACTTGTAACTATACCAGCAACATGAAATCCCGCTTAGGAAAAAATAATTCATATTGAAAGAGCAAAAACTTTTTCATATTAAAAGAAAGCTAGATGATTGACTTCCTTGCTTGTTAATGTGTTATACATATCCTATACAAAAGCACTTCAGATATATAAACATAAAAACATAAAATCCATGTGGTGAATCTACTTTCTATATGCGATAAGCAATATCTAATATCAGAATTACATGACAAATGGCGGTCACACAAATGACATTCCAGCATCACAACACCAACAACTATGCTTCAATCCCAAACTAGTTGAGGTCTGCTTACATGAATAGACAAATATCTAACCCCTCACCCCCAAAAAAAAGAGAGTCCATGCAAAACCAACTAATGTAAGTGCACTAACAGATTCACATTACAACCCAAGAAACAAAATCATCACCAGACATTTGAACCACATTGCCATACACAATATACGATAACCAGTCACCCATACCAACATCCTTCAAAAAAATTCAGCTGAGAGAATCACAATAAGACAAACCAGTCCACCAAAAGAAAATGTTCATTCAAGAAATACAAGAAAATCAACTTTGTTAACAAAGGAACAGAAAAAGAATTGAATCCAATCACCAAAATTAACAGAACACAAAATTCATAGGGGCAAGTATACCAGTTTTACCATATACCTTGAGCTTGAAAGATAAAGGAGGCAGAATGAGGGTGCCCTTCTTCTGAAGAACTTTGCCGATATTGTTACCGGCCGTGGCGGCGACCGTTAGGCAAATTGATTCCCACATCTCAGCCCCCTCGATTTCTCTCTCCTTCTAGCTCTTGGATCAATAGGGAAATTTCTTGGTCCGTAAATCTCTTTTTGCTTGGTGTTTTGTTGATTGCCGATCTCAATTGGTTTCTCGGGTTTTGATTTGGTAGCTTCAGATTAAAGGCGTAGCTTCAGATTAAAGGCATATTGCCAGAATAATCAGGCTGTCAAATTTGCGGAGTGCTGTTTTGTTATTACTTATTAGAGCATAGCCCCTACGCTTTCTCATCTTCATTTATTTATGCGAGAAGGGCAAAACATGCCCTTAAGCACTGCGAAATTGAACATACATGCTTATGGTTAATACCGTACATAAATTGCTCTTATGTTCAATTAATAAGAAAAAAATATTCAAATATACCCTTAAAGCTTGTGAGTTTTTAAACCGATATGCCCTTCGTTAATAATACTCATGTATCATACTCAATCAAATCCTATTTTCTCACATTTAATCAAGATTTTAAAAAAAAAATTGGCTTACAACCGTTCCATCTGTCACGCCCCCAGCCTTGCAGGGAGCGGACATCGAGGATCCATATGAGCAGCTGCTATATATATATATATATATATATATATATATATATATACACACACTATTCTAAATGTAGGAAGCCACTTAGTTGAAAGTTGGATTACGATTTTACCCCTACAATTAATTAAACTATAATAAAATATTTAATTAAATAGTAATATTTTAATTATATTTCAAAAAATAGTAGCAAATTTGTATTATCATGATAACTGCAAAAAGAAATGTAAATAAGCAATTTATAATAATAACTCACAATTAAGTTCAATAAAGAATCTTAATGCTACAACCAATTAGGCTCCACCGTTAAGAAATTCAAGAATTACCATTGAATTTATAACCGTTTCTCTTCAATCAATTACTCCTAAACAATTCATGTGTGCATTGTAGTCTGTAGAAACTGAACAATTGCATTTAAGTATCATTGTTATTCTATCTTCTTTTCTCCACTAATAACATTATAAAAGTACTCCTTTTAGTGCGGCTAAAATATGCCAAAACGTAGTTGTAACCAAATTTTTCAGCATTTTGTTCATGTAGTCTTTTTTTTCTTTTATGTATTGTGCCTTTTGGTGTATAATATTTGGGTTATATGTGCTAAAAGTTCAAAGCCTAGATTATTTTGGGTCACTGAAAAATATTGTAGATCTCTATTGTTATATAATGTGAATTGCAATTTCAATTCTATTGTATTTGATATATATATATATATATATCCTCTCATATTCTTATTAATTCTGGAAAAAGAATCTTAAGAATCTTCATACATATTAGTATAAATATTTGCATCTTTCTTTTTTTCTTTCACTAGTTTATAATTTGCAGCTTAATCTTCATTTTATTATTATTGAAGATATGGTTTTGTGTTTATCGGTAATGACATTTTCACAGTATTATCTTCATAATCTTTTCTTCTGTTAACACAATTCTTCTCCGTCATCTTCAGTTTTAGGTGCTTAATGAAGAAGCGTAAAAATGAATGAGTTACTTTTTCTTATGTATTGATTTCAATTTGTGATGTCCCCTCTGGTCATCTCCGTGTTTACGCTTTCTTTGTATTGTTAGAGTTTTTCTGTAGCAGCCCCAAGTCATTTATGGCTTGCTGGGACCGGTAGTTCGGTGCCCTGGTCATTTGTTTGGTTGTTTTGGACGTTTGCCTATTTTAGAGCCTTAATTTAGAATATCGTTGACTTTAGTCAACATTCTTAGCTAACATGCTCGGAATCTAATTCCGACAGTTCCGTTAGCTCCGGAGCGTTGAGTTTGGTCTAGTTGGACCTTTGGTTGAGGCTTGAGAACTTTCGGTGTGGGTTTTGTGTTGCTTTTTTCTGTTTTCAGGCCATTTGGAGTTAGAAGTGTAACTTTGGTCAGCTTTCGATGATCGAAGTGTTGGATTCAAAATTAGACGATTCCATCAGCTCCGGAACGTTGAGTTTGGGTTAGGTAGATGGTTGGTTCGGGTCCCGGGTATCCCGGGCTCATTTCGAGTGTTCGGTTGCTTGTTGGTTAGTGTTGACTTAGGTCAATATTTCTCCGAAACGATCTCGTATAGAAGTTTCGTTGATTTCGCTGAGTTCGGAATGTCGTTTCCACTCTGTTAGCATTATTGGTTTTTGAGTATCGATTTTTGATCGTACCCGAAATTCCCCGTAGAGTTCTAGAAAGGTTGTAGATTTTGTTGTTGCAGGTGCAGGCCTCAGGCCTTAATCGCGACCGCGAGCCTCCTCCCTCACGACCGCGATGAAGCACCTGGTCCCTTTGTTCTTCGCAATCGTGTGATTGTCTGTCGCGATCGCGATGAAGCTTCTCCCCCTTTGTTCTTCGCGACCGCGTGGCTAGTCCTCGCGATCGCGATGGTCTAGCAAGCGTGGTCATCGCGACCGTGTGGGGTCACTTCGCGATCGCGATGAAGGACCCCTGGGCAGTATATAAACTTTTCTCTTTGTTTTTCCAGCTCTCTTGGTTACTCCTCCCTACTCTAATCACAAAAACACTCCCTACCTTGTGCTCTTATCAGTTTTTAGACTTGGGGAAATCAGTTGCTCATCAAATTCGTGTCCTCCCGTTAATTTGGAAAGTTCGTCTTCCCCAAGTTTACTTCTTCTCCTTTAATTTGCTAAAACTCCATTGTTGAAATTCTTGGAGCTTGGGAATTCTTGTAGATTTTGTTCCCCTTGTGATTGCATGTTCGTGAGTTCGTGGAATTCACTTCCTTGCGCTTGTCCTCTCGTTTTGGTAAGTAATTCTTGCTCAAATTTTGGTTTTCCATTCTTAAGGTTCCGTCTTTGATCTTTGTCTTATAGGAGCTGTTTTAGCTCGAAATTCTTGCCCATTTTCCTTGATTTTTTGGGCATTTACTCCTATGGTCATGGTGATCATTTTGTACTCTTTAGTTTTTGGCTTCGGGTTGTGGGGCCTGCGTGCCCGTCGGTGACCTGAATTTTGGTCCGGCTATTTCTATAGCGTTATGGGTGTCGTTAGACTCATTTTAATGTGTTATTTATGATTTTGATAGTTTGACTATCGTTCGGGGCCTCTCGGAGTGATTCGGGCTTGGATATCGTTGTCCCAGCAGCTTGTCGTCGGACGACATGTAGGTTACGGTTTAAAATCCTTAGACTTTGCATATATAGAATAAAATTGTACTATGGGCACCCTTGGGTTGGGTTCACTAGTTGGTACCACAGACCTTGATCTCTTATTCATGTCCAATTCTTTTTCCTCCTCCGATGGTTGTAGTATTTGCTATAGATGATATTATCACCCTTGTGGTCATGTATGGCCTTATATTGACTCTGGAACATAGATGGTGGTGAAATTAGGAATGTCCGTGAGTCCTGGACATCGTTATTATTGTTATAGAGCTGGCTATCTGTGTTGTAGAACGATTGGAGCCTATGCAGGGACGATAGGTTGATTGTGGGTTGGGGGCCACTGTTGTGATTGTCTATACCATTCATCATGCATATAGAGGGAATTTCTTCATGATTTTACTACGATTTTGGCTTCGGGCGTACTATTGCTGAATTTTAAACCTTGCACGGCCCATGGGGCCCATTTTCAGTATAAATGATTGAAAAGGGGTTTGGTACCGTCTTAATGGATCTTCTTGGGGTAAGGGAGAATTAAAGGATGTTTTATCACTATTTTCACTCATAGTAGAATTGGCGGGGTCGAGCGCTAGACTTTTTTTACTACAACTTCTGGGGTGATGCTAGACTCGGCGGGGCCGTGCGCTAGGACTATTTGACTTACTGATTTAGACCTGGATAATCTCCGGGAAGCTTTACTTGGAGATTTTCGAGATCGCGAGGCATCTAATATATTGGTCGGGGTCCTCCATGGACCTTGCCGTTCCGAACCAGGGGCTGCGTGATGCGAGTGCCGAAGCCCCGTATACGACATAGTAGAGGTATACGGGTGTGACCTTCCATGTATCCTGTCTTCTGGGCCTTATAGGACGCCGAAAGCGGGTGACATACGGTACTACTATCACCCTTGGCTTAACATGGCATGTCATACCATTCATTTGTGTGAGGTTCCACTCTTGTTTGTTGTTTGCTGATTGTTCGCCCGATAGTATGGGATGCCGGAGGGTTTGCCTTCACTTGTTTGTGTCCCTCGGGGTTATGGGCGCCTGTGGGACTGTAGGTAGACTTAGGGTTATTATTTCACACTATTTGTTCCTATTGTGGTTCTTATGACTTTGGATATTGATTAAGTTGTGCTTGGGTTTCTGTTGTTAGCTCTTGACTGGAGATTTGTAGGCTTATTTGGGTTATTGTATCTTGTATTCGAGCATGATTACCGTTATCTTTTCTCTCCTTCTCTATTCATTTGAGGTTACCGGTATACCGCCTTCTTTCTAAACTCTTCTTTATATACTTGTTGTTGCGAGATACCGGGTACGTGTTTCTTTCTTTCGCCTGTGATGTGTATTATTTTAGCTAGCCATATGTATTGTTCCTGCTTGTATTCCTTCTGTGCTAGCTTCCGCGTACTTATTTGTTGCCTTCTGTGACTAATTGTTTTCTATTCTGTCTGTTACTTCTCTTTTATCTTATATGTGCCCAGTCGGCCTATGATACCTACTGGGTACCTTTTGCTTCGCATTTGGTGCTCATACTATACTTTGCATCTTCTGATGCAGATCCTAGTGTGGGCCATTGCCATTAGCTCGTTGGAGACTCATGCGAGGAGCTATTTTTGAGATATTTTGGACTGAGGGTGAGCTCTTGGCGATCGCAGCTTAGCTTTTAGTTATCTTCTATATCATGTACTTTATTACTACTCGGAGACAGTTGTGTATATATTATTTTGAATCCTTTGTACTCCTTATATGTAGTTCTGAATCTATACTATGATAACAGGTTCTGGGGTTTGGTTTACCTTCCGCATATGTATATATATTCCTATTATCTATCTTTTCATCTTGTTCCTTTGCTTCCGCTTGATTATATCGTTTCTTCCGCTTAACTATTAGCTAGTAGCCCATTACTAACCGTTCTGTGCTACGGGGATTGGTTCGCCTACTGGGAGTTTGTAGGTGCCATCATGACCGAGAAATCGGGTCATGACACAATTACTATATTAATATTTTTCATACACGGTGTTATATTTCTCTTTTTATGCTTTGTAATAATTATTTAACATATATCTTTCTTTCTTTTTACTTTTTAATATTCATATGTGAGACTTTGAATCGAACGAAAGATTTATGACTTATGACAACATTGGGTGTATCATGATGGGATTGAAAATATGCAATTCGTCTAATTATATTTCATGCATTACTATTAATTTTTAAGAGGTAATATTTTTATCATATGCATGTATTTAAATGTGTTTGATTTTGTATATATCTTTAAATTAAAATGTTATATATACCACCAAAGTTACATCATATTTACAAAATTTTCTTACTTCAAGTTACTTTTAAAGAAAATTGAAAAATATATATGTATACCACTTAAAATTTATCATTTGCAAAATTAACTAAGTACCAAGTATTTTAGGAGCAACGTGCAATGCACGTTCACAAAGAATAGTACACACATATATACACACAACGTATATTGATGCTAAAACTCATGCTAAAGCTATTAACTAATAAGGAGTGGAACGGATATCAAGATCAATATATGTATATTGAAACGTAGCTAACTGAAGGGTCCATCGGGCTAACTTTACAACTGAAAATAAAAGTAAGTCTAAGAAGCCTCTAAAGAGTTTGTATCTAGGTAACTAATAATTGGTGAGACTTGGCCCTGACATATTCAACTATAGGATATATGCATACATGGACAAAACATAAGCTCTAGACATCTGACAGCTCCAGATATAGGTGGAGCTTACCAACTGATCACCTGGAAGGCACTGGTTACTGTGTATGTCTATTGTCCTTGAAACCTGAGCATGCATTCACGAAAATGTAGCGCCCTTAAAAATAGGAACATCAGTACATATAAAACATGTTTTGTTATGTAAAGCAGATTGAATAACAAGTAGACATATAAAATTGCTCATATGAATCAGATATAAAAAAAATGAGCAAGTCTGAGCATATAAGTACTGGAATCATAATTTGAAACTGTGACCAACCTCAAGGGTCCTCATATAACGTATATATACAAACACATAGACACACACACATACACACACATACATATATATATATATATATATATATATACACACACATACCTAGAATTTGTCTGGGTGATTTCTTTGCTTCTTTCTATAGTACTAACTGTCAGGCGGTCATAGGATGGACTCTTGTAGGCAATTGGTGATACTTGTATAGCATTTGTAGCCAACTATCACAACTCTGTGTGAAATCTCATACTCTATGTATCGCAGTTTGTCTATAAGGTACGCCCCCAAGGGCTCTTTTAAGGTCTACCCCTGGGCTTGTATAAGTCAGGGGAATCCACGATGGAGAGTTCCAACTAACTCTATCTGAATCTTGTATATAGAATAACATAGCACGTAGTGGCCCTAATAATACCCATCTCACATTGCCGAGTAGGTTATAATCTCATTTTTGCCTATAAAGGCATGTAACAAGCAACTCATCATCTGAATATATCATATCAATAAGTGAGAAGCTTTCTGTAACTCATAAATCATATAGCTCATGATTTAATTATCAATTTCTTACTTTTATCTTACTAATCATATATCTATGTGATCTACATACATATAGCTAATTCATGACCAATTACTTTCTTTAATTATGTGACATATATATCATGTAACTTCTAGGAATTCAATTGCAGACTCATACGGTCATGTGAAACATATAATTTCTTAACTTGAAAAGAGTACTATAACTTTATAGGCTGAAGCTCTAAATGAAAGGATCTGTAGTAGGAGTAGACTTTTCTTTCAAGTAGCATATAATATGTGCCGACCTTTATAGGAAGAACATGTGACTCTAAGTCATGCCTTTACGGTGAAAGAAGTTTTAGCTTTACATATTTTACTTCTTAGACTTTATCTCTTGCACCGTGTCATCGATGTCCTTCAAGTGACTTCTTTATCTAAATCAACAGTAATGTGAAAGTAATATAAGCAGCTAACCAGAAGCATGGCTTGACCGACAACACAACAATAGCTCACGAGCAATAAGTTCATCAAAGACGATAATTTAAATAGTGTATCATCATACCCTTCTCTTTTACGCGTACCAAATGAGCTCATGGCCTTCCTATGAGGTTGAGATTACTCCCTCCGTCCTTACTTTACGATATACAACTCTAACACAACCCAAACACCATAAAACATGAACTCTCAGCTTCTGAATATTCTCTCATGAGTTCTCCTTATAGAATTTAACTAGAACGTAAGCATAGTCTCATAACTGATTGTGTACCCAAGGTGTTTTTAAATAGTATAAAACTCATACTTAGAAATGTAAAAGGGAGTTCGACATTCTTGAGGAGGAAAGAACCATAGGAGCACATAGAAAGTATATTCATCAACATTCTAGGATATTGTTCTAAACGTCATCATTAGTTTATCATTTCCTTATTGTTTATGAATACTTGTATGTGTAATCAGATAATGAGTGTCTAAGATCTCTCATTTTAGGGTTATCGAATTGTATGAACATCTTTAGTTAATTATAAGATTGTTTTGTGGATTCTACCATATATGCTTTATTCTCTTAAGCTTATACTCGACTAATTTTTGGCTTCGCAACCCATAAAGTAAAAGGATAATTGCTAACGGAATTGGTCACGGGAAAGCTAGGAATAGAACATGGGTTAAGGGGAGCAGGGTTCATCTACGGATGGATTAGTGGCTAGAATAAAGACATACCTAGTTTGCCCTGCTTGGATCAGATACAAGATGATATATAAATGTATTCAGATTGGTTTACCATATCCCTGCTTAACAATGTAGGTGTGAGGCCAATTCGGGTAGGTGATTATACAACTCGAAAGACCATAATTATACTATAGGCGCCATAGCCCTAGGTCTTTAACTCTCTGTGAACAACTCCTGCAATAACTCCCTCTTTAAGTCCCGTGCATTCGTTGAATTCAATAAGTAGAAATAATTAGTAAAATAATCACAAAACCAACATCGCCAAAATGGACAACACTAGTTCTAATAACTATAATAGAGAAAAGGACAACTTATCAACAATTAAGTCCATGTGGGATCGATAAACCCAATTTTGAAAGCAATCACTTATTACTTGCAACCATGTACACTTGCGTGTGTTGGGAGGACTATAAGTTTTTGGCGCCATTTCCAGGGACTTGAAGTATTGATAAGTTAGAAATTTTGTATTGTTTTTGTTTTTACAGTGTTAACAACTTGTTCTTAGTTGTTGTCATTGCAAGTGACAAGTTGTATGCAAAGTTCGAACAGTGAGGCAGACCCCTCCGAATTCGAAGGAACCCTTACTCCTTTTCATCCAAAATCAGAAAGGTTCCTTCAGCAGAAAACGAGGGAGCAAGACACATTGGAAGCTTATCAAAACAACTAGAACTGGTAGAAATGGTAGTGGAACAACAACAAATCTAGTCGTAGTACACAATGTGGAAGTACCACTCACAAGAAATATCATTTCCAGCATTGTGAAGCCTCGCATTACTGAAAAATGGGAGCTCAAGAAGAACATAGTGCAACTTTTTCACTCTAGCAGAAAATTTACAAGATTATCTCATAAGGACCCGCAAGCACATCTCCAAAACTTCTTGGAGATTACTGACACATATATGTCACGCCTCGAGACTGCCCCCTGGATGTAACATGGGACCCAAGATCACAAGTGATCTCAAGATAACCCTCTGGCCTTAGCATGACTTAAAAACTTAACAAAACATAAGAATGGAGGTTTAACGGAAGAAATGAGCAACTTAATTTGTTATATAAGTACAAGTCTAAAAATGACAATCTGAATACAACTGAATATCTGACTCTATGTCTGAAAGCCTCTACTACTGATGAGCTACTGGGACAAGTCCCCAGCTAACTCTAAATACTGAAATACTGAATAAACAAACTAAATGTTGAAATGAAACTAAACTCAAAGTCCTCGAAGGAGGAGGACCCACCAAGCTGACCGGGTGTGCTGCTGATCTACTAGCCACAGACTGGGGAGCGGGCTATAGAATCTACATCATAATATGATGCAGTATAAATAAGTATGCGGTCTGTACTATGGAATGTATTGAGTATGTGAGATATGCAATATGGTATGATAAAATACACTTGGAAGCATGCTTAAAACTGAGATCGTGCATAATTTGTGGTAAAATATGCTTAAAAATATCCTTAAAAATGAAATCATATGCTAATGGTAAAATCTCTAATGTGATTACTCAATGAAATATCATAAGCTGAAGATATAGTCATAATCATAAGTCATAGGTAGTAAGTCCGAAATCTGAAAGCAAAGAGTCAATACATTTTTAAACTTAAAACTGTTTCCGTGGGAGGTTCTCTTAACCGACATAGACCATGTGAGCTACATATAATTCGATGTATCCGCCCTATCGAGAGGACCCAATATACCTTGCCAGGGTATAGAGACATATCTAGTGTGATCACAATGTTTGATGCCCATAGAGAGGACTTAAAGAACCAACGGTGTCACGTAGTTCTGGGATATACAAGGAATACGCTCACCCAATCAAACTCGATGCTCAATACTACTCCCAAAACATACTTATAGCTCAACTTATACTTGTGGCATATCTGATGCCAAATCTTTGAAAAGCATAATGGTATATCTGATACCATGCAATTCACATAGCTTAGGTAGACATATCTAGATGAGAAACCTTTCATTAAACATAGAGACATATCTGATGTCATATGATTCATGCTTCAAAAATCCTTAAAACTTAGCATAGCCATAATTCAAAACATACTTTTCTTTCTAAATGCATAACTTGAAGAATTAGGCATGCATTTTCATAAATACATAAGGCCATGTTATCTAAACATGCCAATTTTAGCTTGAAATCATGCAATTTAATGGAATCATGCTAGAAATCATCTTTAATGCATGGGCTTTTGAAATCAATTAAAGAACCTCAAATAAATCATAGATAAGTAATGAGAAACCATGAATTTAAGCTTTAAAACTGAACCCATAAATTTTCCTTAATTTGGTAAGAACCCTAATTTCACCAATTCATAAATCAAAGTAAAAATCATGGGTTTTGGGCATAAGGGTGAAGGGATTCCCTTATTGAATACCCACATGCCTTATTGAAGCTTGCTTGATCTAAGATGAAAAGAAATAGAGACTTGAATTTGGAGCTTGAGACTTGGAACTTGAAGGAGTTCTTTTTACTCTTTTGGAATAGAAATGCTTAGAATGAGTAGAGCTTAGGCTATTAGGGAATAAAACCCTACTAAAAATGGTCAAAATGACCTCACTTAGGAGTTAAAAGGGTGGATAATTACAAAAATACCCCCAAGATTTAATTAAGGAAAAGCTGTAAAAAGTTTGGCTTCAGGGATCACGGGTGCATTCCACAAGCCGTAAAATAAACCACGACTTGTGGTTTCCACTCGTGATTCCTGGCCCAAGATTTAAGCTGCAGAAGAGGTTCTATGAGTCGACAGGATAGTCCGTAGTTTAAACTATGGTCCGTAAAAGTCACTCGTGGTTCCTGGGGAAAAAGGCAACCCTCAGGTTTGATTCCACGATTGGACAGTACAGTCCATAGAATGAACTACTGTTTGTAGAATCCACTCGTGGTTCTTACACTAGAGGCTAATCCTGTCAAAGGAAAACCACGACTCCATTCCACGGCCCATGGTTCAAACCATGGTTCGTGATTTGGACCCGTAATTCCTGTAAAGTTGAATTTTGTAGATTTTTCTATGTTTAAAAGCTGGATCAAATTCCAGGGTGTTACAATATCTCCCCCATTGGGATCATTCGTCCTCGAATAAAGACTAAGCAAGGAAAAACTGGAGAGAAAACAGCCCAACCAAATAACAAAACTGAAAAACTGAAGAATAAACATGAAAACTAAGCTTTTCAACCTAAAGCATGACTGAACTAACTTCGGAAAACATGAATGCATGCTAGGATTAGGAGGAAAACTGATGGAATAGAATCAGAGGAACACACTATGGAAGAAACTAATACCTCAAGCTGAAACTGGATCAAAAGGAAAGAGGTGAGGGTACTTGGCTTTCATTACTGCTCCTGCTTCCCAAGTAGCTCTCAACTGAGTTTTAAAAACTGAAGTACTATCATGGTGACTGATTTCTGACTGAAATACAAATTGAGCTGGATTCATGAGACATGTATGCATACTGAGAGTATGGGAATGACTGATGGGATAAAAAACTGAATATCTAACCTGATGCCTGGTTTGGAATAAGGGCAGGGACTTAGCTGGAACTCATAAAGAACAAATGCATTTTGTTAACCGCAAGGGACGTCAAACCGAGACAAGTAGATAAACAGGAAAACTATTCTCTTCTAAATACCACACTTACCATATGCAACTAGTAATCTCAACAGCGCACATAGAGATACTAGGGTCTGAGTCTAACTACCTGCTTTTCCACGTTCAAACCTATCTCGACTGAATCTCTTGCATCTAGAGTTACCTCCCAAGAATAGTTTTCCTTCTTACCACAACGACCAACTAACCTTGAACTCCTAATCAAAGGGTCACTAGTTGTGCAGAGCAGAGGTCCACATGTATTCCATCATGATATTTAAGCTTATAACTATGGTCACTTTATGGTTTCATAGCTTACCCTATCCCAGACTTTTGTCCTCTTCCCTGTCATAATTAGGGGTTGCAATTTCAAGAACTTCTACAGAGGGAATACATAAATTCTTCATCTAACTATTTCGCCAGAACGATCCTTACCTCCTAATTCACCCACACCTAGAAGTCAAGGTGGAACAAGTACATCAACAAGGAAAAGAAATATGCTACCTTCCATCTAGGCTGCTACAAGGCCTTCTCCCCTAACACGTATAACAACATAAACCAGAATCACTGAAAGAAAAGAACAGGAGCATGAGCGTCACGAATGGAGGATTACCGATTGATCTTGACTTACACTTAGCGTGATCAAGCCACTCAAGGTAAGGCTTGGGGAATTGAGCGCAATAGGCATGAGTACTTCACATACTAGGCACGTAAGACATGAATAGTGGGATCACCACCCCTTGTCATCAAAGGCAAAGGTAAAAGGGCCTTAGAGCAAGGAAATCATAAGCGCGAACAATTTTAAGAAATCAGGTTTGAGCATATACGTGGCCTGGCATGATTTGATTAGCCATTAAGGCATTTCTGAAGACTGAACTGAGTAAATAGGACTGAGCATGCTGAGAGACATGAGTTTACATAGATAACGAACCTCAGGGCATAAAGCTGGGATTTGTAGAATTGCAGAGTAAGAGTAGAATCATTGTCTAGAGCAATCACTTGTCAATTTAGAAGCTGAATATGAGCGTGAATCTGAATGGGGTGAGTAAATTGAAATAAGACCATGGTGCTAACACACAAGGCATTCAAAAGGTATCATTATGACATAAGTATAATTACGATGCTAGGATGGAAATAAGCTTCTGCTCCCCTCCTAACTTTGTTCTAACACCCAAAAACATCACTACCTGAGCTTCCAAAATCTGACCGATTCTACATCCCACCATCTCCCCCTTAGATTCATGCTACCCTTCTAAATCTATGGACCTCTCACCAATCTCTCAAAGGAACTATGATCATTTTACCCTAACAGAACATATACTACTCAAGAATCTAGCACTAATACCCACTTCCTTCTATAGTCTAAGACTCTCCTTTGCCTAAAAGTCTAGGCCTCAAACTTTCTATCTCCACTTTGTTCTAAGTTAAGATAACTCATAACCAAACAACAAGAGGGGTCAAGGGACTATGGATGCATAAAGGAAGAAAATCTAGTGACATACCTGATTCAGCTTCTTGAGGAATACTCTGACCCGACTGGCTAGGCAATGAAAGGAATCAATTTTGGAGCTGAACACCACAGTTTCTCCGCTTAGCTTAGGGGAAACCCCTGATCCTATGACCTAATTGACCACACCTAAAACACCTCACTTTGCCAGCAAGACACTCACCTAGATGAAACTTACCACAACTACTACAATGGGGGTACCTCAAGGTCTTTGGTGCCCTACTATGACTAGACTGAGAATCGAGTGCAAGTGTGCTAACTGGAGATGGAGTTGGTCCGGATGACCGGTTCCTACAAATAGTTTTCTGCTGACTAGAGTCGTGGTTCCATGTTCTGGTTTTTTTGTTCTTCCTCTTTCTCTTCTTCAGTTTCTCTTTCTTATTCAACTGAGCTGTCATGGATTGAGCCAACATACAAATGGCTTCATAAAATTCTTCATTCGTAACCTCGTGGTCTGGAACAGAAGGATTAGCATCCCTTTTGGAGTTTCTTTGCGGAGGCATTATCTGAAACACGTAAGGAACGGATTAGAAAGGTAAATAGAGTTAAACTCTATCGCATGATATTGAATATGAAAGAAGTGAAGTTTTTCCTAAGACACCTCATAGCCTCCCTCTCATAAGTGCGGTGAGTTTTACACCCATAAAAGAGATTCTACTTGATGTGGCTCTCAGACACCCTAGGACTCTTAAACCTGATGCTCTGATACCAAGTTTTTCACTCCCCAAGACTACCCCTGGATGTAACATGAGACCCAAGATCACAAGTGATCTAAGATAACCCTCTAGCCTTAGTATGACTTAAAAACTGAACAAAACATAAGAACGGAAGTTTAACGGAAGAAATGAGCAACTTAATTTGTTATATAAGTACAAGTCTAAAAATTACAATCTGAATATAGCTGAATATCTGACTCTATATCTGAAATCCTCTACTACTGATGAGCTACTGGTATTAGTCCCCAGCTAACTCTAAATACTGAAATACTGAATAAACAAACTAAATACTAGAATGAAACTAAACTCCAAGTCCTCGAAGGAGGAGGACCCACTAAGCTGACCAGGTGTGCTTCTGATTTACTAGCCACAGACTGGGGAGCGAGATACGGAATCTACATCATAATAAAATATAGTACAAAGAAGTATGCGGTCAGTACTATGGAATGTACTGAGTATGTGAGTTATGTAATATGGTATGATAAAATACACTTGGAAGCATACCTAAAACTGATATCATGCATAATTTGTGGTAAAACATGCTTAAAAATATCCTTAAAACTAAAATTATATGCTAATGGTAAAATCTGTAATGTGATGACTCAATGTAATATCATAAGCTAAAAACGTAGTCATAATCATAAGTCATAAGTAGTAAGTCTAAAATCTGAAAGCAAAGAATCAATACATTTTAAAACTTAAAACTGTTTCTATGAGAGGTTCTCTTAACCGACATAGACCATGTGAGCTACATGGAATCCGATGTATCTTCCCCATCGAGAGGACCCAATATACCTTGACAGGGTATAGAGGCATAACTAGTGTGATCACAGTGTCTGATGCCCACAGAGGGGACTTAAAGAACCTAAGGTGGCAGTAGTTCTGGGATATACAAGCGGTACGCTCACCCAATCCAACTCGGTGCTTAATACTACTCCCAAAACATACTTATAGCTCAACTATACTTGTGGTATATCTGATGCCAATTCTGTTTGAAAATCACAAGGGTATATCTGATACCATGCAATTCACATAGCTTAGGTAGACATATCTAGATGCCAAACCTTTCATAAAACATAGAGACATATCTGATGTCATATGATTCATGATTCAAAAATCCTTATAACTTAGCATAGCCATAATTCAAAACATACTTTTCTTTCTAAATTCATAACTTGAAGAATTAGGCACACATTTTTATAAATACATAAGGCCATGTTATCTAAACATGCAAATTTTCACTTGAGATCATACAATTCAATGGAATCATACTATAAATCATCTTTAATGCATGGGCTTTTGAAATCAATTAAGGAACCTCAAATAAATAATAAATAAGTAATGAGAAACCATGAATTTAAGCTTTAAAACTGAACCCATAAATTTTTCCCAATTTGGGTAAGAACCCTTATTTCACCAATTTATAAATTAAAGTAAAAATCATAGGTTTTGGGCATAAGGGTGAAATGATTCCCTTATTGAATACCCACATACCTTATTGAAGCTTGCTTGATCTAAGATGAATAGAAATGGAGGCTTGAGACTTTGAACTTGAAGGAGTTCTTTTTCCTCTTTTGGAATAAAATTGCTTAGAATGAGTAGAGCTTAGGCTATTAGGGAATAAAACCCTATCAAAAATGGTCAAAACGACCTCACTTAGGAGTTAAAAGGGTGGGTAATTACAAAAATACCCCCAAGATTTAATTAAGGAAAAACTGTAAAAAGTTTGACTTCAGGGATCACGTGTGCATTCCACGAGCCATAGAATGAACCACGACTCGTGGTTTCCACTTGTGATTCCTGGCCCAAGATTTAAGCTGCAGAAGAGGTTCTACAAGTCAACAAGACGGTCTGTAGTTCAAACTACAGTCTGTAGAAGTCACTCGTGGTTCCTGGGGAAACAGGCAACCCTCAGGTCTGATTTCATGAGTGGACATGACGATCCGTAGAATGAACTACTGTCCGTAGAATCCACTCGTGGTTCTCAGACTAGAGGCTAATCCTACCAAAGGCAAACCACAATTCCATTCCATGGCCCGTGGTTCAAACCATGGTCCGTGGTTTGGACCTTTAATTCTTGGAAAGTTGAATTTTGCAGATTCTTCTAAGTTCAAAAGATGGATCAAATTCTGAGGTGTTACAATATATCACCGAGGGAGTCTCATCGAATTTATGTGAGGCTCACTTTTTTCTTATTCTCACTGATTGGGAAAGCCAAAATATGGTTAAAGGTATAACCCGCAAACTCCATCATGACTTGGGTTGATTTAGCTACAAAGTTCATCATAAGGCTCTTTCCATTTGGGAAGACAACCAAGTTGATGAGAAAATTTTTAGGGTTCAAATAGAAAGAAGGTGAAGGTTTACCCCAAGCTTGAGAGCATCTCAAAGGACTACTATTGAGTTATCGTCATCATCATCAGATGAACGAAGTATTGGTACATACATTTATAGTAGCTATTTATTCTAATATTTTCCTTGATTCAGCTGCAAATGGACAAGCACTCGAGGAAACATATGAGGAACTGGTTCTACTTCTTAACAAGTTAATATCTAGTAATCCCAAGTTGATGAATGAGTCCAATAGAGGTATAGTCAAGAAAGCAACCGGTATGTTAGAAGTTGATGGGATAACAAGCATGCAGGCATAACTCGCTATAATAAACAATACTATCAACTAGATAAACAAAATCTTAATGGATAAAGCACAAGTGCCAAACCAAGTTCAGCCAGTTTATCAAGCACATTTATTTTGTGAAGTATATGGTGGTGACCATGCAATAGATGTTTGTGGTGCAAATCTTCAGTCCTTTTATTTTATGGGCAATGCTAATTGGGGAACAAGTAATCAGAATTATAGGAATTTGTACAACCCAGGTAAGAGAAATCACCCCAACTTCTCATGGGATGGAAATCAAAATCAGTACAAGCAACAAAGCTCTCAGGAAAATCAAGGCAAAATCATTCAAAGCTAACTTGATGATCTCAAGTATTTGATGAAAATGTTTATGGATGACTAGAAGAGGATAACAGTTGAAAAAAAAAAGATAATGAGATGGTCCTTTGAAATTTAGTAAGACAAATGGGTCAAGTTGTTGGGTCTAAAAACATTAGACCCCAAGGTGGTCTACCCAGAGATGTAGACCCAAATTTAAACATGTGAATACAGTTACCACTCAAAGTAGTAAAGTTTTGAATGACGTGTCACTTGAAATGATATTGGAAGAACCAATTGAGAAACAAAGTATTGAGGTTCAACACGCAAAAAAAATAATGAAGCAACCTACACCGATAGTTGCTAGACCCTCTCCTCTATTCCTACAAAGGATAAACAAGCTGAAAGAGGAGGCTTCGTTCTTAAAATTCTATTATCTACTTAAGTAGGTAAATATTAATATCCCTCTTATTGATATACTGCATGGAATTCCCCAGTATGCAAAATAATTGAAGGATATTATTACCAACAAAAGCAGACTGATAGAGCATGCTACAATAGCTATGACCAAACAGTGTTCATCTAGAATTTAGAATAGGTTTCCAACTAAGGTGAAGGACCCAGGAAGTTTCTCACTTGAAATTTCCTTCAAGAAATAGTTGATGGCAATGGCGTTGTGTGATTTTGGAGCCAACATAAATTTAATGCCTTTGTCTTTTTATGAAAAGATGGGGTTGTGCAGTCTGCTAACCTACCACTATTGTGTTGCAACTAGCAGACATGTCTCTTGCTAAGCCAGAAGGTATTGTGAAAGACATACTTGTTCAAGTTGCATCCTTAATCTTCCTAGTAGATTTTGTGGTTTTGGACTTTGAACCTGATCCGGAAGTTCCTTTAATTTTGGGGCATCCATTTATAGCTACCAAAAAAGCTTTGATTGACGTAGCATTTAGTCAACTAACTATGTGAGAACATGACAAGGTTGAAGTGTTCAAAGTATACAAAGTAGCTAAGCTACCCGTGTTTTATGCAGATGTAGCCATTGTGAAAGTGATAGAGGAAAATCTTGAGATACTACCACTCTCTTTACAAGATAAAATTGTTAGAGACCTCATGGATAAAGGGCTAATTTATAACCCTTAGTAGAGTGATCCTCTCCAATACTTGAGAAATTTCATGAGAGTGTTTGTTAAGTATATAAGTGTATTGACGTCTGGCAAAGAGTTGAAGGTACGAATGTTCGTGCACTCTCTCAAGTGAGGCTAAGTCTTGGTAGTAAGGGTTACCACCGAATAAAGTTGATACTTGGCCAAAACTTGTGTACATATTCATCTATGAATGGATTTTTGTAGCAGGAAGGACACAAATAGGCAATAGGATCCTATATATCTGACAAAAATAAAGGAGAGCTTCTACCTAAAGCATGGCTAAGGTTCAAGGAGTTGATGGTTTCGACAGATCACGGGATGCATGAGAGTATGCCAATTGAGACATTTTATAAAACTCTTAATCCAGTGAACTAATCTCTAGCCATAGTTGTAGTAGGTGATAACTTACCTGAAATAACCATTGAGAAAGTCACCAAGGTGTTGAACGATATGGTGAAACACGGTCACAATTGGAATTTCAAGTTCAAAATAGTGATGAAAGGTATCCTGAAGAATAAAATCCACTAAGGGAGTATTTGTGCTATGAAGATCTCTTTGACCCTGAGCACCACTATGAAGCTGGCTAATCAAGCCATTCGCGTCATACCGTGAGGTTAGATTAAGTGCTACTCGACCCGTGTTTTGTAATATTTTCTTTTAGTTTTTAATTTCTTTTAGTTTAGTTTTAAGTTTAGTAGTTTTTCTTATTTGTTTTAGTAGTTTTTTTAGAAAAAGATTAAAAAAATATAAAAATATATTGTGCCACGACCTTAACTAAGGCACTGGGTAGGAGGAAACCCACCACTAATAGTGTTTTTAGTTACTACGTGCAGGTACGGGGACCAAAAATATAACGATAGTGGAGTCACATATGAAATTAAAAAATTACCCAAAACTGGGCACGCATGAGGAATCTCGCCTCGCAAGGTCTGAGGGAGCCTAAGTCACCTTGCCTCGCGAGGTGTGTTTTGGCAGAAAAAGGTAAGGGCCCCTTGTGGGGTCCATGTCCATTCTCTCCATTTTAAAACCTTCAAATCCCTTCCTTATTCTTTTCTCTCACTCCCTTCACCCGATTTCTCCCTCCTCCTCCATTAAAACAACTTTAAAATTTCCTTAAGCTCCACAAAGATCCATCAAGATATATTTTCTTCACTATTCTGCAATTATTTCATGCTAAAACCCTTCCCCAACTTCCCTATTATATCCGTTTTGAGTTTGAAGTTGTGATTTTTGATTTCATGTTTTAAGTTTTCAAAAGTTATGACATATCTTGATTTTAGTATAATATGTTTTTTTAGGTTGATTAAATATCTCTAGATATTTGTAGGATGATATTGATACTACTATATATTTTTATTTCAAGTTTTCATGGCTAGTTTTAAATTTCAATTTTTGAGTTTTATAAAGTCTTGAAATTTGACCCATTTTGGTAGTAATTTTGTGCCCATTATGTTTGTATAAATTAAAGTGTGATATTTGTGATAGACTTGAACTCATACGATTGTTGTTTGAATTGGTTGGTTGACATTTGAAGAATTGCGTGAATTTGAAGTAAGCTAGTGAACTCCATGGACATGAAAACTTGACTAGAACTTTGTACACACCACTTTTTTGATGAATTGCTTTGAAATACAGTCTTAGGCATTATTATAACGACTCTTCCTATCGTTATGGGTTGGTTAGGGCCATAGTACCATGTTAGAGTTTCCCTAGTGAGTTTAGCTAATAAAAACTCAAGCATGGGATGATTTAAAAATGAAAACTTTTATTTAAATCGTGATGCATTATGTCGTGTTTGATTGGGTTATATTTTGTTAGGGGGTGACCTAGTGATCTAGACCTCCATAGAGAATTCTGAGTCTACAAGTAAGTCTATAGCATGTGATTATAGTGGCTACTGCATTGAAATTATTTTGTGATGTCTTAAAATTTGTATTGTGAAATGGGGCTTATGTTCAGTTTTATCGAGTTACTAGCTAAGGCACCACTTCAACGATGGGATTCCTGTTGCAGCGAGACCACAATAGGGGTCGAAATGCACCATAAAGAGTCTTGTGAAATTGGCAGAACTCATCATAGCAAGTCCACTATAGTGAAGATGTGTCCGCTGCAGTGAATGGCGCGAGGCAGAATGTACGATTTAAGTCAGTTATTTCGAGTCTCACCTCATAAACTCTAGAATCTCATTGCAAAACTCTAGAGAGGCAATTTTTTCAAGGCTAGGTCTATTTTCTCTTCGAGATAAGTTTATTCTATCAATCTCTTCATCTAGTAATCCTCTAACATTGTAGAATCATTGGGGATAATTGTAATGGTGGAATTGTGGGTTAGAACCCTAGGTTTATGAAAAGTGTGGGAAAACCTATAAGTAAATGTAAGAACCATCTAGAATGCTTCTAAGTTGTAAATTAACACTTTATAGCATAAAATTATTGTTCTTAAATATGAATTGTGATAATTAGAAAACTTGAGTTCAGTAAAAATGAGACCTTTAACATAAAAACTACTTTAAAGAGGATAAAAGTAGTAGACGCTCCATCAATTGAGATAATGTGAATATTGGAGAATTATAAGTTGGTAATCTACCAACTTATTTTGCTCTTAAGCATAAATTATTACCTCAATCTTATTCTTACTAGATGGATTTTATGCCTTTTACTTTTTATGTGCATGTATTCTTAAGATTTGATGAAGAACAAGGATTTATACCCAAAAAGGAAGAAAGGAAGGCAAAAACCCAAGTGATGAGCAAAGAAAAGAAGCCAAGTCAAAAGCTGGCATCTGTGAAGCACAAAAGGCCACTTGTGAGCCAAAATGAGCCACAAGTAAGGCGCAAAGTCCCAAGAATTGAAGGAGAACTGTCCTTGGCAGTTGCATGTGCAATTGGGCATTTGCGGCCTTCAAATGAAGCATAAGACTAAGCAACGCACTAGTAATAAATCAGGAGACTAGCGGACCGCAAGTGGAGACTTGCTCCCGCAAGTGGTTTACAAGTGGGCCGCTAGATGTGACACAAGGGTATTTTTGTCCAAAACCTTTTAGCCGAGATTGAGGTTTTCAAGAACAAATTTTAGGGATCTGAACATTCTATTCCAATTTTGAACTTTCCTCTTTGAGTATTGTACTAACCAAGGAGAAAAGTACTAGTGACTTCATCTTCTCCAAGTAGAAAACATCATTGTTGATAATTTAAAGCTTGGATTTGGATTTATTACTATTAATGGATGATATTAAGGAACAATCTGTCGATATAATTTCTCTTTCTCTCTCCACGAGTAGCTAAATTCATATCTAGGAGTGTGTGTAATGGTGGGTAATTAAGATTGAGTATTAATCAATTGCTATTAGAATTTATTATTATGTATGAGTCTAATGATTTCTTCAAGTTTTAACTATAAAATTAGTGGTTGTAAACATTGATTGAGTTCTCTGATTTTAATCTTTCTTGAGAAAAGAGATTGGAATTGGGTAAGATCTCATTAGTGAGGATTTGAGAATTTTCTCATCTAAGGGCTAAAGCTATATATAGTTTAAGTCCACTCAAGCTAATTTTGGTTGGTTAATATTGCTTTGATTTTAGGGTTTGAGAGAACCCAATGTAGACATGCTCTTGAGTTGAAAGACTTTGAGCATAGCCCAAACCAAAGCTACTCATATTGTAATCAATTTGAAGGCAATTGTAAATCCCAACTGTAATTACTACCCCATCGAAAGTACATACCTAGACCTCCAATCCTTGATTGATACAATTGTGTTAATGTTGCTAATTGTTAGCATTGATTCTTACAAACTTGTTACAAACAAACCTCTCATTTTTACTTATTGGTATTTTTGCACAATGTGTATACTATTAATGAATTATAATACAAAATTTGATTAAATCTGTACCTAATCTCCGTGGGATTTGACCCAGACTCATAGTTGGGTAAATTATATTGTCAACAACATCGTACACTCATTCTTAGTTGAAGAGTGGATTTGGAAATTATCAGGGAACAAGGTAACAACTAATTGACCCTTGGGTAATGTTATTGGCCTTGAATAAGGATAAAATTTAGTGGGTTTAAATTCCCAAGCTTATACTTGAAGGTAGATGATTGAATACTCTTATACTTGCTTGTTTTAGACTTTGAGCATTTCGAAGCATTGAGCAAAGGAAAGGCTCTTGAGAATTAGCTTGTTGATCAAGTTCTTTGATTGAGGTAGGTTATGGTTTATGTGGAGTTAGACTTTAATTATGTCACGCCCCGAGGCTACCCCCTAGGCGTAACATGGGACCAGGGACCTACAAGGATCCCAAGCTAACCCTAGGTTGTAGCATTCTCAAGCATAACAAAGATAAGCGGAAGCAATCATAGGCAAAGACTCGGAATATCATAAATAAGAGTCAAGTATGAAGTACAACTCAGAAATCATCTCATAAGGTCTATGTCTGAAAATCCTCTAATACTATCATAGAGAGTTGATGGGATAATACCCCAACTAACTCGACAATCTGAAACGTAAAGGAAGCATAAAAACTGAAATAAGGTTTAGTCCCCGAACTATGAGGACTCATCAAAACTAGCTGAGTAGGAGTGGCCGGATCTCTAGCCACGAATCTGAGAAGGAACACCTGAGTCTGCATCATAAAAGGATGCAGCACAATATGCGTTAGTACTTTGGAATGTAATAAGTATGTGAGCAATGCATAAGTCAAGTAAATCATGATTGAAAACGTGCTTAAATCATAATCTATGCATAAAAGAATGTCATAAGAAGATATCGTAAAGAAAGCTAACTCATAAGGCAAAACCAAATTCCAACTGATAGTTCATAAAAGAGTTCATAAAGCTTAGAAATCTTGAAAACATTCATACGAGAGTTTCTTATAACCGACATGAGACCATGTGAGCTTCATGGAATCTAACTATATGACCCTAGGTAGCAAAGCTGACTTAGAACCTTGCCAAGGCACAAGTCACCATTTCCAACTATCTAACCCTAGTTGGCAAAACTGTCCTATACCCCGCTCAGGTAAGGACACCATTCATCAAAATGTGGATCCACTCTCATAAGCCCCTTGGGCACATTTCATTTCATAACCTACGCTGGCAACGTAGTTTCTAGGACTAAGGGCAATCTCACCCCGTCCAACTTGGTGCTAAATACTACTCCCAAAAACATGCTTATATACATAGCTCATAATCATAGGGCACAATCTCATGCCAAATTCTTATTCCTAAAGCATGAAAACACATCGGGTATCATGCATCTTTCATATCATTTCATAAAGCATGAAAACACATCGGGTATCATGCATCTTTCATAACATTTCATAAAGCATGAAAACACATCGGGTATCATGCATCTTTCATAACATAGTTCATAATGCTTACAAAAGCCTTAATTTCAAATCATGCTTTTCTTTCCAAATTAATACTTAAGAGTTAGGCAATGCAAATTTCATAATACATGAAGGCCATAATATCTAATCATGCCAATTTCTCTTGAAAATATACAAATTCAAGGATTTATGCTAGAAATAAACTTTCATGCTTGGACTTTCAAAACCAATAAGAGAATCATAGTCAAATCATGAATAATCACTAGGAACCCATGAATTAAAACATAGAAACTGATTTCATAAACTTTTCCCCAATTTTGGGTTCAAACCCTAATTTCGAAACTTCATAATTCAAATTCATGAGTTGGGGATTTTGGGCATAAGGGTGGAAGAAACCCATTGCTAAAGACCCACATACCTCGGTGGAAGATTTCCCACTTGATTGGAAAAGAATTAGGAGACTTGACTTAGAGCTTGAACTTGAGCTTGAGAGGAAGAACTTTCTTCTTTGAGTGAGGAATGAGGAGCTTAGCATAGGCTTAGGATATTATGGGTGAAAACCCTTCTAAAAGTAGTCAAAATGACTTCACTTAATACATAATAGGGTAGGAAATGACCAAAATGCCCATGGGTTTTAGTTAGAAAAAGCTATCTTAAAACCTGGCTACAGGTTCCACGAGTGGAGTCTACGACTCATAGACCTTCCCACGACTCATAGAACTCAAATCGTGGAAACTAACAGAAATTTCTTCCTGCAGGAAACCTTCTACGGTTCAACAGGATGACTCGTGGAAGTTCCTACGAGTCGTAGAACCTAGTCGTGGAAGTCAGGAAAGGAAGGCTGCCTCTGATGAGTTTCCACGAGTCAACAACATGACTCGTGGAAGTTTCTATGAGTCGTGAACTTGACTCGTGGTTGACAGAACTGAGGCTGACCTGCAGGGCTGTGATCACGAGTCCTTTCAACGACTCGTGGAACCACCCACGACTCATAGACTTGGCTCGTGGTCTCTGAGACCTCAAATTTTCAGCAAGTTTCAACTTAGATAGCTGGATATGTATACGGGGTGTTATAATATACCCCCCTTGGGATCATTCGTCCTCGAATGGAGGCTAGACAAGGGAAACTGAGGGGAAAACATCCCAACCAAACATCAACATATGAATCAAGGGGTAATCATAAAACCAAAACTTTTCAACTTAAAAACATGATGAACTAACTTTGTAAAACATGGATGCATGTTAAAATCATGAGAGGAACTGACGGAGTAGAATCGGAGGGACATAATAAAGAGGAAACTAGTACCTCAAGCTGGAACTGAATCAGAAGGAAATAGATGAGGATATTTGGCCTTCATGGCCTCTTCCGCTTCCCAAGTAGTACCTTCGACAAGCTGATTCCTCCAAAGGACTTTTACCGAAGTGACTTCTTTTTTTTGCAGCCTCCGAACCTGACGATCAAGGATCTCCACGGGAACCTCCTCATAAGTGAGACTATCCTTCACACCTACATCTTCCAAAGGAACAATCAAGCTCGGATCATCAACACACTTCTTCAATAAGGAAACATGGAAAACTCGATGAACCGCTTCCAACTACATTGGCAACTCCAACTCATAAGCAACACTACCAACTCTCCTCGAAATCCGATAAGGACCTACAAAACGGGGACTAAGTTTTCCTTTCTTGCCAAACCTCATTACACCCCTCATGGGTGACACCTTAAGGAAAACCCAATCATCAACTTCAACTTCTAACTCCCTTCTCCTCATTTCCGCATAAGATTTCTGTCGACTCTGAACGGTTTTCAACCTTTCCCGAATAAGCTGAACCTTCTCCATAGTCTCATGCATAGAATCTGGACCAATTAAGGCTGCCTCACCAACCTCGAACCAACCAATAGGTGATCTACGCCTCCGACCATAATGTGCCTCATACAGAGCCATCTGGATACTAGAGTTAAAGCTGTTATTGTAGGAAAACTTGATAAGAGGTAAGTGATCATCCCAATTTCCTTTGAAGTCAATAACATAAGCCCTCAACATATCCTCCAAAGTCTGAATAGTACGCTCGGCCTGGCTATATGTCTGAGGGTGAAAAGCTGTGCTAAGTTTCACCTTAGTACCAAGACCTTTCTGAAATGATTTCCAAAACTGAGATGTAAACTGAGGACCTCTATCCAAAATGATAGACAAAGGAACACCATGCAATCGGACTACCTCCCGAATGTAGAGTCTGGCATAATCACCAGCGGTATCCGTAGTCTTAACAACCAAAAAATGGGATGCGTTGGTCATCCTGTCGACAATCACCCAAATGGAATCATGTTGCCTTCGAGTATGAGGCAAACCCATAATAAAGTCCATATTGATTTCTTCCCATTTCCAAGTGGGAAGGTCAATATCCTGAAGCATACCACCTGATCTTTGATGTTCCACCTTTACTTGTTGACAGTTGGGACACTTATCCACAAACCCAGCTATGTCCTTCATACTTTACCATTCCACCAAAAGACTTCCCGTAGGTCACGGTACATCTTAGTGCCACCCGGATGAATGGATTATCTAGAACTGTGAGCCTCGGACAAAATCTGTTATCTCAACCCATCAACATTTGGCACACACAAGCGACCCTGATAACGAAGCACACCATCTCCCCCTTGGGAGAAAACCTCAACCCTTTGCTGACAAACTGCACCCTTAAGCTGAAGTAGAAAGGGATCTTGGTCTTGCCTGGCTTTCACTTCAGCCACCAAGGATGATTCAGCACCATTAGTCACAATCACACCACCTTCGGTCGAGTCCATAAGGCGAACTCCCAACCGAGCGAGCCTATGAACTTCTTTAACCAATTCCTTCTTTCCATCTTCAATGGAAGCTACACTTCCCATGGACAACCTACTCAAAGCATCTGCCACAACATTGGCCTTACCCGGATGGTAAAGCATACTAATATCATAATCTTTAAGGAGTTCAAGCCATCTCCTTTGTCGCAAATTCAACTCCTTCTGAGTGAACACATATTGAAGACTCTTATGATCGGTGAAAACATCCACATGCACACCATACAAGTAGTGTCTCCAAATCTTCAAAGCAAAAACCTCGGCTGCTAGCTCAAGATCATGAGTGGGATAGTTCTTCTCATGAGTCTTAAGCTTTCTAGAAGCATAAGCAATCACTTTACTACGCTGCATCAATACACAACCCTAACCAATCTGAGAAGCATCACAATACACAATAAAATCATCTAAGCCCTCGGGTAAAGCTAACACTGGGGCTGTAGTCAACCGAGTCTTCAATTCCTGAAAACTCTTCTCACAAGTGTCAGACCACTGGAACTTAACCTTTTTCTGAGTCAATCGGGTCAATGGGGAAGCAAAGGAGGAAAACCCTTCCATAAACCTCCTATAGTAACCATCCAAACCCAAGAAACTTCTAATATCGGATGGAGTAGTGGGTCTAGGCCAGTTCTTAATTGCTTTAATCTTTTGAGAATCAACCCGAATACCATCACTAGTCACAATATGACCTACAAAAGCAACAGACTGCATCCAAAACTCGCACTTGCTAAACTTAGCAAACAACTATCTACCCTTGAGAGTTTGCAACACAACTCTCAAGTGATCTGCATGATCCTCCTCACTCCGAGAGTAGATGAGGATATCATCAATGAAAACAATCACAAACATATCCAAATACTGTTTGAACAGACGGTTCATCAAATCCATAAAAGTTGCAGGAGCATTCGTTAGACCAAAAGACATAACAACAAACTCATAATGACCATACCAAGTCTGGAAGGCTGTCTTCGAGATATCACATTCCCAAACCCGAAGCTGATGATAACTAGATCTAAGGTCGATTTTGGAGAAGAACCTCACACCCTGACGCTAATCGAACAAGTCATCAATCCTAGGAATGGGATACTTATTCTTGATTATGACCTTGTTCAATTGATGATAATCAATACATATTTTAAATGATCCATCTTTCTTCCGAACAAACAAAACTGGGGCACCCCAAGGTGAAATACTGGCCTAATGAAACCCTTATCAAACAAGTCTTTCAACTGGTCTTTCAACTCCTTGAGTTCTGCGGGGGACATTCTATAGGGAGGAATAGATATATGATTTGTATCCAGAAGAAGATCTATCCCAAAGTCAATTTTCCGCTCGGGAGGGACTCTGGGCAAATCATCGAGGAACACTTCTAGGAATTCGTTCACAACACGAACAAACTGAATAGTTGGGGTCTCAGACTCCATGTCCATAACCCGAACTATATGATAGACATAACCCTTAGAAATCATCTTCCTAGCCTTAAGATAAGATATGAAACGACCCTTCGAGGAAGAAGGGCTACCTTGCCATTCTAGGACAGGTTCATTAGGAAACTTAAAACTGACCACACGAGTACGACAATCAACTGAGGCATAACATGCATATAACCAGTCCATACCAAGAAAACATCAAAATCAGTCATCTCCAACTCTACTAAATCTGCTGAAGTGACTCTATGAAGGACTGATAGGGCAATTTTGGTAGACTCTTTCAGCTAGGACTGATAGGGCAATTTTGGTAGACTCTTTCGGCTAGGACTGACTCACCAACAGGAGTAGAAACATGAAAGGGTTCTAAAAGCATTTTGGGACCAAACTCAAACTTACAAGCAACATAAGGGGTTACAAAAGACAAAGAAGCATCGGGTTCCAACAAAGCATACACATCATGGGAAAAGACTTTTAATATACCGATGACCAATCTGGAGAATTCTCCTGATCCTGTCGGGAGGATATAACATAAAGACAATTATGGCACTGACCACCAGAACTAGAAGTTGCGCCCTGTGGGGCTGGTCTACCTCCTGAAGCTGCTGGGGTAGACTGAGTCCTACCTCCCTGTCCCTTCCTAGCTGAAGGACAATCTCTGATACGGTGCCCAGGCTGACAACAACCAAATCAAATACCTGAACCGGCCATACATTCACCTATATGGCTCCCCCCACACTTAGCACAAGCTGGGTAGGGAGGCCCCTTTACACCACCACTCTGAGCAAAAGAGCCTGCACCTCTACTGGACTGATCATGGCAGGGCCTGGAGGCCGTAGAAGGAGCACTAGCAGAAGAGTGAATAGGACCTGAAGACTTTTTCTGGAAAGAGGAGCGATGTCCACCACCAGACCTCTGATGGCTAAAACTGAATCCCTCGGATCTACCTCTCTTGTTCTCCTTAGCTATCTCCCTAAGCTCATCGCCCTCAATCTGATGGGCATGAATAATTAGTTGAGAGATGCTCATGTCGCTCAACAACAAGGCAGACCTACACTCCTTATTCACCATATTCGAAACACCATAGATGAATTTGCTCATTTGATCATGCGAGTCCGCTACCATGGAGGGAGCATGCCTAGACAACTGGGTGAACTTCAAACTATACTCTTTTACCGACATCAAACCTTGTCTCAAGTTCATAAATTCCTCCACTTTTGCTTGCCTCAACTCACGGGGAAAGAACTTATCAAGAAAGGCCCTCTCAAAACACTCCTAAGTCATGGGGATCGCATCCCTCACCCTATCCTCCTTCCATTGCGTGAACCAAATATGAGCCACATCCTTGAGTTGATAAGATACAATCTCCACACAATCAACACCGCTACTTGCATAACCTCGAAGATCTTCTTCACCTCATCAATAAAGTTAAGCGGATCCTCTCCCACTTTCGAACCCTAAAACTTTGGTGTGTTCATACGGATGAAGTCTCGAACTCGGGCTACTACCCCATCTTGAGGATGAGCGGGGGAAGGAGCCTGTTGATTTGCCAAAGTTTGAGCCAGTAGGTGAATAACATTCCTAAACTCATCATTCGTGACATCGGGAATTGGGATTTAAGGAGTGGCATTTAGAGCGGCTCTAGGAGGCATAACACGTCGAGGAGGCATAATCTGAAATGTACAAGGCAAAGATTAGAGGAACGTTAGACTTAAGCTCTATCGCACGATGTGATCATAAAAGAAGTGAAATTTCTTTTCTAAGATACTTCATAGATTTACCTTCATATGCGTGGCGGGCTTCATACACCTGAAAAAGACTCTACTCGATGTGGCTTTCAGACATCCTAGGACACTCGAACCTGAGGCTCTGATACCAAGTTTGTCACGCCCCGAGGCTACCCCCTAGGCGTAACACAGGACCAAGTACCACAAGGATCCCAAGCTAACCCTAGGTCATAGCATTCTCAAGCATAACAAAGATAAGCGAAAGCAATCATAGGTACAGACTCAGAATATCATAAATAGGAGTCAAGTATGAAGTACAACTCAGAAATTATCTCATAAGGTCTATGTCTGAAAAGCCTCTAATACTATCATAGAGAGTTGATGGGACAATACCCCAACTAACTCGATAATCTAAAATGTAAAGGAAGCATAAAAACTGAAATAAGGTTTAGTCCCCATGAGGACTTACCAAAACTAGCTGAGTAGGAGTGGCCAGATCTCTAGCCACGAATCTGAGAAGGAACACCTGAGTCTGCATCATAAAAGGATACATCGCAATATGTGTTAATACTTTGGAATGTACTAAGTATGTGAGCAATGCATAAGTAAAGTAAAACATGATTGAAAACGTTCTTAAATCATAATCCATGCATAAAAGAATGACATAAGAAGATATCGTAAAGAAAGCTAACTCATAAGGTAAAACCAACTTCCAACTGATAGTTCATAAAATAGATCATAAAGCTTAGAAATCTTGAAAAAATTCATACGGGAGTTTCTTATAACCGACATGAGACCATGTGAGCTTCATGGAATCTAACTATCTGACCCTAGTTAGCAAAGCTGACTTAGAACCTTGCCAACGAACAAGTCACCATTTCCAACTATCTAACCCTAGTTGGCAAAGCTGTCCTATACCCCGCTCAGGTAAGGACACCATTCATCAAAACGTGGATCCACTCTCATAAGCCCCTTGGGCACATTTCATTTCATAACCTACGCTGACAACATAGTTTCTAGGACTAAGAGCAATCTCACCCCGTCCAACTCGGTGCTAAATACTACTCCCAATAACATGCTTATATACATAGCTCATAATCATAGGGCACAATCTCATACCAAATTCTTATTCCTAAAGCATTAAAACACATCGGGTATCATGCATCTTTCATATCATTTCATAAAGCATGAAAACACATCGGGTATCATGCATCTTTCATAATATTTCATAAAGCATGAAAACACATCGGGTATCATGCATCTTTCATAACATAGTTCATAATGCTTAACAAAGCCTTAATTTCAAATCATGATTTTCTTTCCAAATTCATACTTAAGAGTTAGGCAATGCAAAATTCATAATACATGAAGGCCATGATATCTAATCATGCCAATTTCTCTTGAAAACCTACAAATTCATGGATTCATGCTAGAAATCAACTTTCATGCTTGGGCTTTCAAAACCAATAAGAGAATCATATTCAAATCATGAATAATCAATAGGAACCCATGAATTAAAACATAAAAATAGATTTCATAAACTTTTCCCCAATTTTACTTTCAAACCCTAATTTCAAAACTTCATAATTCAAATTCATGAGTTGGGGATTTTAAGCACAAGGGTGGAGGAAACCCATCGCTAAAGACCCACATAACTCGGTGGAAGATTTTACCAATTTCTCAAAGGGATGACTCAAACTCTTAGTCAGCACACAACTTTAAGGTTTCAGACTCCTGATACACAGTTGGTCACCACTACAGATTCTCCCAATTTTGGTGTGTGATTACCATATATTTCTCCACACCTAGTTACCTTTCCTACTATGTTATTGGATGGGTAGATGAGGTTTGAGGAGTTTATGAGGATAGATCCCCCACAGTTCAATGATGATCCTAGTGTTGATGCTTATGGGTTATTAGTTAGTTGCCATAAGAGGTTGCATGTGTTGGGATTAGTGGGATCTAATGAAGTTGATTTCACTGCTTTTCAGTTGTTTGGGACAGTCAAAGAGTGGTGAAGGAGTGTTGTTGAGGGTAGGCCAGTAGGGTCACCTCCTTTCTCATAGGATCAGTTCACTCAAGAATTTTTGGAGGAGTTTGTTTGGAGGCGTGAGGGGAGCACGTGCATGAAGCACTAGAGACTCAATAGTAGCAACAATAATTATGGTATAGAGCAAGATTCTCATCAGTTATTGGTTAGGCCCTCAAGCCTTAGGGGTATTCCTTCTATTCAAACACCTCTCAGCAAGATTTGAGCTCGTAAGCATATTTTATATGTAGAGAGACTGGGAATTTTAGGAGGGATTGTCCTTGTATTAGACAACTTAGGTAGTAGCAAGGTTCTCATATCCCTTCACTAGAGGTAGAAGCCTACGCTGCAGTAGTCACATGTATGTTTCTGGTAATCTCTCGATGGGTTTCAGTGTTATTTGATCCTAAATTCTACATTTCTTAAGTGCCTACATACTTTGCTGTGGGTGTGACTATGATGTGTAATTTACTTGATGTTCATGTTCAAGTCCCACTTTTGTTGTTGATTCAGTGATTGTAGATTGAGTCTACCATTCATGTTGTGTAACGTTCATGGGGTATAAACCTGGGTAGACTTAGTGAAATTGGAGATCATTGACTTTGATATCTTTCTGGAGATGAGTTGGTTGTCTCCTTATCATATGATTTTAGACTATCATGTTAAGACAGTTACAATAGCCATGACACGTATGTCTAGGCTTGAGTTGAGGGGTGATTGTAGTCATATTCCTAAGAAGTTTATCATTTGTATTCGTGCTAAGAAATTGATAGAGAAGGGGTGTTTGGCATTTTTGGCGCACCTTTGTGATAATAGTGTAGAGATTCTGCCCAAGGATTCAGTCCCTGTAGTATATGAATTCTTGGAGATGTTTCCCACAGATTTTCTGGCATGACACCAGTCCGTGATACATATTTTTACATTAACTTAGTGCCATGGACTTATCCTATTTCTTTTCTGCCATAGCGAATGGCACGGACTGAGTTGACGGAGTTGGAAGAACAATTGCAAAGGAGTTGAGCTTTGTGGAATATTGGAAAAAATAGACCTCCCTTTTTTGTTTTATGGTCTGCGAGGCGTCCTTCAGTGCAGTGGCCAATGGTTCATTGTAGCAAGCTCGCTACGGTGGAAACTCCATCACTGCAGCAGTTTGCGCAATTTCTAGCATTATAGTTACGTCTACATTGCGTGCTCCAGCTGCTTTATGAGTTTAATGAATGGAATCTTTAAACCATACTTTGATTCATTTGTGATTGTGTTTATTGATGATATTTCACTACTAAAAATAGCTCAAAAAGAGACGGATAGAAAATTGATGGACAACGTCACTCCCAAAAAGCGACGGAAAAAGCAATGCTGTCCGTCGCTTTTCTATTTTTTTAATTTATAATTATCTTTTTACAAAAACGACGGACAACGTCTCATTTTTCGTCGCCTTTTTTCCATGGATTTTTGTGCTAAAATTATTTATAAATAATTAATATTTATTTTTTAATATAAGCGATGGATAATGTCGCAATTATTAAAAAAAAATAAAAACTAATTTTAAAATAATGACGTTGTCCGTCGTAATATTTTAAATTTTTATTTATATTAAAAAAATAGATAAGCGACGGACAATGTCATTTTTGTCCATCGCTATTCAATCAATACGTGGTCATCTCATTTTAAAAAAGCAAAAGACAACGTCATTTTTGTCCATCGCTTTTTGGTCAAAATCCAGTCAAACTTTAAATGAAAAAAGCGATGAACAAAAATGATGTTGTCCGTTGCTTTTTTAAATTTAACAGACCCATATCGGGTCTTTTCTTCTATTTTTTCTTTTTTCTCTTTCTCATAATTTTCTCCGGCGATTTCTCCTCCTTCGCAACCTGTTACCTCCGCCGTCGTTGTTAAAGTCCACCACCACCGTTCCTTTGTCCTCCTCCGTCAGTCTACTGCGGCCACCACCATTGTTGAATAGTCAACATTAGGGTTAGTTTTTTATTTTTAATCTTAAATTAATCATAGTCTTGGTTGAATATTGTTAGTTTTAGGTTGAATATTGTTAGTTTTAGGTTGAATATTGCTAGTCTTCTTGAAATTCTTGAATGTTAGGGTTAATTTATTGAATGTTAGTGTTAACTTACTTGAATGTTAGGGTTAGAGTTTCTTGAATGTTAGTGGAAAATTGATATGTGAACTTTAGTTTAGGTGTTTTGGTATGAACCTTAATTAGTTTATGCTTGGTTGAATATTGTTAGTTTTGGGTTGAATATTGTTAGTTTTGGATTGATTATTGTTAGTTTTGGGTTGAATAGTGTTAGTTTTGGGTAGAATTATATTGTTAGTTTTCTTGAAATTCTTGAATGTTAGGGTTAGAATTTCTTGAATGTTAGTGAAAAATTGATATGTAAACTTTAGTTTAGGTGTTTAGGTTATGAACCTTAATTAGTTTAGGTTAATATATATATGCTTATTATTAGTTTGTGAACCCAATTAGTTTAGGTTATGAACCTTATATTGTTAGTTTTAGGTTATAATCTTGAATTAGTTTTCAACTTTAGGTTCTTGAATTAAGTCCTTGAAGGTAAGTTTTATGAAGTTAAATTTTTTTAAGTTTGTTAGTTTATATTGTTAGTTTTGGGTTATAAATTTAAATTAGTTTTCAACTTTAGGTTAGTGTTAGTTTTGAATTTAGGTTGTTGAATTAGGTTCTTGAATTTGATAGTGAGTTTAAAAATTTCGAATTAGTTTATATTGTTGGGTCCTATTCTTGAATTAGTTTTGAATTTAGGTTGTTGAATTAAATCTTTTGAATTTGATAGTGAATTTGAAAATTTTGAATTAGTTTATATTGTTGGGTTATAATCTTGAATTAGTTTTCAACTTTAGGTTATTGAATTAAGTTCTTGAATTTGATAATGAATTTGAAAATTTTAAATTAGTTTATATTGTTAGGTTATAATCTTGAATAAGTTTTGAACTTTAAGTTAATTACTGTTAGTTTTGAATTTAGGTTGTTGAATTTGATAGTGAATTTGGAATTTTTGTATTAGTTTAAATTATTGGGTTATAATCTTTAATTAGTTTTCAACTTTAGGTTCTTGGATTTGATAGTGAATTTGGAAATTTTAAATTAGTTTATATTGTTGGGTTATAATCTTGAATTAGTTTTAAACTTTAGGTTAATTAGTGTTAGTTTTTAATTTAAGTTAAAGTTAGATGTTTTTCATTGTTAGTTTCTGAACCTTGAATAATGCTTTCTAGTTTAAGTTAGTCTTGTAAACCTTAGTTTAGGTTAGTCTTGTAAGTTGTTATAATGACCCTCCCTGTCATTTTCCTATTTTTCGTGCTTTTTCTGTGTTTTGAGCTTTCCCTCTATGGCTACAGGTCATTTATGACTTGTCAGGACTGAACCGAACCGTTCGTTAGGTCGTAATGAGCATTTCCCTGTTTTAGAACTTGAACTTATAAAATCTGACTTTGGTCAACTTTCTTGGTAAATGTGCTCAGAATTGAATTCCGACACTTTCGTTGGCTCCGGAATGTGGATTTTGGTCTAGTAGGACCATTGGTCTGGGTTTGAGTGCTTTAAGTTTGATTTTGTGTTGCTTTCTGTGTTTTTAAGCCAGTTTGGCTGGTAGGGTTGACTTTGGTCAACATTCGGAGAAGATGGCCTCAGATGGAAATTCCGTCAGTGCTATTAGCTCCGGAATATCAACTTTGGGCTAAGGGAACCTTCGGTTCGGGTCCCAGGGCTTCTGGACTTGTTTTGGGGTATTGAGTTTTGAGTTAGTTTTGGGCGTGGGGCCCACTTTTCCTTAAAACGACCTCTGTTGGTAAATTCGTTGATTCCATTGAGTCCGGAATGTCATTTTCACTCAAATAGTTCTATTGGTTTGCGAGAATCGGTTTCCGTTCAAGCCCGGAATACCCCGGAGAAGTTTGGAAAAACTGCTGGTTTTTTTTGCAGGCCAGGCCTTCAGCGCCATCAGCGCCAGCCAGCGCGATCGCGCGCGCGCGCCTGGGCCTTCAGCGCTAACGGCGCCAGCCTGCGGCCCGCCCTTTTAAAATCTTGTTTTTCATGATTTTTATGTCATTTGTTTCACTTCTTTCAACTCCAACTTCATTTTTCTCAACTCTAATTACTCAAGAACAATGTGGGCTCGTGAAAATTCTCAAATTTTCGTTAATCTCGCTCCTTTATCGTGGGTAAGTCTCTTCTTCTTCAAGTTTTGCCCTACTCTTTTAGCTTGAAAACCTCCATTGTTGAAGCTCTTACAAGCTTGGTTTTTCTTGGGTTAAAGCTGCGTTGATGAGCTTGTTTGTCCGTGGTAGCTGTAGTTCCGGTCCATGGTCGATTCTTGCTTCCTAATTGGTACGTTTCCCCCCTTGAAAATCACAATTCTCCACTTTTGTTCTCATGAATTAGTAGTACTTTGGGGCTGTTTTGAGCTCCCAAACAAACTCCGTTTGCGCTCAAATTTTGAGCATGGGTTCCTAAATTCACCACGGACATAATTATAAATTTTATTTTTCGTTTCGCTGCTCGGGCTCCGAGGGTCATTTTTCGACCCGATTTTCCATATAGTAATATGGGTGTCGTTCTTCTCATCTTGACACCTAGATTATGTTCTTGATAGCGTGGCAGCTTTCAGAGGCTGTTCGAAAGGGAAAGGCACACGAGTGATGGTTCGTGTTTGCAGTTTGGCCTCGAGGTAGGTTACGGTTTACCTTTTAGACTGAGTTAGTTAGATACTATATATTTGTATGTTACTGGAATGCTAGGTTGGATTTTAGATAGACTTTAGGCTTGAATCCTGTTTATCATGTTAATTGGCCATTTCGGTTTTTTAGCCTAGAACTGTATGTTATCCTTAGCCTAGGAGCGTACTTCTTCTGTGTGACTAGTATAAAATCCTTAGCATGCTTCTAGGAGACTTTAGAGGTAGAATAAACTCCTTTCCCGTTGGTTTTTGCTTTTATTTACGCTTTACCCTTTTACTCTATCATTGTGTGTAACTGTGGGCCCGAGGCCATGGCTAGGATTTGGATGGATTCCAGGCCAACTCTCTTGTTTTGGAGGGTACTTTTGCCCTATTTGATATGATGGTGTGATTATTCGTCTGCTTATGAACATTCATACTCATATCGCATGGCATATCATTGGTACAGTACGAAAATGATTTTTCAAAGGCTTTTGGGTTTGAAAAAAGGTTTTTCTACTGTTGTGATGAATTTTGGACTAAATTGAGCTATTTTGAGTATCACCTTGGTTTTTGAGAGGGAAAGAGGAACTACTATTTTATATATATATTTATAGTCCGATGTGGTATTTCAGACCCCCGATGCGTTATTCCAGGTATTTTACTCTCATATATATATATTTATAATCCGATATGGTATTCCAAACCCCCGATGCGTTATTTCGGGTATTTTACTCTCATATATATATTTATAGTCCGATGCGGTATTCCGGACCCCGGATGCGCTATTTCAGGTATTTTACTATTTCACATATATATGCATAGTCCGATGCAATATTCCGGGTGCCCGATGCGGTATTTTGGGTTTATATTATATTGCATTCATACATGCATCATCGTGCACCGCATTACATTTGCTTTGGCATGTGGATTGTCCCTGGTTTGGCTTGATGTTATTTTCCTTTCTTTTTTCTTTTTGTTGGTTTATTGGTATGTCTCCGACTTTATAACTAGATTTGGGTGGATCCCTGTACAGTTAGCTGCTTTCCTGTATCTATTCTTTATATATTATCTTTCTGCGCTTAGTCGGCCTATGATGCCTACTGAGTACCCGTTGTCTTGGTACTCATACTACACTCTGCATCTTTTTCTGATGCAACACCTAGTACGAGCCACCCTCATTGACTTTCCTGTCATTCGAGGCCCATTGCTATTCGGATCGCGTTGAGCTTTCGGCGCTTTTGGAGACTTTACATGCTTTCCATCTTGTACGTCCTGTCTATATTTTGGATTTTGGATAGACAGAGGTTCTTGTATAGCAACTCCTTACTTTAGTCGCTCTTGTACTAGTGACACCAGGTCCGGGTTGGTTCTCGAGTCTATTTTGTCTCGTTGGTCACTTTAGGGCCTTCTTATGTATATTTTGTACGATGGTATGTATATATGCTATTGGCCCTGTCTTTTAATTTATATCTTTCGCTTTTCCTTACTTTAACTGCTTTATTGTTTTCTGCATAATTGAGTTTGGCTTGACTACTGGGGGGTTATATAGGCGCCATCATGGCCCAGTTTCGGGCCCCGACAGAGTGGTATCAGAGCTCTAAGTTCACCAGTCTCGCTAGTACAAGAGCAAGTATCTAGTAGTGTCTCGTGGATCGGTATGATAACGTCCGTATCCTATCTGCGAGAGGCTATAGGAAATTCCTAGGAAAGATTCCATGTTGTTTGATTCCTGATTGTGCGTCCTTGACTCTATCAACTTCTAAAACTACAGTTGTTTCCTTCCTCCTCAGAAACCCATGACGAGTACGACAATGGGTGATGTCGAGGCTTTTGCACCTACTACTTGAGTGCTTCTTTCAGCCCCCGAGATTTCAAGTATGGGCTTACAGCTTTAGCTAAGAAGGGGTTGGGGGCTAGTGATGTGCCGGTATTCTACGACACATTTGACGCCTTTAAATAAGAATACTCGGGAGTTTTCAAGCAACTTTTGTGGTTTTTGATGTTTTATTATTATATTTGCAGGAAATGGAGCTAGAGATGGAAACGGAAGAAAAAATGTTCAAAAACCTCAACTGGTTAAGCCTGATGGTTGGCATGACTGACCGTCACACCTGTGACTGGCCGTCAGACAGGCCGCCAGGACGAGACAACAAGTTCATCGAGCACTGCCTAGGAGTGACGGCCCATCACTGGCCTGACGGACCGTCACCCAGGCCACCAAGTAAGTCGTCACCTGCTGGACGACTTACCTGAAGATTTGCCTGGAAGCTCACTGTTTAGCTATGATGGCTCAAGTGACGGCCAGTCACATGCATGACGGTCCGTCAGGCGACCCGTCAAGGCGAAGCGGGATTCCGAAAATTCTATTTTTGGACTTTATTTCCTGGACTACTATAAATACCCAGTGTTAGGTTTATTTTATGAGGAATTACCCGATATTTTCCTTTGGTTTTTTGAGCGTTTTTGGACGACTTTGGAGCGGAAAAACACGACACAATACGTTTTCTTCTTCTTCCTCGATCTTTTCTGGGAAATTTTTGGCTTATTGTTCTTGGAAATATTGAAGCTTGTGTTCATCTATTTTGTAAGAACCTTTTCTTATTATTATGAATACTATTACTTCATTCTTTCGTTTTGCAAGCATGAGTGGCTAAAACTCCCACAACTAGGGTTGTGGGAGCCATGGCAAAAGTAACAATATAGATTTCGGGTAGCGTATGGTTCAATTTATATGTTGTCACATTGTTAATCATTCGTTATTCACATTTTCTAATGGTTGCAAACATTAGAACATACCTAGGTTTGATTTGCTTGAACAAAGAGATTAAAACCGGGAAATTTGATTAACTACGAGGATTCGAGACTACCAATTCTCATCTTATGATTAATGCTGTAACTAGATTAATCTACTTGATGTTTAGGATTGAAATAAGAAATTTCACCTTTTCAAGTTCGAGAGAATTGAAAAGGAAATTCGTCTATTTGGTTGAGAAACGTTTAGATGATACCATTAATTCAATCACATCGTGATATACATATAGAAAGAACCCGATTAAGCTTTGAGTCGAAATTGTTATGATGCCATGGTGAACACTTCCCTAGTTCATTCTCACATTGATTATAAACTCTTGAAAATTTGCTGCTTGTTAGTTAACTTGTGTGAATTTGACATTTAAATCCCCCCATATCACCGGAAACTATTGATTAATAGTCAAGTAATTTACTAACGACTTAATTTACACTTTATTCCCTGTGGGATCGACCCCAACCTCGGTTGGGTTCTATATTTGACGACGACCGCTTACGCTTCTTAATTGAAGTGTAATTTGGGCATATCAAATTTTGGCGCCGTTGTCGGGGAATACTGTTGTTTATTAAGTCCGGTATGTTTATTTGACTCTTAGTCATATTTCCTGCTTTTACTTTTATTTGTTGTGTTTGTTTGTTAAAGGGTACAGAGTTGTGCATGCCAAGTACCCGATGCTCGGGTGAACCAATATTACCCTACGACCTCGAGATCGCAAGAACGCTAAGGCACACCATGAATGCACAACAACAGAAGGCAGCAAGGCTCGCTGCAGAACAGCAGGCTCAACGGGCTCAACATCACTTGAATGCTGAGGATATCGAGAATGATATTGCATTAGATGGAGTTGGTGCTACGGGCGCCATTGTTCTTCCTCCGCTAGCGCCCGGGGCCAAGTTCAACATTTCTAGCACAATGATTCAGCTGTTGAATTTGAGAGGGTTGTTTCGTGGTGTGGATGGTGATGACCCCAACAGGCACCTGATGAATTTTGTGAGCATCTGCAAGTCATTTGAATTACCGGGAGTGAATCAGACGGCCATCAGGCTTAGGTTGTTCCCGCTGTCTCTGTCTGATGAAGCAGCGATGTGGTTGACTGAGCTAACTCCCGATTCTATAACAACCTGGGGAGAGTTGAAAGGAGCTTTCCTAGAAAGGTTCTTTCCTCCCTCTAGGATGATACAATTGAGGGACGAAATCAGCAATTTCAGGCAACAACCTAATGAGGCCTTACGTGAGACCTGGTTGCGGTTCAAGAAAAAGATGACACAATGCCCAAATCATCAGTTGACCAATTTTTTTTTGATGCAGACATTCTATAGGGCACTGAATTCGGCTACCAAACCGACACTGGATAACGCAGCAGGTGGAGCATTTACGGGTCTCACTTTTATTGAGGCCACAACTATTTTAGATCGGCTCACCAAAACCAACAGGTCCTGGCATAAACGGTATACAGAGGTAGCAGCTAGCACTTATGCAGTTGGTATGTCAGCAGAGCAACGCAAGAAGGAGGAAGAGCGGGACCAAGATATGGCCCATCTGAAAATACAAATGGACCTACTGACAAAGCATTTGTTGTCAGGAGGTATTGAGAAAGTGAAAGCTGTGGGTTCCCAAAGTAGAGCAGCAGAGTCTGGGTCTGATGAGGAGGCCAATTATTTGGGTGGTTTCCAGGCTTATGGCCAAGGAAACCAAGGTCGAAACAATTACTATGAAAAACCAGGTTATAAGAGTCGAGAACAAGTTGATTGGAGGAGCAAAGACGATAGAGGTGGATTATACATACAACCTGGGAATCGTGACAAAGCTAGCAATGAGTCAGGGACGTCCAAACTAGAGAATATGATGGCTAAGATGCTGTTGAAGGTAGAATCGACTGACTCTCGGGTAAAGGAGATGAGGACTGAATTATCAGCAATGAGTCAGGTAGTGGATTCACATTCCACCTCGATCAAGCAATTAGAGCAGCAAGTGAGTCAAATCTCGGCGTCTCTAAATCAAAGGAAGACAGGTACCTTGCCGAGTGATACCATTCAAAACCCGAGGAATGATGGGAGTTGTATAGCGATCACTACGAGAAGCGGTAAAATATTACCAGAATCACATCCGGTAATTCAGACTCAAAAAGGTAATGTTGCTGAGGAAGATGAGTTAGTAGATGCTGAAAATATGGTCGAAGAGGGTGTGAGAGTATCTGTTGAAAAACCCACTGTGGTAGAGGATGCTACTCAAGTGCTCACGGATAAAAGCAAAGAAGTTGAAAAACTTCCAACTATGATGCCTCGGCCACCGCCTCCTTTCCCACAATGGTTGAAGAAGAAAGTGGAAGATAGCAAGTTCCTCAAGTTCATGACCATGCTCAAGCAGATATCAGTGAACATCCCACTGGTGGACGCTCTTGAACAAATACCCGGATATGCCAAGTTCATGAAGGACTTGATTACCAAGAAGAGGTCAGTGAGCTTTGAACCAGAAGATAACCTCCACCACTACAGTGCTATTTCTTCAAGATCGTTAGTGGAAAAAAAGAAAGATCCAGGTGCTTTTACTGTTCCCTGTACTATTGGGAAATTCAACTTTGAAAAAGCCTTATGTGATCTTGGTGGTAGCATCAACTTGATGCTGTTAGCAGTCTATAAATAGTTGGGTTTGGGAGCTCCTAAACCAACTACCATGAGGGTGTTAATGGCTGACCATTCAGTAAAGTGACCGGTGGGAATATTGTATGATGTGCTGGTAAAGATTGGTAAGTTTATATTCCCAGCTGACTTTGTAATCTTCGATTGCGAAGTGGATTTTGAAGTTCCCATAATCTTGGGACGATCATTGTTAGCCACTGCAAGAGTGTTGGTCGACATGGAAAGAAACGAACTGACATTCAGATTGAATAATGAATATGTCAAGTTTGATGTGTGTAAATTGATGAAGCCACCAAGAGACATGAGAGTGGTCTCGGTTATAAATGTTATTGATGAAGCCCCTACGGATGTGCATATTGAGGAGAAGGGTTTTGTTGAGACCCTAGTTGTTATGAGAATGATGTTGGGATCACAAGAAGAGAAACCTATAGAGGAAGGCGGTGAGAACAAATCAAGGAAAAGAAAACACCGCAAGAGAACCAACAAAGAAAAAGAGTTACAAAGAGTAACGAAGTTGTCTCGACTAGCTGAGGAGCCGATAAAAGAGGAAGTTGGAGCTCAACAGGATGATATCGCTTGCACCTATTCCAGAGATTGCTCCTACTTTGGAGACCCTGGCGGTCTCCAACATCATGCCAGATTCTGAGTCCTATGGGCTTCACAGGTATTCCTTTATCTCACAGTTTAGTTGCCATATGTGTACATTGGGGACAATGCATGAAGTTAAGTTGAGGGTGTTGGGATACCTGTGAGTCTGTCACCACCAAGGGTTTTTGTTGTCGTGTTTCTTTTCCCTCGGTGCTCTATCTAGTAGAACCAGCATGTTTAGGTTGTCGTTTAATTTTTTTTTTGTGTTGTGTTGTGGTGTCTATAGCAAGCATGGATTTGTGAAAGTTGAACTAAAAGGAGCCCCCTCTAAAAAAGTTGATTTTGTACTTATGTTTGAAACTATTGACTGTTCTGGATCCTTGAATGTCATGGTGTGGTTGTGATTGTAACAATTATGCTTAAGTCGAGCTGTTGTTTTGATAGTTGGTAGTGGTATGGGTTCTTGGTGCCAAGTGCGTGTGAGCTTATTGTTATAAACTCTTACTCTGGGCATGCATCTAGAACTTGCCCGGTCTATTTTGTTGAGCTTGAAGTTGGTTGCTTAGGAAAGGATCACAGACCCTTTTTGTGTGCAGTCCACTTAGCCTAAAAGACTATCCAAGTGTAAATAACTCCTTTGATCCCTGTTTGAGCCAAAGTTGACTTTGTTCTTTCGATAACCTTTTACCTTTCCCTTTTAACTCTGAATCTCTATTCTGGCCCTGGTCCCTCCTTGGACATCGTGCACCTCAACTCAGGCAATTAGCCTAAGTTGAGAGTGGCTACTGTAGAGGTACATGACATGAAAAATGGGATTGTGCTTAGTTGGTTGTGGTTGGGATAGAAAGTGCAGGTGTGTGCCAAATGAAAAGTCAGAAAAAGAACTGAAAAAGAAAGAAAAAAGAGTTATCATGTTAAAAAGGCCACACCTGTAGCAAGAAATAAAGAAATCAAAGGTGATTATGACTGGATGGAAAAAGGTTGAATGGAAATTATAGGTCGATGATTACAACGAGGGTTTAGTCACTATTCCCCAAATGTATCATACCTACACCCGAAGCCTCATTACAAGCCTAAACAAGTCCTGTAGTGATCCTGAGTGGCTTTATGAAAAACTGAAATAGAATAGCAAGGGCAAGCTTATGGCATTGCATGTGCATTGTTTGAAATAGTTTGTGAGTGTAGTGCCTTACCTAGTCCCAAATCTTGTGTGTGGGACTTCTTTGTGGTGAGGGCACCGAGATTTCTGTATTATCTATTGACTGTTGGGATAGCTGTTGTGTGTGTATGTAGAATATTCTATCATATCGAAATGACATGTTTGGATCCTTGCAAGTTAGCGTTTCATACATTTGTGTGCTACCGGGGGGCTTGATTTAAATTTAATAAAATGTTGAGTGGCCATGATTTGCTAGAGATATGTGTTGGTATTCTTAGTTGAGTCGTTATTTTTTTTTGTTGTCATGTTGCTTGAGGACAAGCGAACGTTTTAAGTTGAGGGTGTTGATGTTCCGGGATTCTACGGCACATTTGACGCCTTTAACTAAGAATACTCGGAAGTTTTCAAGCAACTTTTGTGGTTTTTGATGTTTTATTGTTATATTTGCAGGAAATGGAGCTAGAGATGGAAACGGAAGAAAAAATGATCAAAAACCTCAACTGGTTAAGCCTGTCGGTTGGCATGAATGACCGTCACACCTGTGACTGGCCGTCAGACAGTCCGCCAGGACGAGACAGCAAGTTCATCGAGCACTGCCTAGGAGTGACGGCCTATTTGACGGCCCGTCACTGGCCTGACGGACTGTCACCGAGGCCACCAAGTAAGTCGTCACCTGCTGGATGACTTACCTGAAGATTTTACTGGAAGCTCACTGTTTAGCTGTGACGGCTCAAGTGACGGCCAGTCACATGCATGACGGTCCGTCAGGCGACCCGTCAAGGCGAAGCGGGATTCCAAAAATTCTATTTTTGGACTTTATTTCCTGGACTACTATAAATACCCAGTGTTAGGGTTATTTTATGAGGCATTACCTGATATTTTCCTTTGGTTTTTTAAGCGTTTTTGGACGACTTTGGAGCGAAAAAACACGACACAATACGTTTTCTTCTTCTTCCTCGATCTTTTCTGGGAAATTTTTGGCTTATTGTTTTTGGAAAGCTTGAAGCTTGTGTTCATCTATTTTGTAAGAAACTTTTCTTATTATTATGAATACTATTACTTCATTCTTTCGTTTTGCAAGCATGAGTGGCTAAAACACCCACAACTAGGGTTGTGGGAGCCATGGCAAAAGTAACAATATAAATTCCAGGTAGAGTAGGATTCAATTTATATGTTGTCACGTTGTTAATCATTCGTTATTCACGTTTTCTAATGGTTGCAAATATTAGAACATACCTAGGTTTGATTTGCTTGAACAAAGAGATTAAAACTGGGAAATTTGATTAACTACGAGGATTCGAGACTACCAATTCTCGTCTTATGATTAATGCTGTAACTAGATTAATCTACTTGATGTTTAGGATTGAAATAAGAAATTTTACCTTTTCAAGTTCGAGAGAATTGAAAAGAAAATTCATCTATTTGGTTGAGAAATGTTTAGATGATACCATTAATTCAATCACATCGTGATATACATATAGAAAGAACCCGGTTAAGATTTGAGTCTAAATTGTTATGATGCCATGGTGAACACTTCCCTAGTTCATTCTCACATTGATTATAAACTCTTGAAAATTTGCTGCTTGTTAGTTAACTTGTGTGAATTTGACATTTAAATCCCCCCCAAATCACCGGAAACTATTGATTAATAGTCAAGTAATTTACTAACGACTTAATTTACACTTTATTCCCTGTGGGATCGACCCCAACCTCAGTTGGGTTCTATATTTGATGACGACCGCTTACGCTTCTTAATTGAAGTGTAATTTGGGCGTATCAGCTAGCCTAATTTTTGGTGCGATTTATGGCTACCCCAGTTCCTCAGGACACCATGGCTGGGATTCCGAGTCTTTCGGAGAGGGTGTCTATGTCATGGGTAGGGGCATCACCCAATTTTTTGAGGGGTGCTTTGGCTAAGTTTAAGGTTACGGTTTCCCTACCTTCGGCTTTGCATTTGTTGGTTGTAACTGTAATTAACTGGCACCCTTGGGTTGGGTATTCTAGGTTGGCACCCCAGACCTTGCCCGTTTTTTCTTCTGTCTTATTTCTGCCTTGTTGGTAGTGTTTGATCTAATGTTGTAGTATTACCATTATAGTCCCGCGTGGCCTTTCTATCAGCCTTTGGACCATAAATGGTGGGATATCTGGGAATTTCCGCGAGTCTCGGACATCGAGTTATGATTTTAGGTTGGTTATGTATGCTATAGAGCTGATTGTGCCTGTGCAGGGCCGATAGGTCGATTGTGAGTTGTTGGGGTTTTGTCTATTTGCGATCATATCATTCATGCAAAGGGTTTCCTTTATATTTTACTACTATTTTGTTTACGAGCCTACTATAAATGGTTTATAAAACTTGCATGGCCTTACGGGCCCTTTTTCGATAAAATGACTATAAAAGAGATTTGGAACTGACTTTATGGATTTTCTTGGGGTAAAAAGGAGTATTATGATAATGTTATCATCCATTTTCATACTGATACTAGGCTCGGCTGTTCCATAGAGCTAGGCATATTTTTATTATGGATTTAGTCCCGGATACACTTCGGGCACCTTATATAGGGGTCTAAGAGTTGTGGTTTATTGTTTTAGACTCGAATAGACTCCAAGCAATTATGCTTTGAAATCCCTTAATTTTTGTATGTGGTCACTTAAACTTGCATGGATCTTGACCATCCGGACTAGGGGCCACGAGCTGCGCGTGCCAGGGGAGGTGCATACAGCACTACACGGTCACATCTAGTTCCATCATATCATTCATATTGTGTTTGGATTCTTTGTTGCTGGTTGTTCAGTGGGCGCTCTGGTGGTATAGGATGACGGAGGGATTGTATGCTCTTGTGTGAGCTTCTTGGGTGTGCGGGCACCTGTCAGAATTGTAGGTGCTTTAGCGTAGACTATCTTCTTGTAGTGTTCGTAGCCGCCTTTCGATCGGTTGTAGATGTACTTATTCCATCCTATGGTAGTACTTGCGAGTTTTGGTGTGTTTTCGAGTTATTTTTCTTGGTAGATTATTCTTTAGTAGTGGATGGGGTGAGTTGTCCTTGAGAGGTGTTTTCCAGAGTTTTGACTCGTGGGCAGGTCCTGCTAACTTTATTTCAAGTTTAGTCGTGGTTCTAGGCTTGGGCTAAGTGTTTCTTTTGTCTAGAAGCCTTAGGTGGTTGTTTCCTAGGTTGTTATCTATCGTGTGCCAGGAGTTGTCTGTTAGTATAGTGTGGTACCGGTGGTAGTGCTAGAGTTTGAACTCCTGTCTTAAGTCGGGTGGTGTAGGTTATGCTGATGAGAATTAGTTGGTTTTGTTTTCTCAAGTGATCTAAATTGATCTTCCTTAGTGTTGGGTTTGGTAGGTTAGCAGGTATGGTTTGTTTTTGTGGTTCCTTCTGTTCTAAGTCCAAATGAGTTCTTTTCTGCCCTCTCCAGTTCTGGATGATATAATCGAGTTTGAGTATGGCATCGTGTTCGAGTTCTGGCTTTATCTGTATGGATAAGTGTTGGTTTTAGTGTCGTGATTGAGGTTTTACTGTGGAATTGTGGCCTTGCGGTTGGATTTTTGATTATAGCAATTTTTCTTTGGTTGAGTTAGGCATTCGACCGACCCTCATTCCGTTGTATCAAGTGTTGCTGGTAAGAGTTGTGGGAGCTAAGGGAATAGCTCCAGGTTGCATTTGAGAGAGAGCTTGTTAGGTTCGGTGTTTCCTTGGAGAGGGGTGTTATTGGGTTTTTGAAGGAGGGTGATGACTCCTTGTTTGTGCTTATGTGTCATAGTAGTTGGCAGAGGTGATGGTTGAGAGCTGCTGGGGTTTGTGTGTATGGACATGACTCGACTGACTATGGATTGCAGTAGCTTTTCTTCTATTGGTCCGAGGTCAGAGTTCCTGTTGGTGAGGGATCGAGGTAGTGGTCATTTTCAGTACTACCTTTGGGGACTCATCACCTCAATTGTGATTTCCTATGTTGTTCGGTAAATGATCCAGGTCGTTGTAGCATTATAGTTTGGGCAAACTGTATGTTCAGATCCTAGCTGACTCCAGTTCCTAAGTGTTCATCAATAGTGTATGGGTCTACGCAGAGGTTTGACAGGGGTTGTGGTTGTCAACTAGAATTAGGTTTCAGAATTGTGGGCTAGCAAACTACTCCGGGTGGTTCATGGTTGGTTCTCTTTGATTGCATCTTCTAGAGTTAGGAGGCGATGAGTTCGAACAACTTAGCGTCCTTATTTCAGTTATGGAGTGACAGTTAGCCTTGGACACCTAGTCCCTGGCTAACCTTTGAGCTAGGCTGGATATTCCGTCTTTCAGTGGTGTTCTAGGTACTACGAGGTTCCTTCTATTATGGTTGGATAGATTCAATGGCGTAAGTTTGAGATTCAACGGTGGTGTATTATGTGTGATCAGCTTGTGCAGGTTGAGACTAGCGAGGCTATTGCGGGTTCTAATGATACTTTGAGGATAGTGGTCGCCTTTGTATCCCGAGGGTTTAAAAGCTTGGTTTGTTAGTTCTTTAGGGTTTTCTTTTATGTGGGGTTCCAGTGTTGGTTGGACTCGAACAATGTGGACTAGCAGTTCGATATGTTGCAGGCTTCAGAATTGGTGGTATGGTGCTGATGCAGTAGAACGGTGATTCGAGCCAAAGAAGTGAATTGATGGGTTATGCAAATTTCTATATCTAGATGGTGGTCTTGGACTTTAGGCACCCTTTCCTTGCCTACGGGGTGTTCTGACTTGATATTCGCAGCGTGGTTGACTTCTTCCTAAGTTGAGACTGGTAAGGTGATTTTAGAACTCATGTAGTGTTCGAGTGTTTGGAGCTTAGTTGGTGGTTACAAACCTCGTGGCAGACTTACCACACTCCTTACAGGGTCTTAGTTTTGTTCTGGGTTATTTGGGCAGGTTGACCTGGTTCATTCGGTTTTCATTATTTCAGATTTGGCGCGGTTCAGCGAGGTTGGGTTCATTCTATGGTCAGAAGGTTGGCCATCGACACCGGGTGTTCATACATGCCTTTTTCAACCCTGGTGTGCAAGCTTCAGTCTAGTTCATGTGGTTAGTTTAGTCAGTTGGTCCAGATGAGTTCAGGTGGCTAGGCTGGCGTTAGTAAAAGTGTTCATCCTTTGGTTGGTTGTCAGTCGGGGTAAAACTACTACAATTTTCGGGGATGCGCACCAGGTTAGTATGTTGGAGGTCAAAAGATAGTAAGCCACAACTTAGTTTGGATTAAATCAGAGTAAAAAGTGTGACTTCTTCGTGGTCGAGTGCAAGCAGAAACTAGGTATCTCTGGCGTGTCCGTTGATACTTCGAGAGTGGATCGAGTGTACGGCTTGTGTGCAACTTCATAGTTATGGTGCAAAAGGATTCAGATCAGAATAAGGGTTTTTTTACGGATCATCGGTTCATGAGTTAGAGTTTTAGGCTGGTGGCTTTTCTGGGTAAACTTGGTTGTGATGTTAAGGATTCTGATCCTGTGTGTTGATTACCTTGGTTCTATGGTTTCAGTGTTGTGTCGGTGCTTCCGATCGAGATTCTTGAGGGTCAGTTTGGTTGGGAGATCTTTGGAGGATTTAGAGTTAAAGGTTAGAGTTTAGTTTGACAGAAGAGGTGTTGGGGGTAGGTAGTTTTCCTTTGGTTTAGCTCTCTGGGGTGCCGCCCAGTCGGAGAGGCTACCCGGGTTTTCAAGAGAGTGGTGAGGGCTTAGTATCCATCTTTGTTCGAGTCTTTAGGTGCTATCCTTTTCCTAACTTTCACAGATGAAAGTTCTTTTAGTAGTGGATGTTGTAATGATCCTCCCGGTCATTTTCCTATTTTTTGTGCTTTTTTCGTGTTTCGAGCTTTCCCTCAGCGGCTACAGGTCATTTATGACTTGCCGGGACTGACGGTTTGGTGTCTGGACCATTTGTTAGGTCGTAATGAGCATTTCCCTATTTTAGAACTTGAACTTAGAAAATCTTTGACTTCGGTCAACTCTCTTGGTAAACGTGCTCAGAATTGAATTTCAACACTTTCGTTGGCTCAGGAATGGGGATTTTGGTCTAGTAGTACCATTGGTCTGGGTTTGAGTGCTTTCGGTTTGATTTTGTGTTGCTTTCTGTGTATTCAAGCTAGTTTGGCTGGTAGGGTTGACTTTGGTCAACATTCGGAGAAGATGGCCTCGGATGGAAATTCCGTCAGCGCTATTAGCTTCTGAATGTAGACTTTGGGCTAGGGGAACCTTTAGTTCGAGTCCCGGGGATTCCAGACTTGTTTTGGGGTATTGAGTTCCGAGTTAGTTTTCTGCGTGTGGCCCACTATTCCTTAAAACGACCTCCGTTTGTAAATTTGTTGATTCCATTGAGTTCGGAATGTCATTTCCACTTAAATAGTTCTATTGGTTTGCGAGAATCGGGTTTCGATCGTGCACTGAATGCCCCGAAGAATTTTGGAAAGCCTGCTGGTTTTTGTTGCAGGCCAGGCCTTCAGCGCCATCAGCGCGATCGCGCGCGCGCGCGCCTGGGCCTTCAGCGCCAACGGCGCCAGGCTGCGGCCAGCCCTTTTAAAATCTGGTTTTTCATGATTTTTAGCTCATTTCTTTCACTTCTTTCAACTCTAACTTCATTTTTCTCAACTCTAATTACTCAAGAACAATGTGGGCTCGTGGGAATTCTCAAATTATCGTTAATCTCGCTCCTTTATCGTGGGTAAGTCTCTTCTTCTTTTGCAAGCCTTGCCCTCCTCTTTTAGCTTGAAAACCTCCATTGTTAAAGCTCTTACAAGCTTGGTTTTTCTTGGGTTAAAGCTGCGTTGGTGAGCTTGTTTGTTCGTGGTAGCTGTAGTTCCGGTCCATGGTCGATTCTTGCTTCCTAATTGGTAAGTTTCCGCCCTTGAAAATTGCAATTCTCCACTTTTGTTCTCATGAATTAGTAGTACTTCGGGGCTGTTTTGAGCCCCGAAACGAACTCTGTTTGTGCTCAAATTTTGAGCATGAGTTGCTAAATTTACCACGGACATAATTGTGAATTTTATTTTCCGTTTCGCTGCTTGGGCCCCGAGGGTCATTTTTCTACCCGATTTTTCGACTCGATTTTCCATATAGCAATATGGGTGTCATTTTTCTCGTATTGACACCTAGATTATGTTCTTTATAGCGTGTCAGCTTTCTGCGGCTGTTCAGAAGGGGAAGGCACACGAGTGACGGTTCGTGTTTGCAGTTCGGCCCCCAGGTAGGTTACGATTTACCTTTTAGACTGAGTTAGTTAGATACTATATATTTGTATGTTACTGGAACGCTCAGTTGGATTTTAGATAGACTTTAGGCTTGAATCCTGTCTATCATGTTAATTGGACATTTCAGGTTTTTAGCCTAGAACTGTATGTTATCCTTAGCCTAGGAGCATACTTCTTCTGTGTGACTAGTATAAAATCCTTAGCATGCTTCTAGGAGTCTTTAGAGGTAAAATAGAGTCCTTTCCCATTGTTTTTTGCTTTTATTTATGCTTTACCGCTTTACTCTATCATTGTGTGTAACTGTGGGCCCGAGGCCATGGCTACGATTTGAATGGATTCCAGGTCAGTTCTCTTATTTTGGAGGGTACTTTTGTCCTGTTTGATCTGATGGTGTGATTATTCCTTTGCTTGTGCAACCCCTATTTTTTTCTTTCCCTCATAAGCCTCTGCTACTTCCATAACATGGGTCATTCATACTCATATCGCATGGCATATCATTGGTACAGTACGGAAATAATTTTTCAAAGGCTTTTGGGTTTGAAAAGAGGTTTTTTTACTGTTGTGATGAATTTTGGACTAAATCGAGCTATTTTAGGTATCACCATAGTTTTTTAGAGGGAAAGAGGAACTACCATTTTATATATATATTTATAGTCCGATGCGGTATTCCGGACCCCCGATGCGTTATTCTGAGTATTTTACTCTCATATATATATTTATAGTCCGATGCGGTATTCCAGACCACTGATGCATTATTCCGGGTATTTTACTCTCATATATATATTTATAGTCCGATGCTATATTCCGGACCCCCGATGTGCTATTCTGAGTATTTTACTATTTCACATATATATATATATATGCATAGTCTGATGCGGTATTCCGGGCGTCCGATGCGGTATTCTGAGTTTATATTATATTGCATTCATACATGCATCATCGTGCGCCGCATTACATTTGTTTTGGCATGTGGATTGACCCTTGTTTGGCTTGATGTTGTTTTCCTTTCTTTTCTCTTTTTGTTGGTTCATTGGCATGTCTCCGGCTTTATAACTAGATTTAGGTGGATCCCTGTATATTTAGCTGCTTTCTTGTATCTATTCTTTATATATTATCTTTCTGCGCTCAGTTGGCCTATGATGCCTACTGAGTACCCATTGTCTTGGTACTCATACTACACTCTGCATCTTTTTTGATGCAACACCTAGTACGAGCCACCCTCATTGACCTTTCTGTCGTTCGAGGCCCGTTGCTGTTCAGATCGCGGTGAGCTCCCAATGCTTTTGGAGACTTTACATGCTTTCCATCTTGTACGTCCTGTCTATATTTTGTATTTTGGATAGACAGATGTTATTGTATAGCTACTCCTTACTTTAGTTGCTCTTGTACTAGTGACACCAGGTCCGGGTTGGTTCTCGAGTCTGTTTTATCTCGTTGGTCACTTTAGGGCCTTCTTATGTATATTTTGTACGATGGTATGTATATATGCTATTGGCTCTGTCTTTTCATTTATGTCTTTCACTTTTCCTTACTTCAACTGCTTTACTGTCTTCTGCATCGTTGGGTTTGGCTTGCCTACTGGGGGGTTATGTAGGCTCCATCATGGCCCGGTTTTGGGCCATTACAGTTATGTGTAAATTTGAGTGTATGTAAGTGTTACTGTTAGGAAAATATGGATTTGTAATGACCTACAAAGTCATCATTAAAAGGCACCTCGTTATGGGTGAGCTATTCGTGCAAAGAGCGGGTTAGAAAAACGTTTGGGTTGGGGAGATGGAAATTTTGGGCTAGGCTAGTCTCAGACGAATTTGGAGTGAGGCAAGGTCTAGGGCAATCCAGGAAAGGATTGGGTAAAATGTCTAAGGTTGAGCTAATTTTTCCATTAGCTAAGGTGTTAAGGAGTCCGTAGGACTTTTCAGAAGTGAATTCGGGTGAGTAGAACTCCCGATATCGAAGTTGACATGAAAGGGTTGGTTCAGAACATCAAGAATTAAAAAGTCTTGTGAAATAGACACTTTTGGGGAACTTTACGACTTTCTGTCCCATGTCAACCGCTATAAAGTTTGACTCAGCGCTATCGCGATCTCTGCTATAACGGATAAATTATCACTATAGCGGAAGTCAACACTGGTCAGCACCGCTATAATGGTGGGTTTTGCTATGGCAGTACCGCTATAGTAGAGCGTGGACCGCTATAGTAGAACGACATAATCAGAAAACGCAAAAATGGGTTTTGATAATTTCATTCTCTCCCCTTCAACCCCAAAATAGATGAGAGTTACTCCAAAAACCCTCCTAGGCTGCTCCAAGGCTTGGGAGCCATAGGGAGGGGAGATTCTGGCTAAAAGGATGCGAAACCATGGATTTCGGGCCTGTCATTTGTCAAAAAATGCCTTCATGGAGCCAGAATATGGGTTGTTTAGCTGCTTGGCATCCACATAGGCTAGGTTTCTTTTATTAAGTAGATTTGACCTGCTTTCATTTCATATTATTGTATAGACGGAAAGGAGAAACCATGTCTAGGCCTTCGGGCACGGAGTTTAGAGGAGTATTGTCGTTGGCTGGATTGAAATAGAAATTGATAAGGTTGGGGAGGATGAATTGCCATATTTCAGATTTCTATTGATTGTTATGTGATGTGTGTAGCCAGAATCCAGGAACTAGATTGTTGGAGCAGGTTCGTGGAACCGAAAATGCCTTGGGTAAGGAAATGTCCAGTTTAAGGGAATTAAGGGGACGTTTCGATATAAAAGAAGTAGAGTAAATAGGAATAGTTGAGGTATTAATATTAGGTGATGCCTTCCCCATGTTGTGTTATCTTAAAAGGAGAATTCTGGAAATGAGGTGTCTATTAGTTATGTGTCTAAGGGGTGAATGGGGATTTAGTCTTCGAACAGGATTATCAAGGTTGGGGTCACGTACCCGGGGGTGGTAGGTGAGGGTTAATGTTTTCCTAATGCAATGTACATACTTGTAGCTATAACTTAGTATTGTATGTGTTTCCGTGCTTAGGAAAGGAATAATGAATGTCCACGTAATTTGGGGTATTGATATGTGAAATGAACTGGGTTATTGCTTATTGGTTTACAAGTATGTTGTTGTTCATTGTTTGTTGATTGATTTGATTGGTATGACATTCGGTTGTTTTGGGTACCATGCCTGGTACAGGATACTTATTGGTTTGCTCGGGTACCACGCCTGGTACAAAATACTTAATGTTTGGCTAGGTACCATGCCTAGTATAGGATACTATTCGGTTGGCTCGGGTACCACGCCTGGTACGGGATACTAACGGTTGGCTCTAGTACCACACCTGGTACGAGTTGATTTACTTGCATTAAGTGTATTCTTTTGATGGTTTTATGAGTGGACCGGGTTGTATTCTTGAATCTGTAATTGATTATATTAGTCCTTGAGAGATCGGGTTGCTACACTTAAATATAGGGATGGTCCTGGGGTGGACCAGGAATTGCATGTTAACACTAGGTGTTGGTATAGGGATCCTTGGTCGGTCCAGGAAGGATAAAAAGGGTATATGCTATTGTTACTTGCTCATCGTTTAAGTTAGGTTTTGAACCTGTTCCATGTGGTTGATAAGTTTAGAAGGAAGACTGAGAGTTTGGAATTGTATTGTTATAGGTCTAATTGGTACTTATTGTTATTCACATGTTGGGTTCTTGAGAGGGCCGGGATTTATTAATATTTGGTGTATAGTTGGTACTTGAAGGGCCGGTTTAGTGTGCTTAAGTGACAAGGTGGTTCATTGGTGAACTGGGGTCACATGTTATTGGCATAGATGATGTCCTAGGGATCCTTGTTTTGTTCGGGTTATGTAAAAAATATATATGTTTGTTGTCACTGAGAATTATCAATGTCGGTTAGACTTGTTACGTACGGTTGATAGGCTAAAGAAGAGACTTATGGTCTGGTTATATTATTGGTTGTTGTTACTTGTCGAGTATGGCCCTGGGGGTCATTGGGACGGTGTTTTACTAGTAGGCGACGGTACGAAGGGTGTGGTCTATGCCACCAAGTAGTGGGTCTTACTCTCAATTTTTAAGTCATAGTGGTTGACTGGGGTAAGAGAATGATAGCCCGAGTATGGGCATAAATGTCGGGTAATGACAAGTGTGACTTGGGAAGTCTAGGTGTTAAGGTGACTTGGGAAGTCTAAGGGTCAGGGTGACTTGGGAAGTCTAGGTGTCAAGGTGACTTGGGAAGTCTAAGGGTTAAGGTGACCTTGGAATGTCCTAGGATCAGAGCATAGTGTCTCATAGTGGTGGAGTTGGCAGCGGAATGGATAGGCAGGCTTGGGCTAATATTGGATTTTGGTAAGGTGAATGTTGAAGGGTCGAGTGTTGTAATTAATTGTGCATTTCCCTTGATTTCTTATATGATGGTATGGAATGGATTCGGGTCGACCGATGATGCCTACTAGTCTGTGTGTTTGTAGTGATTATACTCTTGCTATACCTTTTTGGGTATTGTATGGTTGCAGGATAGGTAATGTTTCATAGGTACGGGACGACGGTAATCTTCAACAACTTCTACTCTTGTTCCTATGGTGGAAATTGTGTCATTTTACATTTCCTTGTATTACTCCTTCTAGTAGCTCTTGTACCAGCTTAGACTAGATCCTAGGGAGGTTTGTTTCAAGTTGTAAGAATGTTTTACCGTCTTAAATCTTGTAAGGGATTTTCCGCATTGATGTTTCTTGTATAAAAGGGTTTATTATGATATTACTTTATTTTCTGCATTACCTGTTGGATCGGGTGGTAAGGGTTCTTCTATCTAGGTGGATGAAAGTAGTTGCTCGCACGACCCAGTAGTTAGGTCGTGATAAATGGTATCAGAGCCTAGGTTACCGGTCTCCCAGTACAAGAGCAAAATGTCAAATAGAGTCCTGCGAATTAGTGTGCCGATATCCATATCTATTATTTGGAAGCTATGAAGCATTCTATGAAACATCTCTCTTCTTTCATTCCCTTTCGCGCGGTTCATTTACTTGCTTGTATGAGTTGAGTCCAATTGGTATCTCTCAATTCCAATTGCTATCTCGACAAGGAAAAGGATGTCATTTGACTGCGAATGTTGTGAAACATACAAGGGAAATTAGAATCGAGAAGGTTCCAATTGGTATCTGTCCTGGGAGGCTATGTAAAGGTATGGTTGAATCGGCTAACGGTCATCCATGAGGCGAATAAAAGGTAATGAAACTTAATTGATTGAGGGTTGAAGCTTGAGACTTGTGATTGTATACATTGCATTGTTTGAATGACTGCGAATGTGTGGTGTATAATTACTTGAGTTACTTTGAAATTCATGGTTAGTGAAGAGTCTTAACTTGGTTATGTGTTAATGATTGAAGGAATTCTTGTTTTGTGATTTCAAGTGACAAAGAAAATGCTAAATGCTAGGTAGGGTCTTATCATTGGTAAAAATGATAAGGGAAAATAATATATATACTTGTGAAAACTTATGTTTAAAGAGGTTGGTATGTGAATAAGTACCAGGGATAAGGGCTATTATTGCTTAATAGCGAGAATTGTGGTAAGAAAGTCTTCGTGGTAATTCATAATTGTGATTTAAGGAAAATTTATTTTGACTTTAAAATTATGATTGCTTCAATAATAAATTGCGGTATGCCTTAATTGGAATGGTTTGTATTACATTCGGGTATAGACTTACCGTTGATATAGATGGTAAGGGAAACAAAATGGGATTGATGACTGTGGGGAAGCTCCGGTTTTGGGGCAGTTAGGATTGTTTGGGAATCATAGAAGGGAAAAATGGGGACTAGTAGTGTACGATAGTGGAATGTGTTATTGTACGTGGTTCTGGTGTGTTTCATAAGTGATTTTATGATAAGGTGGTGCTAAATTCTCAACTATGCATAGTTGAGGTTGGTTTTGAGGCTATGTTTTAAGACCATAAAGCGATTTCATATGTTAATGTTGGAAATAGGGAAGGGGAATGAGAGAATTTTCCAGAGAATGGTAAATTTTCTGGGCTGCTGCTGTTGGGAGTCGCCATAGCAGTGTGTAAGCTGCTATAGCGGGATGGGCATAGCATAATCTCTGTCCTGTTTTCCCCTATTTTATTTTTTATTTCTGGGTCATCTTAAATCGCTAATTGAGATATGAGCTATTGCATGAATTATTTAGTATCCATGCGCAATAAAAGTAAAGGGCGGATATGGTAGACTGGGGTATTGGTAAACTTATAATTGACCATTAGTGGGAATAGTCACCCATGTAGAATTTGGCAAAATGACCCGTAATTGTCTGAGTAGTGTTGGACACTGCTCATAGGCTTATGTTATGAGGGTGATTAGTGGCTGGTTTATTATTGATAATCCTTAGTTGTAGGGTCGGTTGAGGGAGTGGGGTTATTAAATGGATTCTTTAACATTGTTGTCCCTCTTGTCGGTCATGATAATACCTGGTGTTACTGCTCATTGAGTGATGGGGGTGTGCACGCTATAGCATTAGTTGGGGTGTAAGTGCCCTGGTAGGATTCCCCCTAAGACGAGAGTTGACAAAAATCTCAAGCTAGGATGGGTTCCACTAGAATTTCGGTGTTGCATGGTTTAGAGATACGTGGTGTCTCGGGGCATAGTATTGATAGGAGTAAGGTGATATTATGATATGTGAGGGACATATACACCGTAGAAAGTTTTTGGAATGGAGATTGGGTTAGTAGAACTCCGAGTATAGCGGGAAAGGGGTCTCTATGGTGGGATTTAGTCCTCGTGAAATGGCAAATTATTTCATTCGTTAAGTGTGAATTTCTTTCACTCCGGTGTTTCGGCGAGACCCCGGACTTCTGGGGCACTCGGGGAGGAGTACTCTTATGTGCCTGGTGCAGCTCGAAGGAAAGAATTCCTTGACAGAGCAGGACTGAATTAATTTTTGGTTGAGGTTGGGTACACCAAGGATTTGGAAGTTTTGGTAGTTTGCGTAAGGTTATATTTACGCTATCAGGGTAGAGCATTAAGGTAAAAGGGACTGGCTTGTTCTTTCCCTCCACCTTAGAAATTATTCAGGGAAGAATGATGGGTAAATTGGATGTTGTAACGACATATTCAGTCGTTATTAAAAGGCACCTTATTATAGGTGAGCTATTCGTGCGAAGAGCGGGTTAGAAGAACTTCCGGGTTGGGGAGCTGGAAATTTTAGGCTAGGCTAGTCTTAGATAAATTCGGAGTGAGGTAAGGTCTAGGGAAATCCAGGAAAGGATTGGGTAAAATATCTAAGGTTGAGCTAATTTTTCCATTAGCTAAGGTGTTAAGGAGTCTATAGGACTTTTTAGAAGTGAATTTGGATGAGTACAACTCTCGATATCAAAGTTGACGTGAAAGGGTTGGTTTGGAACGTCAAGAATTGAAGTGTGTTGTGAAATGGACACTTTTGGGGAACTTTACGACTTTCTGTCCCGTGTTAACTACTATAGCATTTGACACAGCACTATCGCGACCTCTTCTATAGCGGAGAAATAACCGCTATAGCAGAAGTCAACGCTGGTCAGCACCACTATAGCAGTGGGTTCTGCTATGGCGGTACCGCTATAGCAGAGCGTGGACCACTATAGCGGAACGACGGAATAAGAAAACCCAAAAATGGATTTTATAATTTTATGCTCTCCCCTTTATCCCCAAAACCAAATGAGGGTTATTTCAAAAACCCTTCTAGGCTGCTCCAAGGCTTGGGAGCCATGGGGAGGGGAGATTTTGGCTAAAAGGATGCGAAACCATGGATTTCGGGCCTGTCATCGGTCAAAAAATGCCTTTACAGAGCCATAATATGCATTGTGTAGCTGCTTGGCATCCAGGTAGGTTAGGTTTCTTTTATTGAGTAGATTTGGCCTGCTTTCATTTCATATTGTTGTATAGACGGAAAGGAGAAACCATGTCTAGACCTTCGGGCATGGAGTCTGGAGGAGTATTGTGGTTGGCTGGATTGAAATAGAAATTGATAGGGTTGGGGATGATGAATTGCCATATTTCAGATTTCAATTGATTGTTATGTGATGTGTGTAGCCAAAATCCAGGAACTAGATTATTGGAGCAGGTTCGGGGAACCGGAAATGCCTTGGGTAAGGAAATTTCTAGTTGAAGAGAATTACGCGGACGTTTCGATATAAAAGAAGTAGAGTAAACAAGAATAGTTGAGGTATTAATGTTAGGGGATGCCTTCCCCATGTTGTGTTGTCTTAAAATAAGAATTCCAAAAATGAGGTGTCTATTAGTTATGTGTCTAATGGGTGAATGGAGTTTTAGTCTTCAGACAGGATTATCAAGGTTGGGGTCACTACCCAGGGGTGGTAGGTGTCACGACCCGATTTTTCGGTCATGATGGCACCTACAATTCCCCCAGTAGGCGAACCAATCCCCGTAGTCCAGAACGGTTAGTAATGGGCTACTATCTAACAATTTAGGCGGAAGCACAATCTAATAAGTGGAAGCAAGGGAACAATAACAAGAAAATAGAGAACGGGAATACATACATAATATACGGAAGCTAAACCAAACCCAAAACCTGGTATCATAATATAGAGCTGGAGCTACAAATAAGGAGTACGGAGCATCCAAAATAATATATACACATATGTCTCCGAGTAGTGATAGAGTACATAAAGCAAAAGATAAACTAAAAGCTAAGCTCTAGTTGCCAAGAGCTCACCCTAAGTTTGGATAGTCCAAAAATCTCGAAGCACGAGTCATAGCAATCTAGCGATGATATCCCACACTAGGATCTGCACCAAAAGATTCAGAGTGTAGTATGAGCACCAATTGCAAAGCAACCGGTACCCAGTAGTTATCATAGGCCAACTGGGCACACATAAGATAAAAGAGCAGTAATGAACAAAATAGAAAACAAATAGTCACGGAAGGCAACTGATAAGTACACGAAACTAGCCCAGAGGGAAGACAACAGAAAGCAACATACAAGGCTAGCAATTAGAATAAAAACACACAACATGCACAAGTGAAAGTAAGAAATGGCGCACCTGTGATCCTTGCAATAACAATATATAGTAAGTGTAGAAGGGAGAGGTATACTGGTAACCTTTAGTACAAGGGAAAGGAGGAGAAGAATAAAGATAGGCATGCTCGGAAAAACAGGACCAAATAACCAGCTTAATCATACCAAACTCAAGCCAGGAACCAACAACCTCTCATTGTCCATACTTATATATATATAAACATAACAGGGTGTAGTATAGCAATAAAGTAACAAGCGTCTACCTACAGTCCCCCGACCGCCCATACAACCGGAGCATACACTCAACAAACAGCAAACAAGGGTGGAACCTCACACAAATGAATGATATGATATGATATGATATGACAAACTAAGTGCAACCACGGTGTCAGTATATTACCCCCTCCGATGCCCCAAAGGTCCAATAAAGGCGGGATCTATGGAAGGACTTCTCCTGAGTACATCTACTCCATCGTACACCCCTACCCCCAGTTACCCTTTTGCCCGTAGCACTTGGTCTGGAAGGACAAGGTCCATGGAGGTCCACTCGTAGACCACATACTACACTCTAACCCCAAAATATCCGTCCGGAGGGCCACCAGATCCAACTAGAACTCAAATGCTCAAAATGCATGCCTGAAATCTATCCAGGTCTATATCAATGAAATATGTCTCATAGACCCCCCCTCAAGGGTGCCCGGGCGTATCTGGGTCTAAAATAGTGGTAAAAAAAGTTTGTTGCTCGGCTTTACAGAGGCTAATATCATTTCTTTATCAATAGAAGAATCAATCTAGCACCTCGGCCCACCCGAGTCCAATATAAAATATGAAAATTGTGACATCTCTCTCTTTTAACCTTTCATACCCTAAAAAGATCCATAAAAAGGGGTACCAAACCATTTCACAATTTATTTTACCGAAAATGGGCCCCCGAGGCCATGCAAGGTTTGGAAATCATAAATAGTAGGCCCGAAGCAAAAATCCTAGTAAAACCAACTAGAAAGTCCTTTGTATGCATGATAATGGCATGCTCAAACACAAACAATAGCCCTACGACTCACAACCAACCTATCGGCCCTGCACAGGCTCCAATCGTTCTACAACACACATAGCCAGCTCTTAGTAATAACGATGTCCGGGACTCACGGACAATCCCAATATCCCACCGACTATGTTCCAGAGTCTATAAATGGTGACACAGGACCACAAGGGTGAATAGAGCGTATAAAACAAATACTACACACATCGGAGGAAGAAAAGTAACTGAACATGAATAAGAGGTCAAGGTCTGTGGTACCAACCTAGTAAACCTAACCCAAGGATGCCCATTAGTACAATTTTATTCCATATATGCTAAGTCTAGGGAGTTTAGACCGTAACCTACCTGTCATACGATGACAAGTTGTTGGGACAATAATATCCAAGCCCAAATCGCTTCGAGAAATCCCAAACAATAATCAAACTATCGAAAACATGAATAAAACATTAAAACGAGTCTAACGATACCCATATCGCTACAATTGTAGCCGGGTCAAAATTTGGGTTGAAAGCGGGCCCACGGGTCCCATAACCTAAAACCAAAATGGAAAGAAGCACGATGACCACAACGGTGCCAAGAAGGCATGCTAAAAAAATGAGCACAATTAGCCACGAGGAGGGCGTCAAAACAGTCCGCTCAAGAGAAGGCTTAAAGTTGGAATTCTAAGAACAAAAATAAAAAAATTAGGCAAGGATTACTTACCCCAAGGAGAGAAATTAGTCCAAGATGGTGAATTCCTCAAACCCACAAACATGCAAGAGCAAGAAGGCAACCTCTACAACAATTTCCAAGCTTTTGGAAATGAGAAACAATGGAGGATTTGAGAAGACAACAAGAGAAGGCAATTTAGGGAAGAAGACTTACCAAGAATCTAAGGATCACAAATTATTGATGAACAATTGATTTCCCCAAGGCTAGGACTAATATGGAGCAATTTGGTAGAGAGTATAAGTGTTTTAGAGTTGGAAACGTTGAGAGAAAATACCTGGAAAAATGAAGAAGAGAAGTTAAATAACTGTTGGTCGCTGGTCAGCGCCATTAATGCCAAACCAGCACCATCGCGCACAAGAGTGGCTCACGCCAAGGCGCGATCACATGCAAGGGGTGCCATCGATGCTGGCCTGGCACCATCGCTTATAAGGCCCGTCCACAGGCTAGCGCGATCACGCTACCTTGGCACCGTTGGCGCTGAAGGCCTGCAACTGCACTAGGAATTTCCACGGGGCTTTCTGGGCAAAATCAGAAGCCGATATTCAAAAACCAATAATTCTAATAGAGTGGAAACGACGTCCGGACTCAACGGAATTGGCAAAACTTCCATACGAGGTCGTTTTAGAGAAATGTTGACCCAAGTCAACACTAACTAATAAGTACCCAAAGGCTCGAAATGAGCCCAGCTCACCCGGAACACGAACCAACCACCAACCTAACCCAAACTCAATATTCCGAAGCTGATGGAATCGTCGAATTTCGAATCTAACGCTCCGATCATTGAAAGATACCCAAAGTTACACTTTCTACTCCAAATGGCCTAAAAACAGAGAAAGCAACACAAAACCCACACCAAAAGTTCTTAGGCCTCAACTAAAGGTCCAACTAGAACAAATTCAACGTTCCAGAGCTAACGAAACTATCAGAATTCAATTCAGAGTACGTTAGCTAAGAATTTTGACTAAAGACAACTATATTCTAAGTTAAGACTCTAAAACAGGCAAACGGCCTAAACAACCAAATGAACGACCAGGGAACCAAACTACCCATCCCAGCAAGCCATAAATGACTTGGGGCCGCTATAGGAAATCTCTAACAATATAATGAATGCGAAAACGCAAAGATGACCGGAAGGGTCATCACAACATCCACTACTAAAAAGACTTTCTTCCTCGAAAGTCAAGAAGAAGTGAATACCTGAAAGCTCGAACAACTACGGATACTAAGCACGCAACTCACTCTCAGTCTCCCAAGTAGCTTCCTGGACCGGATGATGCTCCACTGAACTTTCACAATCGAAATCTCCCTAGATCTCAATCTCCTGATATCTCTGGCCAGAATAGCAATCAGCTCCTCAACAAAGGATAAACTCTCATCTAACTGAACTGAATCCCAATGCAACACATGGGACTTATCTGGAACATACCGGTGTAACATCAAGACATGGAAAACTAGGTGAACAGCTGAAAACATTGGAGGCAAAGCTAACATATAGGCAACACTACCAACCCTCTATAGAATCTCAAACGGCCCAATATTATCACGCCCTTCACGAGCAATACTCGAAGGAAAACCAAGTCACCAACACTGAAATCCAAGGCATGAAGTCTACGATCAACATAGCTCTTCTGCATACTCTGGGCTGCTCTAAGTCTATCCTGAATCAAACGGACTCGGTCCAAGGAATCTCTTAGAAAATCTGTACTCTATGGTCTGTACTCTAGCCCATCAAACCAACTAATCGATGATCTGCAATGCCTACTGATGTGCCGCCATTTTACGGCACTTTCGACTCCTTTTAACTAAGAACAATCATACGTTTTCAAGCAACCGTCATCGTTTTTGATGTGTTTATGTTGGATTTTTAGGAAATGGAGACAAACATGGAAACGGAAGGAAAAATGAGCAAAAAGACATTCTGGATAAGAGTGACGGCCTGAGTGACGGTCCGTCACACATGTGACGGTCCGTCACAGTGACCGTCAAGTGGAGGCTGCCCACTGCCTAGTGGTGATGGTCCAGGCGACGGTCCGTCAAGCCAGTGACGGTCCGTCAGCCTGGCCGTCACACCTAGGCAGTCTGCTACGCGGAATCCTAACGTTTTTGGGACTTTGTTTCCTAGACTCCTATAAATACCCTATGTTAGGTTTATTTTATTTGTCAAGCGTTTTACAATAGTTCTCCCAATAGTTTTAGGAGAGAATTTGAGAGCAAGAAATACATTTTCTTGGTCTTGAAAATGTGTTCTTGATTTGTTCTTGGGATCTTTGTTTTCTTGTTCGTGGAATAATTGAAGATTGTTTTCACTATATTGTAAGGATCTCTTTTCTTTATTTTGAATATGACTTGCTTCTATTCTTCTACAAGCATGATTAACTAAACCTCCCACAACTAGGGTTGTGGGAGCCATGGCAAAAGTAGCGATATAGATTCCGGGTAGCGTCTGGTTCAATATATATGTTGTCACATTGTTAATCATTCATTATTTAACGTTTTCTAGTAGTTGCAAACATTAGAACATGCCTAGGTTTAATTTGCTTGAGTAAAGAGATTAAAACTGGGAAACTTGATTAACGACGAGGATTCGAGACTACTAACTCTCGTCTTATGATTAATGCTGTAACTAGATTAATCTACTTGATGTTTAGGATTGAAATATAAAAGCACACCTTTTCAAGTTCGAGAGAATTGAAAAGTAAATTCGTCTATTTGGTTGAGAAACGTTTAGATGATACCATTAATTCAATCACATTGTGATACGCATATAGAAAGAACCCGGTTAAGCTTAGAATCGACATTGTTACCAATGCCATGGTGAACACTTCCCTAGTTCATTCTCCTACTGATTATCATCTACATTATTGTTCATTTTGTTTACACATTGTTCACACAAACCCCCCCCCCCTTATTTACCGGAAACTATTGACCATTAGTCAACTAATTCACTAAAGACTTAACTTTCACCATATTCTCTGTGGGATCGACCCCAACCTTTGTTGGGTTCTATATTTGACAACGATCGCTTACGCTTCTTAATTGGAGTGGTACTTTGAGCGTTATCAAATTTTGGCGCCGTTGCCAGGGAATACGATTGATTATTAAGTCCGGTGTGTTTATTTGACTCTTAGTCATACTTTCCTGCTTTTACGTTTATTTGTTGTTTTTGTTTATGACAGGGTACATAGTTGTGCATGCCAAGTACCCGGCGCTCGGGTGAATCAACATTACCTTACGACCCCGAGCTTGCTAGAATGTTAAGGCGGAATATGGCCGCACAACAAGAGGCAACAAGGCTCGCTGCAGCACTGCAGGCCCAACACAATCTGAATGCTGGTGGTCTGCAGGACGATGTTATGCTGAATGATGAGGATATCCACTTGGATGGAGTTGGCGCTACGGGCGCCATTGCTCTTCCACCGCTAGCGCCCGGAGCCAAGTTCAACATCACTAGCACGATGATCCAGCTGTTGAACTTGAGAGGAGTGTTCCGAGGTGCTGCTGGTGATGATCCAAACCAGCACCTGATGAATTTTGTGGGCATCTGCAAGTCGTTCGAGTTGCCTGGAGTAAGTCAGACGGCAATCAGGCTCAGGTTGTTTCCGTTGTCTCTGTCTGATGAGGCAGCATTGTGGTTGACAGAGCTGACCCCTGACTCTATCACAACTTGGGGAGAGTTGAAAGAAGCTTTCCTAGAAAGGTTCTTTCCTTCCTCTAGGATGATACAGTTGAGGGATGAAATCAGTAATTTCAGTCAACAACCCCACGAAGCTTTACATGAGACATGGTTGCGGTTTAAGAAGAAGTTGACACAATTCCCGAACCATCAGTTGACCGACAACTTTTTGATGCAGACATTCTACAGGGCACTGAATTCGGCTACCAAGCCGACGTTGGACAACGCAGCAGGTGGTGCATTCATGGGTCTCACTTTTGTTGAGGCCACAACTACTTTGGACAGGCTCACCAAAACCAACAGAGCCTGGCATACACGGGATACAGAGGTAGCAGCTAGCACTTATACAGTTGGTCTATCAGCTGAGCAGCGCAGAAAAGATAAGGAGCGCGACCAAGACATGGCGCATCTGAAAACGCAGTTGGACCTACTGACAAAGCACTTGTTCTCAGGAGGTATGGAGAAGGTAAAAGCTGTGGGGTCCCAAGGTAGAGCAGCAGAGTTGGAAACTGATGAGGAGGCAAATTACTTGGGGGGTTTCCAGGCTAATGGCCAAGGAAACCAAGGTCGGACCTATCAGAAAGACAACTACTACGAAAAAGCTGGCTACAGAGATCGCGAGCAGGGGAACTAGAGGAATAACACCGATAGAGGTGGCTTGTATGTACCACCTGGTAATCGGGACAAACCTAGCAACAAGGCAGGGACTTCCAAGCTAGAGAACATGATGGCGAAGATGCTGCTGAAGGTAGAATCGACTGACTCTGGGGTAAAGGAGATAAGGACTGAGTTATCGGCCATGAGTCAAATAGTGGAGGCGCATTCCACTTTGATCAAGCAATTAGAGCAGCAAGTGGGGCAAATCTCGGCATCTCTGAACCAAAGGAAGACAGGTACCTTGCCGAGCGACACTACTCATCCGAGGAATGACGCGAGTTGTATGGCGATCACCACAAGAAGCGGAAAAATACTATCGAAATCACATCCGGTAATTCAGACTCAAGTTGAGGGTGATAGCACCAACGACATGGAGGTTGAGGAGGCTACTCAAAAGCCCGCGGACAAAAGCAAGGAAGCTGAAAAGCTTCCAACTATGATGCCTCGGCCACCGCCTCCCTTTCCACAATGCCTAAAGAAGAAAACAAAAGATGGTAAGTTCCTGAATTTCCTGACCATGCTCAAGCAGATATCAATAAACATCCCATTAGTGGAAGCGCTTGAACAAATGCCCGGATATGCCAAGTTCATAAAGGACTTGATTACAAAGAAGAGGTCGGTAAGTTTCGAACCAGAAGATAACCTCCACCACTGCGGCGCTATTTTCTCAAGGTCATTAGTCGAAAAGAAGGAAGACCCAGGCGCATTTACTGTTCCCTGCACCATTGGGAAGCTCAACTTCAGGAAAGCCTTATGTGATCTTGGTGCTAGCATCAACTTGATGCCGCTAGCAGTCTACAAGCAATTGGGCTTGGGAGCACCTAAACCAACGTCCATGAGAGTGTTGATGGCTGACCGTTCGGTAAAGCGACCGGTGGGAATATTGTCCGATGTTCTAGTCAAGGTTGGTAAGCTTATATTCCTCGCTGACTTTGTGATCTTGGATTGCGAAGTAGATTTTGAAGTTCCCATAATATTGGGACGACCATTGTTAGATACGGCAAGAGTATTGGTTGACATGGAAAGAAACGAACTGACCTTCAGATTAAACAACGAAGTGGTCAAGTTCGATGTGTCCAAATTGATGAAGCAACCAAGTGACATGAGAGTGGTCGCGGTCGTCAATGTTATTGAGGAAGTCCCTACGGATGTGTATCTTGAGGAGAAGGGTTGTGTTGAAACCCGAGCTGTAATGAGAGTAAGGTCGCGATCGCAAGAGGAGAAGCAGGTAAAGGAAAGCGGTGAAAATAGATCAAGAAAACGAAAACACCGCAAGAGAATCTGCAAAGAAAGAGCGAAGAAGTTGTCGCGACTAGCTATGGAGCCAACAAAAGAGGAAGCTGGAACGCAACATGAGGTTGTCGCGAGCACACACTCCATCGAGTTCTCCTGCTTTGGAGACCCTGGCGGTCTCCAACATCATGTCAGAATCTGAGTCCTATGGACTTCACAGGTATTCCTTATTCTCACAGTTTAGTTTTCACATGTACGCATTGGGGACAATGCATGAGTCTAAGTTGAGGGTGTTGGGTTACCTGTGAGTCTTTTACCACCGAGGGTTTTTGTTGCCGTGTTTTTTTTCCCTCCGGTGTGCTATCTAGTAGAACCGGCATGTTTAGGTTGTTATTTTTAAATTTTTGTTTTTTTTAGTGTCTATAGTGATAAGCATGGCGTTTTTCGTTACTAAAAGGAGCCCCCTTTAAAAATTTTTCTGTTGAAACGACTGACTGTCTGGATCCTTGAATGTCATTGTGTGGTTATGATTGGAATAAGTATGTTAAGCCGAGTTGTTGTCTTGATAGTTGGTAGTGGTATGGTTTCTTGGTGCCAAGTGTGTGTGAGCGTACTGTTATAAACTCTTACTCTGTGCATGCATCTAGAACTTGCCCGGTCTATTTTGTTAAAGTTTGAAGTTGGTTGCTTAGGAAAGGATCACAGGCTCTTTTTGTGTGCAGTCCACTTAACCTATAAGACCGTCCAAATATAAATAGTCATTTTGAACCCTGTTTGAGCCATAATTGACCTTGTTCTTTCAATAACCTGTCGCCGTTCCTGTTTAACTTTGAATCCCTATTTTGGCCCTGGTCCTTCCTTGGACATCGTGCACCTCAACTCAGGCAATCAGCCTAAGTTGAGGGTGGCTACTATAGAGGTAAATGATAAGAACAATAGGAGGGATAGGATTGGTTGAGAATAGAATGAAAATTCGGGTGTGTGCCTAAGGAAAGAAAAAAAAAAGAGATGAAAAAGAACGAAAAGGAAATAAAAAGAAGTGTCAAAATAAAGAGGTCGCACCTGTAGCTAGAAAGAAGGAAATAAAAAGGTGAATAAGCATGGACAAAAGTTATGTGGGAAATAGTATGCCGGTGATTCCAAGGAGGGCTTAGTCACTAACCCCTAAATGCATCCTACCTGCACCCGAAGCCTCATTACAAGCCTAAACAAGTCCTGTAGTGATCCTGAGTGGCTTTCTGAAAAACTGAAATAGAATAGTAAGGGCAAGCCTATGGTATCGCATGTGCATTGTTTGAAATCATTTGCGAGTGTGAGCGTCTTACCTAGTCCTAAATGTTGTGTGTGGGACTTCTTTGTGGTGAGGGCACCAAGATTTCTGTATTGTCTATTGACTATTAGGATAGCTGTGCGTGTGTGTGCATAAAATTCTATCATATCGGAATGACATATTTGGATCCTTGCAAGTTAGCGTTTCATACATTTGTGTGCTACGAGGGAGCTTGATTTATTGAACTAATGAATGACCATGAGTTGCTAGAGACAAGAGTTTGTTTTCTTAGTTGAGTCGTCGTGTTGTTTTTCTCTTATGTTATGTTGCTTGAGGACAAGCGAACGTCTAAGTTGAGGGTGTTGATGTGCCGCCATTTTACGGCACTTTCGACTCCTTTTAACTAAGAACAATCGTACGTTTTCAAGCAACCGTCGTCGTTTTTGATGTGTTTATGTTGGATGTTTTCAGGAAATGGAGACAAACATGGAAACGGAAGGAAAAACGAGCAAAAAGACATTCTGGATAGAAGTGACAGCCTGAGTGACGGTCCGTCACACATGTGACGGTCCGTCACAGTGACCGTCAAGTGGAGGCTTCCCACTGCCTAGTGGTGACGGTCCAGGCGACGGTCCGTCAAGCTAGTGACGGTCCGTCAGCCTGGCCGTCACACCTAGGCAGTCCGCTACGCGGAATCCTAACGTTTTTGGGACTTTGTTTCCTAGACTCCTATAAATACCCTATGTTAGGTTTATTTTATTTGTCAAGCTTTTTACAATAGTTCTCCCAATAGTTTTAGGAGAGAATTTGAGAGCAAGAAACACGTTTTCTTGGTCTTGAAAACGTGTTCTTGATTTGTTCTTGGGATCTTTGTTTTCTTGTTCTTGGAATAATTGAAGATTATTTTCACTATATATTGTAAGGATCTCTTTTCTTTATTATGAATATGACTTTCTTCTATTCTTCTACAAGCATGATTAACTAAACCTCCCACAACTAGGGTTGTGGGAGCCATGGAAAAAGTAGCAAGATAGATTTCGGGTAGCGTCGGGTTCAATATATATGTTGTCACGTTGCTAATCATTCATTATTTAACGTTTTCTAGTGGTTGCAAATATTAGAACATGCCTAGGTTTAATTTGCTTGAGTAAAGAGATTAAAACCGGGAAACTTGATTAACGACGAGGATTCGAGACTACTCACTCTCGTCTTATGATTAATGCTGTAACTAGATTAATCTACTTGATGTTTAGGATTGAAATCTAAAAGCCCACCTTTTCAAGTTCGAGAGAATTGAAAAGTAAATTCGTCTATTTGGTTGAGAAACGTTTAGATGATACCATTAATTCAATCACATCGTGATACGCATATAGAAAGAACCCGGTTAAGCTTAGAATCGACATTGTTACAACGCCATGGTGAACACTTCCCTAGTTCGCTCTCATATTGATTATCACTCCTACATTATTTTTCATTTTGTTTACACTTTGTTCACACAACCCCCCCCCCCTTATTTACTGGAAACTATTGACCATTAGTCAACTAATTCACTAAAGACTTAACTTTCACCATATTCTCTGTGGGATCGACCCCAACCTTTGTTGTGTTCTATATTTGACAACGATCGCTTACGCTTCTTAATTGGAGTGGTACTTTGAGCATTATCACCTACCATACAAAGCCTCGAAAGGTGCCATGCCGATGCTTTAGTGAAAGCTATTATTATAAGCAAACTCGGCCAAAGGAATAAACTGATCCCATGAACCTCCAAAGTCAAGTACACAAACACAAAACATGTCTTCTAGGACTTGAATAGTCCTCTTGGACTAGCTATCTATCTGAGGGTGGAAAGCAGTATTAAGCTGAACTTCTGTACCCAAATCTCACTGAATGGCCCTCTAGAACTGAGATGTGAACTGAGTGCCGCGGTCTGAAATGATAGAAGCTGGGACCCCATGCAACCGAACAACCTCATATAGGTAAATCTGAGCTAACCTCTCAACACCGTATGAAGTCTGGACCAGCAAGAAGTGGGATGAATTAGTCAGCCGATCCACAATCACTCAAATGGAATCAAAACCCCGTGAAGTACAAGGTAAACCAACCACGAAATCCATAGTAATACCTTCCCACTTCCTCTTGGGAATGGGAAGTCGCTACATCAAGCCACCCGGTCTCATATGCTCGAACTTCACCTGCTGATAGTTCAAGCACCAAGACACGAACTGTGCTACGTCCCGCTTCATACCGCTCCACCAATAAAGAAGTCTCAAATCTGTATACATCTTCACTGCGCCAGGATGAATGTAGTACCTAGTACAATTCGCCTTGCAAAGTATCAACTGTATCAATTCCCCAACCCTCAAAACACAAAGTCGACCACCAAACCTCAAAATACCATCAGAACCCAAAGTAGCCCGGCTAGCCTCACCCCGAACTACCTGATCATGAAGGTCACACAAACTCTGATCCTCGAACTGTCAGCTCTGAATCGGATCAGCTAGAGTAGAATGAACCTCAGCACTGGCGCACACTCGACTGGGATATGAAAAATCAAGACTAACTATGCGGTTAGCCAAGGACTGGATCTCTAAGGCCAATGGTCGCTCAAAAACTACAAGTGAAGCTAGGCTGCCCATACTCACCACCTTCCTACTCAAGGCATCCGCTACCAAGTTTGCCTTGCCCGGATGGTATAAAATAGTGAAGTCATAGTCCTTCAGTAGCTCTATCCATCTCCTCTGCCTAGAGTTCAGCTCTCGCTGACTCGTAGTGTACTGAAGACTACGTTAATCGGTGAATATCTCATAGTGAACTCCATATAAGTAGTGCCTCTAGATCTTGAGCGCAAAAACTACCACCGCCAACTCTAAGTCATGAGTGAAGTAGTTTTGATTGTGAACCTTCAGCTGCCTCGATGCATATGCTATCACTCAACCATGCTGCATCAACACACAACCAACACCAACCCCAAAAGCATCACAATACACGGTGAAACTCTGACCCTCGACCGACAAAGTCAAAACTGGAGCTGAAGTCAATAAGGCATTAAGCCTCTGGAAGCTATTCTCACACTGATCTGACCACTGAAATGGAAGATCCTTCCTAGTTAGCATAGTTAAGAAAGAAAATCCCTGAATGAACCTCCTGTAGTAACCCGCTAATCAAACAAAGCTGCGAACCTCAGTAGTAGTAGTAGGTCTAGGCCAATCACGAACTGCATAAATCTTACTCGGGTCAACTCTAATCCCTTCCTTAAACACCACGTGCCCTAGGAATGCCACTGACTCAAGCCAAAACTCACACTTTAAGAACTTGGCATAAAGTCGATGATCTCTCAAAGTCTGAAGTACAGTCCTCAAGTGCTGCTCATGCTCATCTCTACTCCTTGAGTATATCAGAATGTTATCAATGAAGACTATAATGAACATATCCAAGTACGGGCTAAGCACCCTATGAATCAAGTCTATGAAAGCTGCGAGGGCATTAGTAAACCCAAAAGACATCACCAGGAACTCATAATGGCCATAACGTGTCCTGAATGCTATCTTAGGGATGTCCTCCACCCTAATCCTCAACTGATGGTAGCCAAACCTCAAATCAATCTTCGAAAACATAGCTGAACCTTGAAGCTGATCAAATAAGTCATCAATCCTCGGCATCGGATACCTATTCTTCACTGTCACCATATTCAACTTCCAATAATCAATACACATCCGCATCGACCTATCCTTCTTCTTCACAAAGAAAACAGAAGCACCCCAAGGAGACAAACTCAGTCTAATAAACCCCTTATCTAACAAATCCTGGAGCTGCTCCTTAAGCTCTCTCAACTAAGCAGGAGCCATACGGTAAGGAGGAATAGAAATGGTCCTGGTACCCAGCTCTAACTCAATGGAGAAATCAACATCTTTCTCAGGTGGAAGTCCTGGTAGGTCGGTAGGGAACACATCTAGGAGGTCTCTAACCACAGGAATAGACTCAGGAGATGAAGGGTCAGCACTAGCATCTCAGACATATGCTAGATAAGATAAACACATATGAGAGATCAACTTCCTAGCTCGAAGACAAGAGATGATCCTAGATGGTGAGCGGCTGACAAAACCCTGCCACACAACCGGGGATACACCAGGCACGACTATGGTAACGGTCTTGGCATAACAATCCAAAATAGCACAGTGAGGGGATAACCAGTCCATAGTATCACATCAAAATCTAACATATCAAGTATCATCAAATCACCCCAAATTTCCAAATCACCAACAGATATCATGCAAAATCTTACATTTCGATCCACTACTAAAGAATCTCCTACTGGGGTCAAAAAAGAAAAAGGCACAGATAACGGCTCACTAGCTAACCCCAAACAAGGCATAAAGTAGGTAGATACATATGAACAAGTAGATCCAGGATCAAACAAAGCCATAGCAGACTGGTGTCACACAAAAATCATACCTGTAATTACAGCATCCGAGGCCTATGCCTCTGGTCTCCTAGGGACCGCATAGAACTGACAATGACCTCCACCTACCCAACCACCATCCTTACCACCTGCTCTGTCACGCGGGGCACCACCCCTAGCCTGACCACTACCCTCTCTTGATGGAGGCTAAACTATTCGCAAAGGCTTGGCCTACTGAGCGACTAACTGAATTGTACCCCACTGAGGACAATCTCTCGCATAGTGACCAACAATACCACACTCATAACAAGGACTCGACGGCCTATACTGTCAAGATGGACTAGCAGAACCTAAATGGCCACCAGGGCTAGATGCCCCAGAAGCTTCACCCTTCGAAGGCTGACCCTGCTCGAACTGAGAACTACCAGAATCCTGGAGTGAAGAACCGGTCTAGTAGTCTAGCCCTGATGCTGCTATGGCTGATAATACCGGCCCCACTGTCTTGAACCCCTACCACTCTATTTGGAACCACTATAGCCGCCCTTATAACAAGTCCTGTTATCTCTAGACCCCTGATCATATTAGTGCAAGTCCTCACAGTATGAACGTAGTCTGTAATAGACTAAAAATACGGACCACTAGAAACCAATATCTTAACTGACTGCCTAAGATCTATCCGCATAACCCAAACAAACCTGCGAATCCTATCTGGCTCAGTAGGAATGATCATAGACCCAAATGGAGCGAGCTGATGGAAACGGGTCTCATACTCAGACACCAACATGGATCCCTGCATAAGCCTGGTAAACTGCTCTCGGCGACACTGTCGATCACTCTGAGGTATGCACTTAGCCATAAAGGCCTCATAAAACTTGGATAATGACAACAGAGGTGATGAAGATGGTCTACAAGTAACCTGAGCCCTCCACCATAACTTAGCTGGACCCTCTAGCTGATATGTAGTATACCCAACTCTGTGAGTCTCTAGCAACCCCAGATGGTGTAACATCTCCTCACAGGTAATATAAAGTCATGTGCGTCCTGACCTGATGTACCAACAAATCTCGGCGGTGCCAATCTCAGAAATCTATTCAAGGCCTTCTACTCCCTATCTGTCATAGCTGGGTAAGGAGCAAGAGGCTGTGCAACCACTGGAACTGGAATAACCTCAGCACGGGGAGCCGCAGTAGCAGGCTGCACTCCTGAAATCTGAACACCTAGGGCTTCTCCTTGAGCGGATGCCTGTTCTACCTCAGAAGGTCTCTCCCCTATCATACCCAATAGCTGAATTAGTAAACCCCGAATATACTGGGGCTGAAGCTGGCACAAAAATTGGTACTGGAGCTGGTGGTACCTAGGCTATCCTTAGGTCCATTTACTGTTGCTCAGGGATGAACTAGGGCTCATAATCATACTCGGGCTCTACCTCAACTCTAGCATCTCTAGCAGGTGCCGCTACTCTGGGATGTCCATGACCTCTTTGTCTACCCCTGCGACCACCCTGGCCCCTAGCTGGAGTCAGAGGTGCAGGAGAAGGAGGCTCTCCTCTACCACAAGCTGAAGAGCTCGTGCGAACCATTTGTAGAAGAGTGAACCAGAATAAGTGAGATTTCCAGAATGTATAAGGATACTACGCATGAGAGAAAAATAAGAAAAGTCCATTTTTCTTAAAATGTCACCATAGCTTCCCGAAGATTGAGTATGGACGTCTCCGCCCCGATCCGCAGGACTTTACTAGACATTGGCTCTTACACCAATGATACCGGTGAACCTAGGGATCTGATAGCAAGCTATCCTGACCAGATTTCTCGGTTATGATGGAACCTACAACCCTCAGTAGGTGAACCAATACCCGTAGCCCAAAACTGTTAGTAATGGGCTACTATCTAACAATTTAGGCAGAAGCATAATCTAATATGCGAAAGCAAGAGAACAAGAAAAAGAAAATAGATAACGGGAATACATACATACATATGCGGAAGCTAAACCAAACCCAAAACCTGGTATCATAGTATAGAGCTGGAGCTATAAATAAGGAGTACTGAGCATCCAAAATAATATATACACATATGTCTCCGAGTAGTGATAGAGTACATAAAGCAAAAGATAAACTAAAAGCTAAGATCCGATCTCCAAGAGCTCACCCTCAGTCTGGATAGTCCAAAAATCTCCAAGAACGAGTCACAGCGATCTAGAGGCGATGTCCCACACTAGGATCTGCACCAAAAGATTCAGAGTGTAGTATGAGCACCAATTGCAAAGAAACCAGTACCCAGTAGTTATCATAGGCCAACTAGGCACATATAAGATAAAAGAGCAGTAATGAAAAAAATAGAAAACAAATAGTCACGGAAGGCAATGGATAAGTACACAAAACTAGCCCAGAGGGAAGACAAAAGAAAGCAACATACAAGGCTAGCAAGTAGAATATATACACACAGCAGGCACAAGTGAAAGTAAGAAATGGCGCACCTGTGATCCTTGCAATAACAATATATAGTAAGTGTAGAAGGGAGAGGTATACTGGTAACCTCAAGTACAAGGGAAAGGAGGAGAAGAATAAAGATAGGCATGCTCGGAAAAACAGGACCAAATAACCAACTTAATAATACCAAACTCAAGACAGGAACCAACAACCTCTTAATGTACAATCTTATATACATAAACATAACAGGGTGTAGTATAGAGATAAAGTAACAAGCGTCTACCTACAGTCCCCCGGCCGCCCATACAACCGAGGAATGCAATTAAGTGAAAAAAACCCTCCGACTACCCATACAACTGGAGCGTACACTCAAAAAATAGAAAATAAGGGTGGAACCTCACACAAATGAATGATATGATATGATATGACAAACTAAGTGAAACCACGGTGTCAGTATGTTACCCCCTCCGGTGCCCCAAAGGTCCAATAAAGGTGGGATCCATGAAAGGACTTCTCCCAAGTACATCTACTCTGCCCTACACCCCTACCCCTGTTAACCCTTTTACCCATAACACTTTGTCCAGAATGATAGGGTCCATGGAGGTCTACTCGTAGACCATATACTACACTCTAACCCCAAAATATTCGCCCGGAGTGCCACCGGATCCAACTAGAACTCAAATGCTCAAAATACATGCCTGAATTTTATCCAGGTCTAAATCAATGAAATAAGTCTCATAGAACCCCCCTCAAGGGTGCCCGGGCGTATCCAAGTCTAAAATAGTGGTAAAAAAAGTCTGTTGCTCGGCTTAACTGAGGCTAATATCATTTCTTTATTAATAGCAGAATAAATCTAGCACTTCGATCCACCCAAGTTCAATATAAAATATGAAAACTGAGACATCTCTCTCTTTTAACCTTTCTTACCCTAAGAAGATTCATAAAAAGGGGTACCAAACCATTTCACAATTTATTTTACTGAAAATGGTCCCCCGAGGCCATGCAAGGTTTGGAAATCATAAATAGTAGGCCCAAAGCCTAAACTATAGTTAAACAAAGTAGAAAGTCCTTTGTATGCATGATAATGGCATGCTCAAACACAAATAATAGCCCCACGGCTCACAACCAACCTATCGGCCCTGCACAGGCTCCAATCATTCTACAACACAAATAGCCAGCTCTGTAATAGTAATAACGATGTCCGGGACTCACAGACAATCCCAATATCCCACAAACTATGTTCCAGAGTCTATAAATGGCGACACAGGACCACAAGGGTGAATAGAGCGTATAAAACAAATACTACACACATCGGAGGAAGAAAAGTAACTGAACATGAATAAGCGGTCAAAGTCTGTGGTACCAACCTAGTAAACCTAACCCAAGGATGCCCATTAGTACAATTTTATTCGATATATGCTAAGTCTAAGGAGTTTAGACCGTAACCTACCTATCATCCAATGACAAGCTGCTGGGACAATGATATCCAAGCCCGAATCGCTCTGAGAAATCCCAAATGATGATCAAACTATCAAAAACAAGAATAAAATATTAAAATGAGTCTAACGATACCCATATCGCTACAATTATAGCCAGGTCGAAATCCATGTCAAAAGAAGGCCTGCGGGGCCTATAACCCGAAAACAAAATAGAAAGAAGCACGATAACCACAACGGTGCCAAGAATGCATGCTCCAAAAATGAGCACAATTGGCCACGAGGAGGGCGCTAAAATAGCCCGCTCAAGAGAAGGCTTAAAGTTGGAATTCTAAGAACAAAAATTGGAAATTAGGCAAGGATTACTTACCACAAGGAGAGAAATTAGTCCAAGATGGTGAATTCCTCGAACCCAAGAACATGCAAGACCAAGAAGGCAGCCTCTACAACAATTTGCAATCTTTTGGAAATGAGAAACAATGGAGGATTTGAGAAGAGAACAAGAGAAGGCAAGTTGTGGAAGAAAACTTACCAAGAATCGAAGGATCACGAATTATCGATGAACAATTGATTTCCCCAAGGCTAGGACTGATATGAAGCAATTTGGTAGAGAGTATAAGTGTTTTAGAGTTGGAAGAGTTGAGAGAAAATAGCTGGAAAAACAAAAAAGAGAACTAAAATAACTGTTGGTCGCTGGTCAGCGCCATTGGCGCTAAACCAGTGCCATCGCGCACAAGGGAGGCCCGCGCCAAGGTGCGATCGCAGGCAAGGGGCGCCATCAGTGCTGTCAGGCAGGTGCTATCCTGGGTGCCATCGACGCTGGCCTGGCGCCATCGCGCACAAGGCCCGGCCACAGGCTAGCGCGATCGCACTGCCTGGGCGCCGTTGGCGCTAAAGGCCTACAACTGCACTAAAACCAGCTACACTAGGAATTTCTACGGGGCTTTTAGGGCTCAATAGGAAATTGATATTCAAAATACAATAATGCTAATAGTGGAAATGATGCTCCAGACTCAACAGAATCGGCAAAACTTCCATGCAAGATCGTTTCGGAGAAATGTTGACCCAAGTCAACACTAACTAATAAGGACCCAAAAGCTCGAAATGAGCTTGGCTCACCCAAAACCTGAACCAACCACCTACCTAACCTAAACTCAACATTCTGGAGCTGATGGAATCTTCAGATTTTAAATCTGATGCTCCGATCATAGAAAGCTACCCAAAGTTATACTTTCAACTCCAAATAGCCTGAAAATAGAGAAAGTAACACAAAACCCACACCAAAAGTTCTCAGGCGTCAACTAAAGGTCCAACTAGACCAAACTCAACATTCCAGAGCTATCAAAACTATTATAATTCAATTTTGAGCATGTTAGCTAAGAATGTTGACTAAAGTCAACGATATTCTAAGTTAAGGCTCTAAAATAGGCAAATGGCCTAAACAACCAAACGAACGACCAGGGCACCGAACTACCAGTTCCAGCAAGCTATAAATGACTTAGGGCCGCTACAGGAAAGCTCTAACAGTATAATGAATGCGAAAATGTGAAGATGACCGGAAGGGTCATCACAGTAGGTGAGGGTTAATATTTGCCTAATGCAATGTACATACTTGTAGCTATAACTTAGTATTGTATATATTTTTATTCTTAGGAAAGGAATAATGAATGTCTACATAATTTGGGGTATTGATATGTGAAATGAACTGGGTTGTTGCTTATTAATTTACAAGTATGTCGTTGTTCATTGTTTATTGATTGATTTGGTTGGTATGGCATTCAGTTGTTTTGGGTACCATGCCTGGTACAAGATACTTATTAGTTCGCTCGGGTACCACTCCTGGTACAGGATACTTATTAGTTGGCTCGGGTACCACGCCTGGTATGGGATACTATTTAGTTGGCTTGGGTACCATGCCTGGTATGGCATACTAATGTTTGGCTCACATACCACACCTGATATAGGTTCTATATCGGTTGGCTTGGGTACCACACCTAGTATGAGTTGATTTACTTGCATTGAGTGTATTCTTTTGATGGTTTTATGAGTTGACCGGGTTGTATTTTTGAATCTGTAATTGATTATATTAGTCCTTGAGAGATTGGGTTGCTACACTTAAATGTTGGGATGGTCCTGGCGTGGATTGGGAATTTCATGTTAACACTAGGTGTTGGTATAGGGATCTTTGGTCGGTCTGGGAAGGATAAAAATGGTATATGCTATTGGTACTTGCTCATCGTTTAAGTTGGTTGTTCAACCTATTCCATGTGGTTGATAAGTTTAGAAGGAAGACTGAGAGTTTGACATTGTATTATTATGGGTCTAATTATTACTTATTAACATTCACATGTTGGGTTACTGAGAGGGCCGGGATTTATTATTATTTAGCGTATAGTTGGTCCTTGAAGGGCTGGTTTAGTGTTCTTAAGTGACAAGGTGGTTCTTTGGTGAACCAGGGTCACATGTTATTTGTATAGATGATGTCCTAGGGATCCTTGTTTTGTTCGGGTTATGTAAGAAGTATATATGTTTATTGTCACTAAGAATTGTCAATGTCGGTTAAACTTGTTACGTGCGATCAATAAGCTAAGGAAGAGACTTGTGGTCTGGTTATAATGTTGGCTATTGTTACTTATCGACCTGGGGTCATTGGGGCAGTTTTGTACTAGTAGGTAACAGTACGAGAGGTGTGGTCCGCGCCACCAAGTAGTGGGTCTTATTATGGGTTGTTGAGTGATAGTGGTTAACTGGGGTAAGGGAATGATATCCCAGGTATGGGCATAAATGTCGGGTAATGACAAGTGTGACTTGGGAAGTCTAGGTGTCAAGGTGACTTGGGAATTCTAAGGGTCTAGGTGACTTGGGAAGTCTAGGTGTCAAGGTGACTAGGGAAGTCTAAGGGTTAAGGTGACCAGGGAATGTCCTAGGAGTCAGAGCATAACATCTCGTAGTGGTGGAGTTGGAAGTGGAAGGGATAGGCAGGCTTGGGTTGATATTGGGTTTTGGTAAGGTGAATGTTGAAGGGTCGAGTATTGTAATTCATAGTGCCTTTCCCTTGATTTCTTATATGATGGTATGGAATAGATTCGGGTCGACCGATGATGCCTACCAGTACGTGTGTTTGTACTGATTCTACTCTTGCTATACCTTTTTGGGTATAGTCTGGTTGCAATATTGGTGATGTTTCATAGGTATGGGACGACGGTGATCTTCAACAACTTCTACTCTTATTCCTACGGTGGATGTTGTGTCATTTTACATTTCTTTGTATTACTCCTATAGTAGCTCTTGTACCGGCTTAGACTAGATCCTAGGGAGGTTTGTTTCAAGTTGTAAGAATGTTTTACCGTCTAAAATCTTGTAAGGAATTTTCTGCATTTATGTTTCTTGTATAAAAGGTTTTATTATGATGTTACTTTATTTTCCGCATTGCCTGTTGGATCGGGTGGTAAGGGTTCTCCTATCTAGGTGGATTAGAGTAGGTGCCCGCACGGTCCAATAGTTGAGTCATGACAGGATTTGAAGTTCAAATTGAAGTATTAAGAGGTGTAATAAGTGAGTAATTTATGAACATATTATATTAGGTGATTTTTTTATGGAGAAAAAATGCTTTCAAAATTTAACCAAATTGATAAATTTTTAGTTTAGTTAGAACAATGAGAAATTCATGTAATCTTGTGAAAAATTATGAATGAGAAGTAACTTGTGAATGTGTTTTGGTTAAGTTGGAATAGTGTAAAAGTTGTGTGAGTTATGTGAAAATTTGAGTGTATGTAAGTGTTATTGTTAGAAAAATGAGGATTTGAAGTTCAAATTAAAGTAATAAGAGGTGAAATTAGTGAGTAATTTATGAACACATTATATTAGGTGATTTATCATGGAGAAAAAATATTTTTAAAATTCAACAGAATTGATAAAATTTTAATTTAGTTAGAACAATGAGAAATTCGTGTAAGCTTGTAAAAAATTATGAATGAGAAGTAACTTGTGAATGTATTTTGGTTAAGTTGGAATAGTGTGAAAGTTGTGTGAGATATGTAAAAATTTGAGTGTATATAAGTGTTATTGTTAGAAAAATGAGAATTTGAAATTCAAATTGAAGTATTAAGAGGTGAAATTAGTGAGTAATTTGTGAAGATATTGTATTAGGTGATTTTTCATAGAGAAAAAATACTTTCAAAATTCAAATGGATTGATAAGTTTTTGGTTTAGTTAGAACAATGAGAAATTCGTGTAAGCTTGTGAAAAATTGTGAATGAGAAGTAACTTGTGAATGTGTTTTGAGTTTTGGTTAAGTTGGAATAGTGTGAAAGTTGTGTGAGTTATGTGAAATATTGAGTGTATATAAGTGTTATTGTTAAAAAAAATAAGGATTTGAAGTACAAATTGAAGTATTAAGAGGTGAAATTAGTGTGTAATTTGTGAAGATATTGTATTAGGTGATTTTTCATGGAGAAAAATACTTTCAAAATCCAACCGGATTGATAAATTTTTAGTTTAGTTAAAACAATAAGAAATTTGTGTAAGCTTGTCGAAAGTTGTGAATGAGAAGTAACTTGTGAATTTATTTGTGAATGTGTTTTGGTTTAGTTGGAATAATGCGAAAGTTGTGCTAAGTTATGTGAATTTTGAGTGTATGTAAGTGTTGTTTTTAGGAAAATGAGGATTTGGAGTTGAAATTGAAGTACTAAGGGATAAAATTAGAGAGTAATTGGTTGGAATAATGTGGAAGTCGTGTAAACATGTGAATAGTTGTGAATAAGAAGTAACTTGTGAATTTGATTGAGGAAATTTGATTGAAATCTTGACTCTTTTTTTCAAACACTTTACAACTTATCAAAATCCATGTTGTTGTAATTCAAACAAACCCTAAATCAACTTCTTTTAGCTTGCATTCATATTTTGACACTTCGTTCATAATTTTGAACCTCTTTTAAGTTTTGAAACACTTTGTAGGTCCTTTTGGTGGATCTTTTATGTGTTTAGTGAATGTTTTACTTGATATTTAGTGTCTTGTTGATGTTGTAGTTCCTTTATAAATGTTTCGGAAATAATTAGTATTGCTTGGGGCTGTATTTGAATTTGTTTTGTAAATGGCAGGTGGTGCAACTTGAAAATACAGGTTTCTGCATCTGGAAAAAATGCAAAAAAGCGACGGACAGGATCTCTTTTGTCAGTCGCTTTTCTGGAAATTTTAAAAAAAATTCCTAGAAAAAGCAACGGACAGGGTCTCTTTTGTCCTTCGCTCTCTGGAATTTTTTTAAAAAAATTCTCAGAAAAAGCGACGCTGTCCATCGCCTTTTTTTAAAAAAAATTACCAAAAAAAGCAACGGACAGCGTCGCTTTTCTGGAAAAAAAAGATCGTGGATTTTTAATTTGCATCGGTGCCCGTCACTTTTAAAGTGACGCTGTCCATTGTTTTTAAAGTGACACTGTCCATCGCTTTTGAAAAAGTGACTAACTATTTTCCCATGGAAGTGAGTCCATTGCTTTTGACTAACAAAGCGACGGACAACGTCTCTTTTTAGCCTTCTTTTAGTAGTGTTTTGGAGTATTCAAAGATTAAGAAAGAGCATGAGGATCATTTGACAATTGTGTTGGGGTTATTGAAAAAGAGGCAGCTGTATGCTAAGTTTTCTAAGTATGAATTTTGGATGACATCTATGTCCTATTTGGGGCATGTGTTTTCAAAGGAGGGGATTATGGTTGATACGCAGAAAACGGTGATAGTTAAGAGTTGGCTAGGCCTACTTCAGTGACAAAGATTCATTATTCTATGGGGTTGGATAGCGATTACTGCCGATTTGTGAAAGGGTTTGCTACTATTGCTTCCCCAACTGACTCGTTTGACTCATAAGGATAACCATTTCAGTGGTCAGATGAGTGTGAAGGGAGCTTCCAAAAGCTTAAGACCTTGTTGACTACAACTCTCATCCTTGCATTGCCTATGGAGGGTAAGGACTTCATTGTTTATTGTGATGCTTCACGTTTAGGTTTGGGCTGTTGTTTTGATACAGGATAAGAAAGTCATTGCATATGCTTCTAAGTAGTGTAAGGTGTATAAAAAGAACTATCCTGCGCAAGGCTTGGAGTTGGCAGAGATGGTGTTTGCTCTTAAGATTTGGAGGTACTATCATCTTTATTGTGTCCATTGTAAGGTATTTACTTACCATCACAATTTATAGCATGATGCAGAGGGATATTAACTTGAGGCACTGGAGAAGGATGGAGCTGCTCAAGGACTATGATGTTACTATCTTATACCATCCGAGGAAGGTGAATATGGTAGATGATGCTTTGAGTAGGAAGTCTGGGAGCATGGGTAGCCTGGATTGTTTGGAGGCTACAAGGTGTCCGTTGGTTAGAGAGGTTCAAACTATGGCTAACAATTTTTTGAGGGTCAATCTAAGTCTAGGGGAGTTTTGGCTTGTGTTGAGGTGAGATCTTCACTTCTAGAGCAGATTAAGGCCAGACAGTTCGAGGATTCTAAGTTGAGTGAGATTCTGTAACGACTGGGTTAGTTGTTACGGGTAAACCATTCGTGCCAAGTTTTGGGTTAGAAAACTTCCGAGTTTGGGAGTTGAAAATTCTAGGCTAGGCTAGTCTCAACCAATTTTGGAGCGAGGTAGGGTCTAAGGCAATCCGGGTAAGGATTGGGTTAGGTGTCTTTGTTCGAGCTAGTTTTCCTTGTATCTAAGACATAGAGAAGTCCAGGGGACTTTTTGGAATCGAATTCGGGTAAGTAGAGCTCCCAAAATTGAGGTTTACATGAAGGGGTTATTCTGGAATGTCGAAAAAATAAGTGTGTTGTAAAATGGACAAACTTTGGAGATTTCTCGACATTCTATCAGTGATGAGCGCTACTGCTCCGTCACGGTGACCTTCGCTATAGCGGAATATTACCACTATAGCAGAAGTCAAGATGGTCAACCTCTGCCATAGCAGTTGACTCCGCTAAGGCGGTACTGCTATAGCAGAACAGGGACCGCTATAGCGGAGCGACGAGACCTGAAAAACCCAGAAAATGGGTTTTTAATTTCATTCTCTCCCATTCAGCCCCAAAAATAGACGAGCGCTATTCCAAAAACCTTTCTAGGCTGCTCGAAGGCTTCAGAGCAATGGGGAGGAGGAATTTTGGTAGAAAGGACGCAAAACACAGATTTGGGCCTGCAAAACAGCCAGGAATACCTCCACAGAGCCAGAAATGCACGATTGCAACTGCTTGGCATCAAGGTAGGCTAGGTTTCTTCCAAGAGTAGATTGACCGCTTTCATTTTTGTATTATTGTATAGAATGAAAGGGAGAATCCATGGTTAGGCCTTCGAGCACGGTGTCTGGAAGAAGTTGTTGAACTGTTCTATTACTTTAAAAATGGTAGAATGAGAATAGGGTGTTGTGATATTCTAGGCATTGCTTAAATTATGTGATTTTTCTAATAAAAAATGTGGAAACTAGAATATCGGAAGGTTCGGGGAACCAAAAAAGGGTTAGTAATTAACAAATGTGTAAGGAACGAAAGTTCTGGACTAATTGGTATAATTAGGATAATTGTTTGGTTATGTTCTAAGGATGGGAAGGGTTTTCCCAGGTTGTATTTGGTCCTAGGAAGAGGGTCAAGAATAAATGTAATTAACTGCATGTTTAAAGGGGCAAACTGGGGTTAGTCTTTGGACGAGATTTGACGGTTCATAGTGTACCCAGAATGGGGTAGATGAAGGCTTACGATTCCTGTGAATATTGTATATTTTGTACTCTTATTTAAGTGTTTGTATGAATTGCATGGCTTAGAGGAATTGTGTAGAATATCTAAGGGTCCTGTTTTACAGTTTGTGAATTGAACGGTGTGTTGCTTGTTCGTTTACAAGTGTTGTTCATTATTTGACTGTGGATTATTAACATTCAGTTGGCTCAGGTACCATGCCTAGTACGGGTATAACAAATGGTTGGCATGGGTACCACGCCTGGTACAGGTATAACAAATGGTTGGCTCAGGTACCGAGCCTGGTACTAAATACTAACGATTGGCTCGGGAACTATGCCTGATACATATTTATTTTACTGCATCATTGCATGGATATTATTGTATTGCATTAAATGTTATTGGTTTCGTGAGTGGACTGGGCCAATTTATTGAAATGTGATAATTACTTATGGTCCGTGAGAGGCCGGGTTGTTATATGATATTGTGAGTTTGGTCTTGGTGTAGGCTGGGTTGTTATATTATGTTATCGGTTGGTCTTGGTGTAGGCCAGGTTATTATGTTGGTTATTAGTTGGTCTTGGTGTAGATCGAGTTATTATGTTGATCATTATTTAGTCTTGGTGTAGGCCGGGTTGTTATATTATATTGTGAGTTTGGTCTTGGTGTAGGTCGGGTTGTTATATTATATTGTGAGTTGGGTCTTGGTGTAGGCCGGGTTGTTATATTGTATTGTGAGTTTGGTCTTGGTGTAGGTCGGGTTGTTATATTATATTGTGAGTTGGGTCTTGGTATAGGCCGGGTTGTTATATTATATTGTGAGTTTGGTCTTGGTGTAGGCCGGGTTGTTATATTATATTATGAGTTTAGTCTTGGTGTAGGTCAGGTTGTTATATTATATTATGAGTTGGGTCTTGGGGTAGGCCGGGTTGTTATATGATATTGTGAGTTTGGTCTTGGTGTAGGTCGGGTTGTTATATTATGTTGTTGGTTGGTCTTGGTGTAGGCCAGGTTATTATTTGGGTTATTAGTTGGTCTTGGTGTAGACCGGGTTTTCCATGTTAACACCTAGATGTGTTAGGGGGGTCCGGGTGGGTCCGAACTATGTAAAAGAGGGTATAAGTTCACAATCATTGTCATTAAGTGTACTAATGGCGGTCAGAAATTATTTGTGGTTAATAAGCTAAGGGTGGGTCTTGGCGTTGACCGGGTAGCCTGTTGAACACTTAGGTGTGGTTAGAGGATCCTTGGAGGGTCCGGGTTTTGGGATTAGAAAGGGATTTAGATATAACTCTGTTGTTGTCATTGAATGTGTCAATGGTTGCTAGGTGAATTCCATGTGATTTGTAAATTGGGAGTAAGACTGGAAGTCTGGGGTTGTAGTTGTTGGTTGTTGTAACCAGGGTGGAAGGTTTTCCTAGGGATCCGTGAAGAGTCCGGACACTGGTAAGTAATACTACGGGTATAAGTAGTTTGGTTGGGCAGCTAGTCGGGTTAAGTCTGAATATCTAGTCAAGGAGGTGACTTGGGAAGTCTAGGTGACAAGGTGACTTGGTAAGTCTAAAGGTTAGGATGGTCGGTTCCGAAAAGGGGGAATTGATAAAAGTGATGTTGAAAGGGGTGAAGTATTTACCTTGTGCATTTTATCTTGATTTTTATATGATGGTAGGAGTGAATTCGGGTCGGCCGATGATGCCTACAATACGTGTGTTTGTACTGATTCTACTCTTTCTATACCTTTTTGGGTATAGTCTGGTTGCAGGGTTGGTGATGTTTCATAGGTTCAGGATTGCAGTGATCTTCCAGCACCTCCTACTTTCTTCTATGGAAGGAGTTGTGTCCATCGTATGTTATAAGTTCATCTTGTAGAAGCTTTTATACCGGATTAGACTAGGTTTTAGGGAGGGCTGTCTCATATTGTAAATGATTTTCCGCAAGTATTGTAAGTCGTTATTTTTTGAAATTTTGGAAAGGAAGTTCCATGTATATAAAGGGGTTTTATTTCATGATTTATTTCTTTTTCCACTTTACCTGTTGGTTCGGGTGGTAAGGGTTCTCCTTTCTAGGTGTATTAGAGTAGGTTCTCACACGACTCGATAGTTGGGTCTTGACAAATGGAATCAGAGCCCAGGTTACCGGTCTCCTTGTACAAGAGAAAATGTCGAATAGAGTCCCGCGGATTGGTGTGTTGACATCCACATCTAATCCTAGGGAAGCTAGGAAGCATTCTAGGAAACACTTCTCTTCTTTCATTCCTTTTCATGCGGTTTCGTTACTTGCTTGTATGGGTTGAGTCCAATTGGTATCTCTCGATTCCAGTTGGTATCTCAACAAAGTGAAGGATGTCATTGGACTACGAGTACGACAAACCTGCAAGGGAAATTGGTACCAGGAAGGTTCCAATTGGTATCTGGCCTAGGAGGCTATGTAAAGGATGGATGAATCGGCTAACGGTCATCAATGAAGCAAATGAAAAGTAATGAAACTGATTTGATTGAGTGTTGGAGCTTGAGACTCGTGATTTCATGTATTGTATTATGTGAATGACCGCGATTGTGTGGGTGTAATTGCTTGAGTTACTTTGAAATTTGTGGTTAGCAAGGAGTCTTAACTTGGTTATGGGTTAACGATTGAAGGAGTTCTCATTTGTAATTCAAGTGGAAACCAGTATGCTAAATGTGGGGCAGGGTCTTATCATTGATAAAAATGATAAGGGAAAATGATATATATACTTGTGGGAACTCAGGTTTCAAGTGGTTGGTATGTGAATAAGTACCAGGGACAAGGGCTTTTATTGTTTAATAGTGGGAGTTATGGTAAGACATGGATGATAGACTAATGGTCATCCATGGGACGAATAAAGATTAAATTATGTGACTTGATTAGGTTGTGACTTGAAGTTGAAATGTTGTGTTGTACAATTCTCGTGTGACTTGCTTGAAATATGTATAAATTGTTGTCTGCCGTGCATGTTGAGTCTGCAGAGGGTTATTAAGTTGAAAGTTCTGTGTACCTTAGGCTGTGATAAGCTATTAAAAGTCTTGATTTAAAAGTGGTACCGTATTTTTGAAAAAGGGCTTATCATTGGTTAAAATGATAAGGGACTGGGAACTGTGACTGTAGGGAAGCTTCGATTTCAAGACAGTCGGGACTTGGTTGGGAACCATGGGAACAAAGGAGTCATTAGTGTGTAATGGCGGGAAGATATTGTTGGGAATAATTGTCTGGTGTTAATTCTTTGTAATTGATAATATTTTATGCTAAATTGTGATGTATTAGATGCCAGGAATGGTCTTAAGGGTGGTTTAAGACCATGGCGGGCTTGAAGGGATTAGACAATGATAACCGGGAAGGTGGAAGGATACACTTGCTGGAAATTTTGAATTTATGGGTTGTTACCGTCGGGATCTCCATAGCGGAACTAGACCGCTATGGCGATCCCGCTATAGCAGGATTTTTTTTACAGCAGAAGAGTGCAGGGCAGAGTGCCTGTCCTGCTTTCCTTTATTTTTCATTTCATTCCCAGGGCATCTAAAGGCAATGGTTACATTATGAGTTACTATGTGAAACAAGGAAATCATTCAGATAGCTGATATAGTATGCATATAAGGGAAGTTGCTAGAAATTTAGCATCTATGTGCAATAGGAGGAAAGAGTAGATATGGTAGCCCGGGATATTAGTAAAATTATGATTGACCATCGGTGGGAATAGTCACTCAAGTAGAATTTGGCAAATGACCCGTGATTGACTGAGTAGTGTGGGACACTGCTCATAGGCTTATATTGTGAGGGCGATTATTGACTTGTTTTATTAGTGATGACCCTTAGTGGTAGGGTCGGTCGGGGGAGTGGGGTTATTAAATGAATCCTTTAACATGGTTATTCCTTATGTTGGTCATGATAATACTGGTATCACCATTATTTGAGTGGTGGGTGTGCTCGCCATAGCATTGGTTAGGGTGTAAGTGCCCAGATATAATTTCCCCTAAGACGAGAGTTGACAAAAACCTCACACCAGGATGAGTTCCAATGGAATTTTGTTGTTGTGTGATTTAGAGATATGTGGTGTCTCGGCGCCTGGTGTTGATAGGAGTAAGGTATTACTATGATATGTGAAGGGCATAGTACCCCATAGGAAGCTTCCAAAATGGAGTACAAGTTAGTAGAACTCCGGGTATAGCGAAAAAGGGGTCGCCATGGTGGGATCTGGTTCCCTTGTCATGGAAATTGTTTTGGGTCATTCATTGAGTTTCTTTTGCTCTGGTGTTTCGATGAGGCCCCAAATTTCTTGAGCACTCGGGGAGGGGTAATCTAGTTGCCTTGTGCAGTTCGAAGGAAGGAATTCCTTGATGGAGCAGAAGTGAATTAAATGTTGGCTGAGTTGGGTATACCAAAGGATTGAGAGGTTTTTGGTGGTTTGCATAAGGTTATATTTACGCTGTCATGGTAGAGCATTAAGATTGAGGGACAGACTTGTTCTTTCCAACTGCTGTAGAATCGTTCGGGGATGAACGATGGGAAAATTGGTATCTGTTCTAACGACCGGGTTCGTCATTATGGGTAAACCATTCGTGCAAAGTTTCGGGTTAGAAAACTTTCGAGTTTGGGAGTTGAAAATTCTAGGCTAGGCTAGTCTCGACCAATTTTGGAGCGAGGTAGGGTCTAGGGCAATTCGGGTAAATAATTAGGTTAGGTGTCTTGGTTCGAGCTGGTTTTTCTTGTAGCTAAGACATAGAAGAGTCCGGAGGATTTTTCAGAATCGAATTCGGGTAAGTAGAGCTTCCAAAATCGAGGTTGACGTGAAGAGGTTGTTCTGGAACGTCAGAAAAATAAGTGTGTTGTAAAATGGACCAATTTTGGGGATTTCTCGACATTCTGTTCGTGATGAGCGCTACCGCTCCACCACGGCGACCTCCACTATAGCGGAATAATTACCGCTATAGTGGAAGTCAAGACGGTCAACCTCTGCTATAGCGGTTGACTCTGCTACAAAGGTACCGCTATAGAGGAGCGGTGATCGCTATAGCAGAGCGACGGGACCAAAAAACCCAGAAAATGGGTTTTTAATTTCATTCTCTCCCATTCAGCCCCAAAAACAGACGAGAGCTATTCCAAAAACCCTCCTAGGCTGCTCTAAGGCTTGGGAGCCATGGGGAGGAGAAATTCTGATAAAAAGGATGCGAAACCATGGATTCGAACCTGCAGAACTGCCAAGAACGCCTCTACGGTGCCAGAAACACACGGTTGCAGCTACTTGGCGTCCAGGTAGGCTAGGTTTCTTCTAAGAGTAGATTGTTCGCTTTCATATTCGTATTATTATTTAGAATGAAAGGGAGAATCCATGGTTAGGCCTTCGGGCACGGAGGCTGGAGAAAGTTGTTGAATTGTTGTATTACTTTGAAAATGGTAGAATGGGAATAGGGTGTTGTGATATTCTAAGCATTGCTTAAATTATGTGATTTTCTAATAAAAAATATGGAAACTAGAATATCGGAAGGTTCGGAGAACCAGAAAAGGGTTAGTAATTGACAAATGTGTAAGGAACGGAAGTTCCGGACTAACTGGTATAATTAGGATAATTGTTTGGTTGTGTTCTAAGGCTGGGAAGGATTTTTCTAGGTTGTATTTGGTCCTGGGAAGAGAGTCAGGAATAAATGTAATTAACTATATGTTTAAAGGGGTGAACCAGGGTTAGTTTTTGGATGAGATTTGATGGTTCATAGTGTACCCGGAATGGGGTAGGTGATGGCTTACGATTCCTGTGAATGTTGTATATTTTGTACTCTTATCTAAGTGTTTGTATGAATTGCATGGCTTAGAGGAACTGTGTAGAATGTCTAAGGGTCCTATTTTACAGTTTGTGAATTGAACGGTGTGTTTCTTGTTGGTTTACAAGTATTGTTCATTATTTGACTGTGGATTATTGACATTCGGTTGGCTCGGGTACCACGCCTGGTACGGGTATAACAAATGGTTGGCACGGGTACCATAGCTGGTACAGGTATAATAAATAGTTGGCTCGGGTACCATGCCTGGTACGAAATACTAATGGTTGGCTCGGGTACCACGCCTGGTACGAGTTTATTTTACTGCATCATTTCATGGATATTATTGTATTGCATTAACTTTTATTGGTTCCGTGAGTGGATCAGGCTGATTTATTGAAATGTGATAATTGCTTATAGTCCGTGAGAGGCCAGGTTGTTATATGATATTGTGAGTTTGGTGTTGGTGTAGACCAGGTTGTTATATTATGTTGTCGGTTGGTCTTGGTGTAGGCCAGGTTATTATGTTGGTTATTAGTTGGTCTTGGTGTAGACTGGGTTATTATGTTGATCATTATTTGGTCTTAGTGTAGGACGGATTGTTATATTATATTGTGAGTTTGGTCTTGGTGTAGGCTGGGTTGTTATATTATATCGTGAGTTGGATCTTGGTGTATGCCGGGTTGTTATATTGTTTTATGAGTTTGGTCTTGGTGTAGGTCGGGTTGTTATATTATATTGTGAGTTGGGTCTTGGTGTAGGATGGGTTGTTATATTATATTGTGAGTGTGGTCTTGGTGTAGGCTCGGTTGTTATATTATATTGTGAGCTTGGTCTTGGTGTAGGCTGGGTTGTTATATTATATTGTGATTTTGGTCTTGGTGTAGGCCGGGTTGTTATATGATATTGTGAGTTTGGTCTTGGTGTAGGCCGGGTTGTTATATTTTGTTGTCGGTTGATCTTGGTGTAGGCCAGGTTATTATATGGGTTATTAGTTGGTCTTGGTGTAGACCAGGTTTTCCATGTTAACACCTAGATCTGTTAGGGGGGTCCGGGTGGGTCCGGACTATGTAAAAGAGGGTATAAGTTCACAATCATTGTCATTAAGTGTACTAATAGCGGTCAGAAATTATTTGTGGTTAATAAGCTAAGGGTGGGTCTTGGCGTAGACCGGGTAGCCTGTTGAACACTTAGGTGTGGTTAGAGGATCCTTGGAGGGTCCGGGTTTCTGGATTAGAAAGGGATTTAGATATAACTCTATTGTTGTCATTGAATGTGTCAATGGTTGCTAGGTGAATTTCATGTGATTTGTAAATTGGGAGTAAGACTGGAAGTCTGGGGTTGTAGTTGTTGGTTGTTGTAACCAGGGTGGAAGGTTTTCCTAGGGATCTGTGAAGGGTCCGGACACTGGTAAGTAATTCTATGGGTATAAGTGGTTTGGTTGGGCAGTTAGTCAGGTTAAGTCTGAATATCTAGTCAAGGAGGTGACTTGGGAAGTCTAGGTGACAAGGTGACTTGGTAAGTCTAAAGGTTAGGATGGTCGGTTCCGAAAAGGGGGGATTGATAAAAGTGATGTTGAAAGGGGTGAAGTATTTACCTTGTGCATTTTATCTTGATTTTTATATGATGGTAAGAGTGAAATTCGGGTCAGCTCATGATGCCTACCAGTACGTGTGTTTGTACTGATTCGACTCTTGCTATACCTTTTTGGGTATAGTCTGGTTGCATGGTTGGTGATGTTTCATAGGTTCAGGATTTCGGTGATCTTCCAGCCGCTCCTACTTACTTCTATGGTAGGAGTTGTGTCCATCTTATGTAATAAGCTCATCTTGTAGAAGCTCTTGTACCGGATTAGACTAGGTTCTAAGGAAGGCTGTCTCATATTGTAAATGATTTTCTGCAAGTTTTGTAAGTCGTTATTTCTTGAAATTTTGTAAAGGAAGTTCCATGTATAAAAAGGGGTTTATTTTATGATTTATTTCTTTTTCCGCTTTACCCGTTGGTTCAGGTGGTAAGGGTTCTCCTATCTAGGTGGATTAGAGTAGGTGCCCGCATGGCCCGGTAGTTGGGTCGTGACAGTTTCGTGACAAGGTCTTGCAAGGAGAGCCCAATGAGGCTGTGATTGATGATGAGGGTATGTTGAGAATTAAGGGGGGTGTGTGTGTTTCCCATGTCGATGATTTGATTAAGACTATTTTTACAGAGGCTTATAGCTCCAGATACTCTATACATCCCAGCGCCACCAAGATGTATCGTGATTTGAGACAAAATTATTGGTGGGGGTAGGATGAAGCGTGATATTGTAGATTTTGTTCCCCAGTGTATGAGTTGTTAGCAGGTAAAGTATGAGTACCAGAGAGCTGGAGGGACACGTCAGAAGATGTCCATTCCAGAATAGAAGTAGGTAGTATAGTGATAGACTTTTAATAAGTTGGTAATCTACCAACTTAGTTAGCTCTTAAGCATGAATTATTGCATAATATTATGCTTATTAGATGGATTTTATGTCATTTATGTCTTATATGCAGGCATTCCTAGGATTTGATGATGAACAAGGATTTGAACCCAAAGTGCAAGAAAGGAAGTCAAAAACCCAAACAAAGATCCAAGGAAAGAAGTTAAGTTGAAAGGATGCATCTGCGTATCGCAGGAGCCCACCCTCACGCTCGCAGGTGGAACACAAATAACAAGTAAAGGACGAAGATCAAGAACTAAAGTTGCGCTTAAGATGCAACTAACATGTGACCACTTGCGGCTCGTAGGTGCAACACAAGAGAGAGACAGACAACTAACAACTTTCTTCGACACGTGCAAACCACAAGTGAAGACTCGTTGCCTCAGGTGAAGTGTAGGTGACACGCAAGTGTACCGAAGGGTATTTTTGGGGGGGGGGGGGGTTTCAAGGATATGTTTGAGGTTCCGTGTAGACACATTCTATTTAGCAATTTTTAGATTTCATTCTCAATTTGTAGTACTCTTAGAGAGGAAGAAAGTACACTCGGTGACTTCATCTTCCCCAAATTGGAAAACTCCATTGTTGAGCATCAAAGCTTGAATTTGAATTTAAATTCTTATTATAGATGGAATTGAGGAACACCCACATGGTATATTTTATCTTTTTATTGATATATGTAGCTAAACTCTCTCCTAAGAGTGTGTGCAATAATGGGTGTGTAGTATTGATTGTTTGTTTTTAGAATTTATTATATTGTATGGATTCATTGAATGCTTCGAGTTTTAATTATAAAATTAATGGTTGTAAACATTTATTGAGTGCTCTAATTTTAATTTTGCTTAAGAAAGGGAATTGAAATTGGTTAAGTACTCGATGATGAGGATTTGAGAATTTTTCATCTAAGGACTAAAGCTAGAGATAGTTTAGCCTACTCAAGCATATTTTGGTCAGTTAATTGTAATTGGTTTTGGGGTTCGAGAGAACTAAAAATAGGCATGCTCTTGGGTTGAGAGACCTTGATGCACAGCCAAAACCAAAGCTATCCATATGGTAAATTAAATCTAAGGCATTTAATCAATCCCAATTGAAGCTATACCCCATTGAAAGCACACCCCTAGACTCCTAATCTTGATTAATCTCATTAATTGTGTTAACTTGTTACTAGTCTCCTCATAATACAATCACTATTTACAAATAAACCCCCCAATTTTACTTTATTATTGTTTTATATAATGTGCGTGCTTATAGTGAGTTGATATACAAAATTTGGTCCAATCTAGTCATGTCCTTGTGGGATTCAACCCCAACTCTAAGTTAAGTATTGTTTTGCATATGACCGTTGACGCTCATTCTTAATTGAAGAATGCGTTCGTACGTTATAAAAAATGGTGTCATTGCCGGCAATCAATTTTTAGATTGCCTTATTTTGGTGTGTTGATTCACTTTAGTATTGCATCTTGTTTTATTTCACTTCGTTTGTTATTTTTGATTTGTATTAGGTGAAAATATGAGTCAAGCTAGCGATAACGCTAGTGTTGAAGGATATATAGATGATGATGACCCGATGGGTCATGCAGGTGTAGCAAGGCCATTCACCTACCTCCAATGGTAGAGAATGAAATCTTTCATGTTACAAGCACCATGTTATATATCTTGCAAATGAAGGGTCTCTTTGGTGGTCTTACCGCATGAGGACACAAACCTCCACATAAAGAATTATGTGGAGGTAGACTTCTCATCTAGGGTTATGGTAGCTTTATGATTATTGTTGTATGAACTTTATTTGATTTGTTAAAAATATTTATTGTCGTTCTATGGCTCGTTTGGTTGCTTACTTTCTCTTGTGCTTAATTATTTATTTGCTTGATCAATATTCTAGTACTATCTATAGTGCATGGATTGAACTAGGTATAGAAAATTTATGTACGCAAATAAGAGAAGGTCGAGCTTGGTCTTAGAACTCTTAAAGGGGGGAACGATCCGCTAATGTGGATAAGAATATACCAGTTAGTCTTGCTTAATTGATATGAAAAATTAATCACACGCACTTCACTATTGACTAATGACTATAAGAATATAGGCATTAGGAATAGTTGAGTACGCGTAGAGGCAGTTTAGAAAGACGCTCAATATCGCGAATATCAACCCGCAACTAGTAACCCGATAGATAATCAGAATCAGTTCAAGTGATCACTCAATATGATTGGTAGCAAATCTATAACCCTATTTTGATTTCATCTTACTGATTTCATAAGAATCCGCTCTTTGTTTGGTTAATTATTCATTAGTTAACCTATCTCTATCATTAGTTTAGTTAATCCATAAATCTACCGCTTGAATAGATAATTAACATTAGTTTAATTTAGTAAATAGTTAATTGACAAGTCTCTGTGGGTACCATATCTGGACTTACAATCCTATATTACTTGTACGATCACGTACACTTGTGTGTGCGTTGGATGCAACAATTTAATTGACTGAATTTCGTCAAAACTGAAATGAGATAAATAGTTTTGAAGTTAATTATTTGAGCTTCTTAATTTTAACAAGATAAAATAATTATTTTGTCATAATCTAATTATTTTGAAAATAAAGAACTAATTATATTCTATACGATTTTTTAGGAAAATAAAATGTATGCTCTAATTTAAACACTATTCATTCCAAATATTTATAGAAAATGAAAATTATATAAATCTATCTATACTACATTTGCTTCTCTGTTTTTTCTTTTAATAGACATGTTTAACTTTTTTATTAAAGTAGAATGTTAACCAAGTCTGGCATCCAAAAGATAAGTTTTTCAACCCCTTGCACCCAAAGAATACAACTCAAAACGGGTTGTTCGCCAGCCGTTCGGAGAACTTTAAGTTTTGAGAACGTCAAAATTTATTTAGGGGTTTGTTAGCCTTTGGTGAACCCCATTTTAATTATTCTATTTCTCCTTTCTTAGACTGCTTTAAAAAAAATAAGTCCTTATTTTTTTCCCTTGGTGGATGTTGAATGTTCACGTTTGAGATATTAATTTTGATATTAATATGATTTTACGCATTCTTTCCTATGAGAGTTTCTATTTTTGAAGGTTTTTCTATATAATTTTGGTATAAAACTACTATTTTAATTGGATGGTAACTATATTTTATTTATCTCATACAAGAGAGAGTAAGAACCTGTTCGGATGAGTTTATAGTGGTTCTTACGGATGAGCTTATAGCTTTTGATTTTTTTTTAATTTTTTTGACTTAAAATGAAGTGTTGAAAAACATTTTTTTTTATCCATATACAACAAAAGTAAATAAAAGCTATTTTGACAAAAAAACACTTAAAATAAGTCAATCCTAACATGCTCCAAGTATATATGTAAAAGGACATTCAGAAAAAAGTTAATACTACTATTTAATGGAAGTATATATATATATATATATAATATATATATATATATATATATATATATAATATAATATATATATATATATATAGTATATTACTCATCCCTAGGAGCTTCCACCTCTTTTGCTCCCTGGTGTATATTATATTACTAGATATGTTAAGGCCTGTGCTCACGGGCCCAACATTAGATTTTTTATTTTTGTTTTATTATATACAAAGTAATTTATATTAAATAATTAACTTTTTTTCTTGTTTACAGTTCAACTCATAATGTGAGAAGGGAGAATAATTTTTTCTCTTATAATACGCATGACATGTTTCTACTTTTGATACTATATAGTGCTCTTTTTTTTTAAATTTGTTTGTCTTAATTTGATTGAGTAAGTAATTTAAGAAAGTAAAAACTTTAAAAATTATGGTCTTAAACTAATGATATGTATAATATATCAAAATATTCTTAAATCTTATAGTTAATATGTCATGTGGAATGTTAAAATTAAAGTGTTACTAAATTAGAAAAGATATATTCTTTTTGAAACATATTGAAAAAAGTTGAGTTTGGGTTAGGTAGGTGGTTAGTTCGGGTTCCGTGTGAGCCGGACTCATTTTGGGTGTTTGGTTGGTTTTATTTAGTGTTTACTTGGGTCAACATTCCTCCAAAATAATATTGTACAAAAGTTTCATCGATTTCATTGAGTCCAAAATATCATTTCTACTCTTATAGCATGTTTGGTTTGTAAGTATCGGGTTTCGATTCTGCCCGGAACACCCCGTAGAAGATTTGGCTATTGTTGATTTTCTGTTGCAGATATGCCTTTAGTGCCAATGGCGCCCAGGCAGCGGAAACGCGCTATCCTATGTCTGCTTTCAACATCGATGGCGCCCAAGCATCCTTCCGCTTGCTAACATCGATGACGCCCCTGCCGCGTGATCGCGTGTGCGCGCACTTGGCCTCCCTTCTGCGTGATGGCGCCCTGCCAACGCCGATGGTGCCTTGGCACCTGCCTTCCCTTCAGCGCAATGGCGCTCCTTTAGCGCCAATGGCGCTATCCTGCGTCCAGCTTTATAAAATACCCCCTTTACAAAATTTCAGCCATTTTCATTTGGTTCTCTCAACTCCAAGACTTTTCCCTCTCTTAAATTTACCTCTTAATCAGTTCTTGGCTTAGAGATCCTTCAATTGGCAGAGTATCTTGCTTTCCTCTTTGTCTTGGTAAATTTCTTCTTCCCCCAAATTGCTTCTTCTCCATAAGCAAGAATCCATTGATGATCTTCTTAAGATTGGGGAAAATTTCTTGGTTGTAGTCACTCAATTTATGGCTGCATGTGCGTGGGTTCGGAGAATTCACTCTGTAGTCTTGCTTCATCTTATCAAGGTAGGTGAATTCTTACTTTAATTTTTGATTTTATTCTCTAAATTCCATCTTTAATTCGCCTAGGTTGCGGGCTGTTTGGATCCCTTATTATTGGCTAAATCCGCTCAATTATTGAGCATGCACTTATGGGACTGTTATGGTCATTGTGCGTCTTTCCATTTTTGATTTTAGGTAGTGGGCCCTGCGGGCCTACTTGTGACCTGAATTTTGACCCGGCTATACTTTTAGCAATATAGGTATCCTTAGCTTCGTTTAAATGCGTAGATTATGTTTATGATATTTTGATCACTGTTCAGAGCTTCTCAGAGCAGTTCGAGCTTGGACATCGTCATTCTAGCAGCTTGTTATCGGACGATGATAAGCGCTCAAACATACTCTCCAAAGAAGGATGTAACAATGATCGTCAAGTAAAACATATTGATAAGTACCCAACAGGTGTCGGGGTCATACCCACAGAGACTTGGCGATAGCACAATGATGATTGTATTAAAATTACTTCACTAAGAGAGTAAATACTAGAAAACAGAAAAATAAAGGATTGGGGGAATTGAGATTCTGTCACAACACTCTCAATTCGTAACAAAGCAAGAAAGTAAAACGGGTGTACAAATTTGAGTAGACGACTAGGGATGTGCATCTAATGGAGCTCTAATTTGGGATAGGGTAATTGCTTATTCATGCTTATTCTCGATCATTATCATAGGTAGCCTTGGTCATAGGTATGCATTGATTATCTCTCGATCAATCAACCATATATCCGACAATCTCGGTTAGAGCACTATCGATTTAACAACAAAAAACTAAGATCAAGCTTAGGGAGATCATACTATCTCTAGCTTACACCCTTAAATGGGTAATTTCTTCGATATGAGCTATCTCTAGCCTCAATCTAGGTGGAATCCCAAGTTCCCACTAGTAATTTCACATCCGAAACTATGAAATTCTGTCTCGAGCAACAACATAGCCAAGTAAGGAAAATCAATGTTTGCAACTACAAATTTTAGGATTAAAACTTGGTGAAACTAATAGACCCATGTCAAATAAGCAATTATAAGCAAGAATTAGCAACACCCACACCCATTTGTCAAGCACTCATTATAAACACATCCCTACACAAATGAAATTAGCCACTCCTACAAAGAGAAAGAGATATACCAATTAGATAAGTCAAATTCCTCTTCATTCAAGTGTAATCTCAAGTTCTAAGTTTAGTTTTTGTACACAAATGGTTAACCAAGATTTGGAAGAGAGAATGGATTGAAACCCTCTTCTTCTTGGAGAGGAAAACTTGTTCTCAAAGCTAAAATTACTTGGATAATATTCAAACTGAAAAGATTTTTACAATTGTGCCCAAATTGGCTTTTTATACTTTCCCAAAATGTCACTAATTTTCTGGACAAAATTTCCCTTCGGGTGGTGTGCGACGTGACGTGTGGTTTGCACATTATGATGTGCGCATCACACACCATCTTTAGTTGGACTAGTGAATTCAGCTAATTTAGATGCCTCATGTGAATGAGGTATGGTTCGCACCATGAGTTGTGCGAATCACACACCGACCGCACCTCTTAGCAGATTTTTCAGTAAATTTTGTGGTTCCATGAGGTGTAGGTGCATTTTTCACCATAGCTTGTGCGTGTCGCACGAACACCGCATCTCGGGTCAGAATCTCTATCTTTTTTGATCACTTCCTTTTTCACTCCTTTTAAGCTCTTTTTGGGTCTATTTCCTTGTTTTCCATCTTTGATCACAAGTACCTGTATAGACATCAATAAAAGCCATAAAAACCTCTAATCTATTCAAAACATAGCAATAATTCATGGATAAAGGATCAATAAGTTGGTAGATTACCGACTTATCAAACCCCCAAACTTTAACTATTGTTTGTACTCAAGCAAGATACTCACAAGGAAAGGAATGAATTATGCTCTAGACTCAATCAAGGCACAAAGGACTAATCTATACTAAAAATAAAGAAAAAGAATAAACAAAAAAACTCAAACAAAAAGACTCAACTACAATGCTCATCTCAATTTGAACCACCACAATATCAAGGCAATTGGTCATTTCAAAACCTTTTCTAAAAGGACTTCATTTCTCATTAAAAATCAAGGGAATTTTGTCATTCAAAACAAGACATTTAAGCTTCTCAAGTCATTGGCATGGACCGTCAAGTTTTGCTTCGAGATTCGCCACACAACTTGTCTCATTCATTCCTCTCAATTGAAATAAAGACTTCATGTTTCAATTCGAGTGCATGATGCCACTCACCAGAAGAGAGAATCCCATTCACAATCATGCAATTCAAAAAACAATAGGATTATAAGAGAACCAAGAAGACTGTCACTCTCTCAAGGAAGTTCAAGTGCACACACGTCGAACCATAGGCTTGCCCTTTATTTAAATAGCCACTAATGTAGGGTAGCCAAGCTCGGAATCACCAAGGACTTACGGGTTACAATGATGGCTAAGGCTAAGGTGAGGATTTCATTTTGTTCAAGTGACTAAACCTCCCTAATGCTCTTTGTTGTCATTTTGAATACCGGTAACATTTTCAATATTCAACTTCACCTTATTTATTCCTCACACAACCCAAGCTTCTCCTTTTCAATCATGATCATTCAACTCCTTGTATTGCCTTCATTTGGTAGCACATAATTTTTGCTTTTCATTTTGCTCATTGGATTGAACTTTTGGAGCAAATTTTCAATTCAAACTTGAGGTGCTACCTTGCACTTGAAGTGCATTTCTTTTATTCTCCTCATTCGATCACATGCACCCCCAAACTTAGGCATTTTCCCATGTTGTATTTTTATCCCCTCCCCCAACTTAGGCTTTTAGCCTATATTTCACTTTAAAGCAATTAGGGAGGACGGGTGCCAAGACAGAGGTTCCGAGAAAGTCAAGGTGTTAGACAAGGTGCCAAAGAACGGTCACAAGCTCAAATGGGTTCACTAGGATTGATGTTGAGGGAAGTCATTTGGGTGAAGTGGCTATGAAAAAGGGCCTAAGGTCATCTTCCAAGCTCGGTCACACCTAGAATTTTACCTTGAATCAAATTTGGGGAAAGTTCTAGATGACATGCATGCATGAGAATCAAGGTAAAGCCTCACCACATGAGGCATCATGCCACAATACCTCTCTCATTAGTCTCAAAATCAATTGGGACAAATGACATTCGACAAGCTATTTCGAGTTCATTAAACATTCGTTCGTGAGTCAATCAAGCCAAATCAAGAGTGTGCAAGTCATGACAAGAGAATGTTTTTCTCAATAATTCATTTTCCTTCTTTCTTTTATTTTCAGAAACAACTTGCCAATAATTTTTTTGGTGGGTCCATTTCGAGACAAGCAACTACGGACTCAATTTGAAACTAAAATTTGGCATTTTCCCTTAAGAAAGTCGCCTCTCAATCTATCATAGGAAAATGCCAACCCAGTTCAACACAAAAACAAAAGAAAAATAAAGATAAAGAAAACTTCGCTCCTTGGGAAAGAACTGCGGTATTCAGAAAACCCTCGGAGTTTATTGCTAAACTACTATTAACAAGGCGATATCCAAATTTTGTGCTCATAATTCATTTAAAAACAAGCCTTGGCATAGACCCTTAGCGCATTTACAAAGCACGGGTAGTGAAACAATGTGGAGTGTAAGACCAACCCGGCAATACAATTAAAAATCAAGCCCGACAAGGGCACAATTAAGCTCAAAAAAAATTAAATAAGAAAAAGGCCCGACAAGGGCAATAAGCATCACAATCATCCAAAATATGCCCGGTAAGGGCCAAATCAAATCTAGTAGAACTAAAAATGTCAACAAGGCCCGACAAGGGCAATAAAAATAATATCTCAAGCCCAATCACTGGCAACTAACAAAAATCACGTAAAGCCACCTCCTCCCTATAAAAGAAGCATTTCCCTCAATGCTTTCGCTCAAGGAAAGGAAGGTGGAACTCCCTAGAGGCCTATGCCTCATCATCATCATCTGCAGCTGCTGCCTCATCATCTAGTTCTGCATCCGCATTACCAGGTAGCTCTTCATCATCATCCGCAAGGGATGCCAACAAGTTGTCCAGGGGACCAGGAATGGTGTGAGGCCGGGGTAGGGTGTTCAAATCTACTTCCTCCACTGCGGCATTGCCGTTTGCCTTGTCAATGTCCTTTCAGAGTGTCTTGATATATTTCTCACAAACATCCACCCTTGTGGAAAGAGTGGACACGCTCTCCATAACTCCCTTGATGGCCCTCTTCACTGTCCTCTTCATCAATCCTGGTAGATTATTCGATAAGTCCCTCAATTGCCTCTCGTGGTTGTATGTTTTGTCAACCATATCTTGAAGACCAATTTTAGATAATGGCCCTCTAGGTGCACTAGTAGTGAGGGGTGTGTGCTTCTAAAGCAGGGTGAGAAGGAGAGGAAGTATGTAGTGCAGCAGCAGAGTCATCATCCTATATTTTCACCGATGTCTCTACCCTACGCCTTTTGAAGCGAGGAGCATCCCGATCAGTTTTCTTATCAAGATCCAACACACCAATGGCTGGAGTAGGAGCATCACAGTCAAAGTTAGGGACGTCGGCTTGTGCACAAAGTTTACTGATTAGCACTGGAAAGGGGAATGCGTCACCACCTTATGAGCCTTACTTTTGATCACTAAGGTGATGACTTGACCAAAGTTGATATGATCCCCCACCATGACTGCAACTACCAGAATGGCCCCATCATGCATGACCTTTTGTTCATTCTGAGAAGGCATGAAGTGATAGCGAACAAAATCATACCAAAGGCGCGCCACGAAGTACAAAGACTGACGTGGTATTTCACCCCCTATAGTAGCCCAGAGATTTTAATCAGGAGCAATGATAGGAGTAGCCTATTCAAGAGGTTTGCGCTTAAGAAGTAGCTTAGCCATGAGCTCAAGGGCTGGTTCAATGGGAGTGGTCCAATAGATAGTATCAATAGCAGCCAGAGTGATCCTGATTTTCTTGCCTCGAACCATGACTGAGTCTAATGCGGGGAATGTTTCACAACCCCTTTGTAACCCTTACCATCTTGTGTGGCCTGATATCAGGCAAAGAACACTCGGAGTAACTCCTTGTAGTAGTTCCCAGGAACCTCTTGGAATGTCTGCCACTGACGGTTGGCAAACAGAGTTGGGATGTTAGGTAGGTTATCCCCTAATACATCCAGGTTAAAGCTTTGCTCTACGTTGAAGGATCTACCCATATCACGATCATAAGTGACCCTCATCCATTCTATTCCGAACCAAACTCTCTCCTCCTCAGAGACTCGAGGACGGGAAGATGAGGCCTTTTTCTTCCTTTTAAGGATGAATTGGAGGAGCAGGGAGCTGTTGGCCTTCGTGAACTCCTTTTTGCATTACCCCTGCTAGAAGACATGTTCTACATACAAGGATTGTGAGCCATAAACCTAAACAAACCTAAAAGAAGTTAACAAACTAAAAGGAATGGAATGCAACGAAGTAGAAAACAAAGTAGGGGACTGCTAGCTCGTGTGAACCACATGCAAACCGCACCAGAGGAAGTGCTCATTGCATGTGCCACCGCACTAGCTAACAGAACCCTGCAGGAGGTTTTCAACTAAGGTGCGAAGCAGGTGCAGACCACACCACCCAAAGTGCACGTCGCTCTATGCTTCGCCCCTTTAATGCAGTGAACTGGCCTTCTTTTTTGACATGGTGCGATGCCTTGTATGACCCGCACATCAAGATCTATGCATCACATGCAAAATGCACAAAGGCATAATTGGATTTTTTTGGTTCCTTGTGTTCTTGTGAGTTACATATGTGGTCCGTAGAGAAATATGTGCTTAGGCACTTGGCACCATTCAACAAACCTACAATTTAAACAAAGGGGAAAGGGGTACATGACCATAAACACCCGGGTACTCAGACTTCTTCGGATTTTCATTGACAAAATCAACAAGCAAGAAAAGAACTCAACGACTTCCCTTAAGATGGATGTTACCTCGTCTATCATCGGGAATATCAAGCCCTTACTTGCAACAATGGGAACCAATAAATTTAGAACAATTAACCCCTTTTCGCACAAGATCATACAACCAAAACTAATTTTCAACAACGAATCATGGGCATACAAGTAGCAAAATTCAGCCCTATTAATTTTCAGCAAAACCTTATGATTAATGATGATTTACCCTTAAGAACGACGTCACCCAATCTATCATCAGGCCAAATCATACATCCATCATAATGGGTTACTAGACGTCACCCCAAACATAGATTTCAAGGCTAAAAATCACTATCAATCAACATGCGTTACCAAAATTCAATTTCTACCAAGTTGATACGAAGCATAATTTTCAACACAATTCAAAATTGGGGACCTAAATTTTTTGGATCGCACCCAAAATCAACATGGCAATTCTAGTAAGCATGCTTCACAATATGAGTTCCCAACCTTCATGAAAACAAGTATTTAATGTTGGGGAACTTACCACAAGTGAAGATTTGATGGAGAGAAGTAAAAATTGGAGCTTTTGAGAAGCAACAATAGTGACCCAATCGACTTGCCCATAGAAACGACAACGGTGGTATGGAGGAGCGGTGGTGGTGATTGTGGGAGAGAAAAAAAAGATTTTTGGGAGAAGTAGGAAGATTTGTGGAAGGTTTTGGGAGAGAATTTTGAGAGTTGGAGAGAAAATATGGTGAAGGTAGTAGAAGAGGCAGAATATAAAGAGAAAAAAAGAAGAAAAGTTGAGCCAGGTCATCTGTGGGTCATTTGGGTTAGGTCAATAAAATTCAAATTTACCTTTGGTGCGCCACCACTTACGATTCGCACCAGCCTTGGTGCGGACCGCATGTCATTTTTCACATCACCTCTTTCTCCCTTGCGTTTGCCCAGGCTTCTGGTTTGCCATGTGATGGAGGTACGATACGTACTTGGGCTCATGCAGACCGCATGACACAATGCATGAAACCTCAAAATTTTCAACTTCCTTCCAAGCATTCTGTTTTGGCATGCAGTGAGCTGTGCGACACGTATTATTGCTTGTGCGGTCCACACAGTCTTTTACACAACCCATTTTCGCCCCATTTTCACTTGTCCATTTTTCTACTCCATGCATTCCCTAAAAACACACCAAAAACAACAAAAGATAACCAAAAACAAAGGAAAGAAACATGGGTTGCCTCCCAAGGAGTGCTTGATTTAACATCACAGCTTAACAAAAGTACCTCAACTTTAGTCGTTCTTTGGATTGATGATGGTATCACTGGGCATTGTCTGTTTCATCCTTGGGTTCATTTGGGTCGAGAGGTGATTCATTTGGGCCTCAAGATGCTTGATCGAGGCTGAGTGAGAGCTCATAGTTTGATGAAGTGTTGAAACTTCACTCTTTAGCTCACTCACTCCAGCATTTATCATATCCACTTTCTTGAGAACTAAGGATAACATGTACTCTAGCTTGGAATGACTGGGTTGCTTGTGACCGGTTGGTACAGAGAGTCTGCCTCATTAGGAGGTACATAGAGATTTGAGCATTGATTGAAGCGATCACCATCCTTGTCTCTATCCCTCTAATTTCCATCCCTTTCCTTGTCTCTTATCCAACCTTGGTTCTCCTCCCTCGGGTGATAATACCCTGGGCGAGAATCCACCGACATAAAACACAGTTTACCATCGACAACTTTCATCAACTCATCATCTCTTACATTAATTTTTGGTGTACTCACAACATTCACAGCTTTCGCGCCACCTACTCCCATTACATGCTTGGCCATCAAGTCAATTTAAGTCATCATCTTGGCCATTGACTCATACCCCTCCTCATCCCTTTTTTCTCATTTCATTGGTCAAGATGGATGAGGGTGTTCCCAAAGTTGGTACATCTACTTATCTCGTATGCCAAGCTTGGTTGGTCTTTGTCATTCGCTCTAACAAAGTCGAGGCAATGGGAAATTCTAAATCCATGAAGGTGCCTCCTCCAAGGTTGTTAGCCACTAACATATTCATGGAGTTCAACGATCGATAGAATCTTTGGAGCAATACGTTGTCTGGTAACTCATGGTTCAGACACAAGACAAGCTTTTTTTGAACCTTAACCAAACCTCATGTAGAGGCTCATCCGGGAGTTGCCTAAAATTGGTGATCTCGTCTCTTAGCTGCATCATTTGAGATGGAGGAAAGAATCTCGATGTGAATGCCTCAACCAATTTAGCCCAAGATGTGATAGATCTGTTCGGCAATTCTTCCAACCATGCCGTGGGTTCCCCCGTCAAGGAAAAGGGGAATAGGTGTAATCAGATGGATTCTTGGGAGATATTTTGAAATATAAACAGTTGACAAATCTCCACAAAATTCTGAATATGCCTGTTGGCATCTTCATGTGCTGCTCCACCAAATATGCCCTTCATTTGGATCAAGTGGAGTATGGTGCTAGTAACATGAAAGAAAACATTTCCCACTGTGGGGGGTAGACAGATTGCACCCTCACCCCCTTGCATCACAGGCTCAGCCTCGTCGGCCTTCATGAAGCCGTCAATGCTCTCATTTTCGTCTGCCTCGCTCATAGGCTAGCCTTCTCAATCATAATATAAACAACAAACAAAAATAAAAGAACAATCAATCTCTAAGTGATTTCAAATCTACAATAAAAAATATCTATCAAATCAAGTCCCCAACAACGAAGCCATTTTTGATAAACGCTCAAACATACTCTCTAAAGATGGAGGTAACAACGACCGTCAAGCAAAATACATTTATATGTACCCAACAGGTCTCAGGGTCATACCCACCGAGACCTGGTGATAGCACAATGATGATTGTATTGAAACAACTTCACTAAGAGAGTAAATGCTCAAAAATAGGAAAATAAAGGATTGGGGGAATTGGGATTCTGTCACAACAATCTCAATTTATAACAAAGCAAGAAAGTAAAACGGGTGTACGAATTTGAGTAGATGACTAGGGATGTGCATCCAATGGGGCTCTAATATGGGATAGGGTAATTGATTATTCATGCTTATTCTCGATCATTGTCATAGGTAGCCTTGGTCATGGGTATGGATTGATTATGTCTCGATCTATCAACCATATATCCGACAATCTCGGTTAGAGCACTATCGATTTAACAACAAACAACCAAGATCAAGCTTAGGAAGGTCATACTATCTCTAGCTTAGACCCTTAAATGGGTGATTCCTTCGATATGGGCTATCTCTAGACTCAATCTAGGTGGAAGCCCAAGTTCCCACTAGTAATTTCACATCCAAAACTATGAAATTCTCTCTCGAGCAATAACATAGCCAAGTAAGGAAAATCAATGTTTGCAAACACCAATTTTATGATTAAAACTTGGTGAAACTACTGGATCCATGTCAAATAAGCAATTATAAGCAAGAATTAGCAACACCCACACCTATTTGTCAAGCACCCATTATAAACACATCCCTACACAAATGAAATTAGCCACTCCTACAAAGAGAAAGAGATATACCAATTAGATAAGTCAAATTCCTCTTCATTCAAGTGTAATCTCAAGTTCTAAGTTTAGTTTTTGTACACAAATGGTTAACCAAGATTTGGAAGAGAGAATGGATTGAAACCCTCTTCTTCTTGGAGAGGAAAACTTGTTCTCAAAGCTAAAATTACTTGGATAATATTCAAACTGAAAAGATTTTTACAATTGTGCCCAAATTGGCTTTTTATACTTTCCAAAAACATCACTAATTTTTTGGACAAAATTGCCTTCAGGTGGTGTGCAACGTGATGTGCCATTCACATGCCATAATGTGCGCATCTCAAACCATCATAAGTTGGACTAGTGACTTCAGCTAATTGGGAGGCCTCGTGCGAAGGAGGTGCGGTTTGCACTATGAGTTGTGCATATCGCACAACGACCGCACCTCTTAGCAGATTCTTTAGTGAATTTGATGGTTCCATGTGGTGTAGGTACATTATGCACCACAGCTTGTGCGTGTCACACAAGCACCGCATATCGAGTCAAAACCTCCATATTTTCCTATCATCTTCACATTTTACTCCTTTTAAGCTCTTTTTGGGTCCATTTCCTTGTTTTCCATCTTTGATCACAAGTACCTGCATAGACATCAATAAAGGCCATAAGAACCTCTAAATATATTTAAAACATAGCAATAATTTATGGATAAACTTTCAAATATACTATCCAAAGATGGAGGTAACGACGATCGTCAAGCAAAACACATTTATAAGTACCCAACAGGTGTCGGGGTCTTACCCACAGAGACTTCGCAATAACACAATGATGATTTTATTGAAACGACTTTACTAAAAGAGTAAATGCACGAAAATAGGAAAATAAAGGATTGGGGGAATAGGGATTTTGTCACAACAATCTCAATTTGTAACAAAGCAAGAAAGTAAATTGGGTGTACAAATTTGAGTAGACGACTAGGGATGTGCATCCAATGGGGCTCTAATATGGGATAGGGTAATTGCTTATTCATGCTTATTCTCGATCATTGTCATAGGTAGCCTTGGTCATTGTTATGGATTGATTATCTCTCGATCAATAAACTATATATCCGACAATATCGGTTAGAGCACTATCGGTTTAACAACAAACAACCAAGATAAAGCTTAGGGAGGTCATACAATCTCTAGCTTAGACCCTTAAATGGGTGATTCCTTCGATATGAGTTATCTCTAGCCTCAATCTAGGTGGAAGCCCAAGTTTCCACTAGTAATTTCACATCTAAAACTATGAAATACTCTCTTGAGCAATAACATAGCCAAGTAAGGAAAATCAATATTTGCAACCACCAATTTTAGGATTAAAATTTGGTGAAACTACTAGACCTATGTCCAATAAGCAATTATAAGCAAGAATTAGCAACACCCACACCCATTTGTCAAGCACCCATTATCAACACATCCCTAGACAAATGAAATTAGTCGCTCATACTAAGAGAAAGAGATATACCAATTGGGTAAGTCAAAATTCCTCTTCATTCAAGTGTAATCTCAAGTTCTAAGCTCAGTTTTTGTACACAAATGGTTAACCAAGATCTGGAAGAGAGAATGGATTGAAACCCTCTTCTTGGAGAGGAAAACTTCTTCTCAAAGCTAAAAATTACTTGGAAAATATTCAGACTCAAAAGATCTTTTACAATTTTTGCCAAAATTGGCTTTTTATACTTTTCCAAAGCATCACTAATTTTTTGGACAAAATTTCCCTTCGGGTGCTGTGTGATGCAACATGCGGTTTCCACATCGTGATGTGCGCATCGCAGACCATCTTCAGTTGGACCAGTGACTTTAGCTAATTTAGAGGTCTCATGCGAAGAAGGTGCAGTTCACACCATGAGTTATGTGCGTTGCACATTGACCACACCTCTTAGAAGATTCTTCAGTAAAATTTATGGTTCCATATGGTGAGGTGCGTTTCGCACCACAGATTGTGTGTGTCCCACGGACACCGCATCTCGGGTCAGAATCTCCATCATTTCTGATCACTTCACACTTCACTCCTTTTAAGCTCTTTTTGGGTCCTTTTCCTTGTTTTCAATCTTTGATCACAAGTACCTGCATAGACATCAATAAAGGCTATAAGAACCTCTAAATCTATTCAAAACATAAAAATAATTCATGGATAAAGGCTCAATAATTTGGTAGATTACCGACTTATCAAACCCCCAAACTTGAAATATTGCTTGTTCTCAAGCAATATACTCACAAGGCAAGGAATGAATTATACTCTAGACTCAATCAAGGCACAAAGGACTAATCTATACTAAAAATTAAGAAAAAGAATAAACAAAAAGACTCAAACAAAAAAACTCGACTACAATGCTCATCTCAATTTGAACCACCACAATATCATGGCAATTGGTCATTTCAAAACCTTTTCTAAAAGGACTTCATTTCTCATTAAAAAACAAAGGAATTTTGTCATTCAAAACAAGACATTTAAGCTTCTCAAGCCATTAGCATGGTCCGTCAAGGTTTTCCTCGAGATTCGCCACACAACTTGTCTCATTCATTCCTCTTAATTGAAATAGAGACTTCATGTTTCAATTCAAGTGCATGATGCCACTCAACACAAGAGAGAATGCCACTCACAATCATGCAATTCACAAAACAACAGGATTATAGGATAACCAAGAAGACTCTCACACTCTTAAGAAAGTTCAAGTGCACTCACGTCGAACCATAGGCTTGCCCTTCATGTAAATCGCCACTAATGTAGGGTAGCTTAGCTAGGAATCACCAAGGACTTGCGGGTTACGATGTTGGCTAAGGCTAAGGTGAGGATTTCATTTGGTTCAAGTGACTACACCTCCCTAATGCTCTTTGTTATCATCTCAAACACCGCTCACATTTTTAGATTTTGACTTCACCTTATTTCTTCCTCACACAACCCAAGCTTCTCCTTTTCAATCATGAACATTCAACTCCTTGTATCGCCTTCATTTGGTAGCACTTTATTTTTGCTTTTCATTTTTCGCTCATTGGATTGACTTTTTTAGCAATTTTCAATTCAAACCTAATGTTCTACCTTGCACTTGAAGTGCATTCCTTTTATTCTCCACATTTGATCATATGCACCATCAAACTTAGGCATTTTCCTATGTTGTCTTTTCATCCCCCCCAAACTTAGGCTTTTATCCTATATTTCACTTTCAAGCAATTAGGGAGGACGAGTGCCAAGATAGTGGTTTTAAAAGGGTCAAGGTGTTAAACAAGGTGCCAAAGAATGGTTACAAGCTCAATGGGGTTCACTAGGATTGATGTTGAGGGAAGTCATTTGGGTGAAGTGGCTATCAAAAAGGCCTAAGCTCATCTTCCAAGCTCGGTTACACCTAGAAGTTTTCCTTGAATCACATTCATGGAAAGTTCTAGATGACACATATGCACGAGAATCAAGGTAAAGCCTCACCACACAAGGCATCATTCCACAAGACTTCTTTCATTAGTCTCAACATCAATTGAGATAAATGACTTTCGACAAGATATTCCGAGTTTATTACACACTCGTTTGTGAGTCAATCAAGCCAAAGCAAGAGTATGCAAGTCATGACAAGAGAATACTTTTCCTCAAAACATTCATTTCCCTTCTTCCTTTTATATCCAAAAACAACTTGCCAGGAATTTTTTTTGGTGGGCCCATTTCGAGACAAGAACCTACAGACTCAATTTTAAGCAAAAACTTGGCATTTTCCCTTAAGAAAGTCACCTCTCAATCTATCATAGGAAAACATCAACACGGTTCGACAAACTAAAAAAAAAGAATATAAACAAAACTTTTGGTCCTTGGGAAAGAACCGTGGTATTAAGAAAACCCTTGGAGTTTATTACTAAACTACTATTAACAAGGCGATAACCAAATTACGTGCTCATGATTCATTTAAAACAATCATTGGCGCAGGCCTTTAGCGCATTTGCAAAGCACGGGTAGTGAAACAACGGGGCATGTAAGACCAACCCGGCAACACAATCACAACTAAAAACATCAAGCCCGGCGAGGGCACAATTAAAAGATCAAAAACAACACGTGAGGCCGGCGAAGGCAATATGACCACAATCATCCAATAAGACTGACAAGGGCAAAATAGAATCTAGAAGGAGAAATAAAATGTCATGGCCCGACAAAGGCAATAGGAAACAATATCTCAAGGTCCAACACAGGAAACCAGACTGCATAATCAAATAAGCACCAATCCCCAAACTTTAGACATAACATTGTCCCTAATGAGAATAAAGTTCAGGTGAGGATTACTCCCTGTAATGGCCTACGACACACACAATGTGGTATGCATTTGCATGGCCCAGCATAAATGGTCTTTGAAGTTGGATGGGGAATCTATTGCGATGTGCATTACACTTGTTTCTTAAAAGAAATGGCTTGATGCCTTCCAAAACATTCCAGCTCTCTTGCTCTTTATCTACCTATAACTTCACAAAAGAAACAACAAAAGTAGAAAACAAAACAGAAATACAAAGAAATAAAGATGGGTGCTTGGTTTGCCTCCCAATAAGTGCTTGGTTTAACATCACGGCTTGACAAAATACCTTTCAATAATGGTTCATCACGGTGAGTCACCCCTATGAAAATGACTTCTTCCGGCACACCTACATATTTGTTGACCCTCTGGCAGTTCACTTTAAATTTAGATCCATTTTCTGCTTGAAGTTCAATTGCCTCACTCGAGAAAGCTTGTGATACCTTGAAAGGACCGGACCACTTGGACTTCAACTTGCCCAACAATGGGTGAGGCCTAGGATTGAATAGAAGCACCCAATCACTGGGAGAAAATTCTCGTTTCAATATCTGCTGGTAATGAAAGTGTTTCATTTGAGGAGACCCACCAGCTACTTCACATTCCATCAGTCCTTTCTTGGTACACTTTTCTTTCATCAATCTCTCATAGCTGGGCATTTGAGCAAGGGAATATTTCATTGGAATATTGATTGAGATTTTCTTCAACATGGAGTCAAACCCTCTAGATTGATCATCTTTTTTTCCTTGTACCAAACGTTGTGGGAAAGGAGGGGGGAATTTAGGGAAGGGCTTGTACACTTTGGGAATCTTGTTTTTTTGGCTCTTGGTCTCCTCAACACCATAGTTCATAGCCTTTTTACCCCTAGGTATGTATGCCGCATAACTCTTATCACCCATAGATCTTGATGGGACCTCTTTGACAAGCACATCTATAGACTTTACATCTTTTCTACACTCAGTTTGAGAGGCCAACCACTTTATTCTTTCTTCAAGAATCTTAATAGAGACATAATGAGATGTTACGGTTTGAGTAAGGAACACAACATTATGCTTTAGTTCACGAATTCCCGTGTCAATCGACTCGACTTTCTCTAATACTCTTTCAAGCAAAACTTCCACTCTTGAGGTAACATCTCCATGGTTCTGACCTTGATATCCCATATTGAAGACTCACATGGGAACCCATATCATGATTTTCAATAACTAATGCTTCTTCATCAGCAAGTGAATAGATCTCATCATCCTCTAACTCTTTTGTTCCTCGCATGCTAACGACATTTATGCTTTGTACCTTTTGCTCAATCACATGATTGGTCATAAATTTGAGAAGAGTGCCGATGATTGTTAGATCTCTATCTCTTTGTGCATTGTTTTTCTCCCATTCTTTTTTTGTACAACAGCAGAGGTCGCACCCATTGTTCCCTCGACTCCCCAAGTAATCCAATCACGATTAACCTTAGTCACCATCTCAAGCAACATCTTAGCAAATTTGAATGTTTGATCCATTAAAGCACCCCCAACCAAATTGTTGATAATGGTTTTGTTTATGGGGTATAAAGAATGGTAGAAGTATTGGAGAAGGATGTCATACGGAAGGCCATGGGTCGGACAACTTGCTACCTTTCTCTTAAATATTAGCCAAGCTTCATGGAGGGGTTCACCATAAAATTGTTCAAACATAGTGATTTCGTCTCTCAAATCTAACATTTTGCTAATGGGAAAGAATTTCTCAAGGAATGTGGTACGCATACCATCCCAAGTAGTTACTGTGCCCATGGGTAACTCTTCAAACCAAGTGATACCTTCTCCCATGAGAGAAAGGGGAATTAAGTGAGAATTTTGGAAACTAGTATGGAAGATATGTTGCCAAGAAAGTAACGTAGTTTATAGGCAAGTCTCATAGAAAAAAAAATGATTAAGCCGAGATTTCCTCTTTGTTATTGCGAAAAAACATGCAAATACAAGATATAAAGCCCTTTAGGGAGGCAAAAAAACAATTACATAAAAAAAGTATGCTTAAGCAGCTACTCGCTAAGCTAAGACACAGCCTGAGTGATGGAAACCTTAGCCTTTTGAGAGTGCCCCATGACTCGAAGACGCTTGAGGGAACGGTACTCGTTGCACTGAGGAAGCTAGAGCCCTATGTAGAGAGCCCCAAAGTAGGGATCATAGGGGTGTGGTGACCCTAACAAACCCAAGAGGCATGCCTAGGGAGCAAGATTTCCTCTAGTGAGAATACCCTTATCATGTTCGATTAAAAACTTGATAAGGGTTTCTGAGGCCAAAGTGCCTCCTCATTCGACTTGAAGGGGAAATGGGTGCAACTTCAAGGGCTGCTAAGGAGGACAATGATTAGGCAAATCCACACCCATGATCATCGACCTTGTCCCCAAAAAATAGTCCTAATCTCATTCTTAAAAAATGTGCATAAAGGTACGATGAAAGCAGGATTCCTTGGTCAAAATAGCATAAAAACTTAGCAACAGACTATGGATAACTCTTTCATGTGCAGAAGGAATCTCCATTTCAATGTTTTCAACTAAAAAGAAGAAAAAAAGCTTTTGTGAAGAAGGGAAAAACGAGAATGAGAGGGTGTATGGGAGAAAACCTCTTTTTAGAAAGAAAATAAGAAGGGGAAGAGGCGTGAATGCTTGAATATCTGCCTCGTGGATGATCATAAGCTTAGGATGTGATGCAACATGGAAGCTGAGGCAACTTCCCCGACACCTCGACTCCATAAAAGGTAACACCTTGAGATCAGTTGTGAATTAATATTACTAAAACATTATTGATGTAGTGAAAAAGTAAATATAAAGGCAGAAGAAATACCAGAGTTCATTCCCTTTAAACAAGTGTATAGTGAGTATGCCACGACATAACATGCTCAAAGGCAACAAAAACAGAAATGCTAGCAGGTCACTCATCCTCATTAGTGCATTTTGGCTTGGAAACATCTTTCTCCGAGAATAAAGGATCCACATCTTCTGGTGCCAAAATACTAAAGCGGCGATCAGGCCTCGAGATTTGGAAATCTCTTTCTCTAGACCTAGGTTGTTGATCTTTACTTCATGGAGGACATAGTCATGGGTAAATTAGGCATCTCACGCCCTAGTTAAATGGAAACTCTCTCCAGCAACTCTCATTTTTGCTATTAGGATAATCACCTGCCTCTTCAGGCTGCTGAGCTCAGCCTCTATCACTTTTGATGGATGAAAAAGGTTTATCTCGCGACATAAAAGGCTAGGGCAAGAGGTCTGAATCTGTTGTTGGAGCACGTTCTATTCCTTAAGCAGGCGCCTAATTTGGTCAGCCTAGGCAAAATTCTCCTGATGAAAAGCCTCTGATTGGCTAGCCCACATAGTGGCATCTCTTCTCTTATTGTCCCTTTCAGACTGAAGTGCCTGAAGCAGCACCATAAGTGCCTCAACATCCAGCGCCCGGGAAGCTAGTGCTTCACCAATGGAGGTTGATTGTTGGGGAACGGCCAGAGAGACTTCTTAATTGGCAAGCCTGGTTAGCAGTTTTTTCCTTACTGCTACTGCCTCCCGAGTGTCTTCGATCATGTAATACTGGCCTGAATGGAAGCAGGGTGGTGATTGGTCATAAAGAAAAAGAGAGGAAAGAGTAAGAAAAGAAGTAAAACTCACCCTTGTAGCATAATGGGCGGCAGCGTTCATCAAGCACTTGATGGAAACATTTTCCATCTTCTGGCGATCTTTGGGGGATAATACAACACTCAAGTAGTCAGCCACCCCGATCGTTTTTGAAAGAAGGCTTAGTTCTTTGGGTATAACCAAGGATGCCTTACGAATGGCTCCATTCCCTTGTGCATTTAGAGCTCTTTCTGGTGAAAAGATAGGGGCCCATTCTATTGAAGGAGCCATTGGCAATGCAGGCTGAAGAAGAAGTGGTCCGGGAGAATGGCATTTTCTTAAAGGATCTTCCCCGGCCACTTTGCCCCATCAGACGCATCAAGGTCGGAGCCACTAGGATCTTTCCTTAGAGATTGGGAAGTCCCTTTACGCGGACTCTCTTGATTCTCATAAGCAATAATAGTATTACAGACGCCACCCGTAACACGTACTAAAGGGACCTCAAGGTCAGTCAGCATAGGGGCAAGTTCCACATAATATTTGAGATGATTATCAGGGGACCAATTTAGGAGGCTGAGGGCCACCACTAAGGAAGAGAGCAACACTGAGCTTGCATTTAGTCCTGCAAACCCAAAGGTTATTAAGTAGCGCTCTAAAGAAACTCCTGGAGTAAACAAATGGGCTATTGGAACTAATCGAGGCCATGATTTTTTGCCCTCCAACCATGCCGAGTGGACAACATAGGATAGGTGTGATATTTCATAGTGGTGGTTGAAAGAATGCAAGTCACCTAGAGGTGGAGGGTATCAACTTGATCTGAGAGACCGCTCCTCAAGGATGGATGCTATTGAAGAGCTGGGAATAATAAGGATAAAGGAAAGAGTTAAAAGATGATAAGGGAAAAAGAGAACAAAGTCTAAGTCGGTGAACACTCACGGTGGGTATTCCAAGAAAAGGATGTTGGGGCCCCTGGGAGCTCCTCCAAGGATAAAATTACAAAATGATCGGTCCACCAACGATCATGGGGGTCATCCAAGTTTCCAACATTTGCTTTTCTCCTTCGGTGAATTAGTTTAATTAACCCTCTCTAAAGGAAACGAGGGGAATAGAGTATTAGATGATGTGTTAAAGTAAAACCAACACCCGACATATAATCCAGAGCATGAATACAAGAGATGATTTGCCAGATCCCTAGGTTTAGTTGTCCAAAGGATAACTTGAAGGTGTTGTAGAAAGAAGCAATCACTTCATCGATGGGATCGCCCAAGCCGACACTGAAAGTATACTATAGACGAAGGACATCCCCGGCTGGTTAGAGACAATACTATTCGAAGGTGTACATGCCTGTATCCAAAATCCTCTTTTAGCCTAGCCATAATTCTTCAATATGCTAGGACTAATGTCATATTTTATGAGGGATCATAGATTGTACACCGATGCTAGGGACTCGTCGCCTAATGAAATAGTAAAATCATCTGGGAACTTGAAGTTGGTAGGCACTATGTCATCAACACAGGGTTCGCTTTGGGGGAGGTTTGTCTTTTCTTGCTTGAGGTCGAGTCAGATCTGAGAGGAAAACCTTTCCTTTTTGTCATGCATGACAAGGACTAGATAAAGACACACCAGGAAGTTCTCGTATCTAGCAAGAAAAAAGAAAGAAATAAAAGAATATTGGAACGAGGGGAAGACGAAGAAACAACCTGGGAAGAAGAGCCCTTTTTGTGAATAGAACACGTGGAGGAAGATCCAGCGAGTAAGAGGGTAGCCAATCACCAACAAATGCTTCACAAAAAGAGCTGACTAGGTTAACTCGAGTCATTTTGCTATTCTGCCCTTCGGCCACAATCGATGGTGCATCTAAAAGATAGAGGGACTATCTATGTAGGGTAAAAATACATTAGGCCAGCTAGACCAACTTGGGCCGAGTTAAAGGGATACCAGCCTATGACAATGCCATCTCGAGAGTAAACCTGACACAAGAAGGGGACTTCCCGAGCAAAGTTAAGGTAGCTCGAGAAGACCCTCGATACCGACTGCATACAAAGGACAAATAGATAGGATGGAGTGTCAGAATATTCAGGTGTGCGGGCAGCGACTGGCAGAACCATGTCAGATGCAGCACACTAGGCTGGCATCTTCCAATAGATCGAGGACAAACGGCGGCCATCCATTGGACACAGTACTATTAGGCCTAACAAGATGGTACTATTCCTTCTGCACCAAGGAATAATTTGTACCCTATAAATAGAGACCCCCTCCCTTATTGTAAAGGATCTACTCTTTGCTGAGCTCTAACCCTAAAAGCAATAAAATCTCTCTCGCTTGATTCTTAAGATTGTTTTGTATTTCCTTATCTTTTCTCTTAGTTCTTACTATTTTATTATTATTATGCTTGCTTATTTATGGTTCTCGATCATGACTCATTCATAGCTAGTAGGATCGAGTATTCGTCGGTGCCTCTGATTTGATCCTTATCTCTGACTTGTTGATTTATTGTGTGTTTCCTTTACATTGTTTTCTTTTGCAAACTAATGTCGCTAACAATGAAGCTAAAGCCTTAACGCATGCTCTTGACCCACAAATAAATGAAATTGTCCCAAATCGACAGTAAACACCTATAAAGATTAATTTTATTTTACGGAGAGCTTGGAAAGAAAGGATACTTACTGATGATAATCTTAAAAAGATGAAAAATCGTATGGTATCAAGGTGTTGGTGCAGTGAGGATCATAAATAAGAAACTAAGACACATTTTTCTATCATCTCCAATAGATACTAAGTTATGAAGTCTGTATGTTTCTTCTTCAGGTTATAACATAAAAAGATTACAACTGTAACAAGTCATACTTAACCAATGGAAAGCTAATCACCCACTAATATCCATAAAATATTCAAATCCATCCTATAAATCATCATGTGGGAGTTATGAAAGAGTAGGAATTCTAGAAAGCATATATGGAGGAGATACTACCTAGAATAGAATGGTTTCTCACTGCAATTTACAATTAATAAATTGATTAATGTCAATTATCCTTGGTTAATCTCTGTTCCAAAAGATTGTCGAACAACCAATTTCTCAGTAATTATAAACCAAGACTACATCATTGTTTATTCCATTGGAGGAAACCAACAATAGACAAAATCAAGAAAAATACTAATGAAGCAAGCAAAGGGAATCCAGGATTGATCTCTTATGGGTTTTGCCTAAGGAATGATAGATGAGACCTACTATATACACATGCAGGACAAATAAGAGAAACTACCAAACTTTGTCGAAACCACAATAGTACAAAAGGTTATGCAATACTATTTACCACATGATATACATAATGCAAGGATAGAAATAGTTGATACTAAAGAACATAGTACAGAAAGTCTGGAAAGTATCATAGGAGATAGTGCAACAGATGGAGGAAATAAAAAATATAATGCAATAGCTACAAATAAAAATTACACACTCATACTGCGAAGCAAATCCGTTAGTCGACTACATCAAAAAATTTGCACTTGAACAAGATAACCCAGTCCATTACCATAGTTTTCAAGATCTTCCCTCTAAAGAGAGGAAGATACTGAACTCAGATAAATCACAAATCCCAAAACTTAGAATCAAAACTAGGAAGATTGCACAGTCCTAAACATGTTACTTGAAAATCTAAAAAGAGCAGTTAGACAAAAGAATCCAAGCAACAAAGAGTCATAGATATACATATGAGGGTATGCAAGCAAAATAAGTTCGGTCATAATACATCAAATTGAAAGAATAAAGAGAGAATAGCTAAGCAATTTCATGTGACCAAAGTTCCAGAGTTAGCCAAAGAAGAAAGAAATAATCTGAAAATAGAACATCAGAGCTTCAGAAGCATGAAACAGTGATTTAAAAGGTTAAGCTCAAATCAAGAGGATTTCCTAGGTCATTAGAGATCATTAGCTTTCCCAATCTACATTCAAAGATCCAGACCAGGGCCTACAACTCTAAAACATCAGAGGAAACCCGCATTGTTGACACTAAGAGAAACCTCTAGAACTTCTGTTTTGTCTAGTTAATTTTATTTTATTTTTTTCTCTATTTTTGTTGCTTAAAATGCATTTTGGCTGACTCGCTTGGGTTGGGCCACTGGCTGACTATTTGATTTTTGCTTCTATAAATAAAAAATGGCTCGTGAGCAAAAATTAACTTAAAAAAGTAAATTTTTCTGGGTCTCTGCCTCCAAGGAAGGAATGGACTATCCTTTACCCTTAGCAGCAGGAAAAGCATGATCAATTTTATTTTTCTTTTATGGGAAAAAATTAGAGGCCACAACGGGTTCCTCAACTATTACAACCAGTTTCAGAGATCATTTTCCATGACTCATTCAACCTGTTGTTGGAATTCATTCAAAGTAACAAAAACTCTTCTAATTTGCAGTTCAGATGAACCTTTCAATAGACCTACATTGATTGAAAAATATTACAAAGAACAATCATTTTGAAATGGATACCTTAAAAGTTGATAAAAATATTGTGATTCTTGGCTCTTCAACCCTTTAAACCAGAAATATGCTTCAAGGTTGACTCACTATATACAGAGATGTCAAGGATTCATTGGATCTATTATCTTATGAGGATGTTGTTTAATTTTGACTAGGTAGGTGTTGAGTAATAAACATTCATACAAAGTTAGAACAGAGCATCAAGAATTTAAAAGGAAAATCATACTAGAAAATGGGGACTTATGGGAGAGATTTCATGAATCTGGAATCTCGAAGTCCAATGTTATGTCTTTGGTGATGACGACCATGAATATTTCTAACTAACCTTGGTCAAAGTCATCTTCCAAGCTAGTAAGGATGGTTTTCTTTCCCCAGCTGGCTCAATTAATGATCCCGCCTCGAAAGAAATATAAGGAGTAGAGTAAGATCATATGATCAATAGTGAAAGGAATGTTGGTCATGGCGGCCAAGACCTGGAGGACAGGCCACGACCCTCTAATAGCCAAAGCAACTTGAGCCTAACATATCTAGAAGGTCTGGCAGAACTAGATGATGACTTCGTCAATTGATGGGTCCTAGAAACTAAGTGTTAACGGGTAAATATAATCATACGAGTAACTTAATTTTGAAAATTTCACCATCTCGATGATACTTGGTGTGAATATCTGGACTTTGTTTTCGTACCATTTACAGTCGGCCCAACATTAGGGAGGTTGACTTACAAAAATGAAGAAATATATTCACTGGCTGGTTTGTCCTTATCGCCAGTTTGACTGCTCGAAGCCGATTGATCTTTAAAATCATTTTAGAAGTTTCAATTCTTCGAATCTATCATGTAGACAGTTGCTTTTGGGACTTTAGTTTCTATGCCTTTATTTTTATTCTTGCCAATATCGAAGAGAGGCTTTGGGGATGATCTTTGAAGATTTGTAGATGAAGACATTTTTGATGGATTGATAAAATTTGAGAATATTAGAGGTTTGAAGATTTGAAAGTTTGAAGATATGATAATTTAAAGATTCAAAGCAAGAATTCAGAAACTTTTGAAGATTGAAAGGGAAGGAAGGATCGGGTTATGGTGAAAAAGGTGGTATTTTAGAAACTCCTGAAAAAGGCCGATATTATTACCTCGATCGACGCATTTCTACTGAACCTACATTTATGCAACGCGTGGCAAGGGTATTTAATGTGATGGGAACACGTCTTTTCAGTCGGCATGATACGTTTTACTTGCTTTCCTGCCAAGTAACTTTAAAAAATATTTTGCTTCTCGATTATAATTTGCCAAAGTATCCGAAAAGCGAGGGGACTATCTGTATAAGGGAAAATTACCATGAGTATGTGGCCGCATAGGATGAGGGACACCTGGCATTGGAATAAAATCAAAGAATGAGTTAGAATGAAGTCACTAGAAATTTACCTTCGAGAAGTCATCGAAGAAATAACCAGGATCAATACATTTTTGAGTTGATTACTCCCATCATAATACCAGATCAAGCAGAAGTTTTCAAGCAGATAAAAGGCAAAAACTCGTGGCCCAAAATCCCGATAGAAAGAGATAGACACATCAGTAAATTCCTGAAAGATCCTATCAATCATGGCTGATTTGCAGCTAGTGTGTGTAATGGTATATCCCAATGGAGCATTTCCATTGGAGTACGTACTACAGGGACAAATGTGGAGCGATTTCATTGTTGATATGTTTCATTTATTGCCTATGTAGTTTTTATTCACCTGTAAAGCGATGAATTTTTGAGCAATACAAGACTGAAAGTTATGTTCTTGCACCTTCAATGCTTTCTCATTTACTTTCTCACTCAAAGCAAATCTATTATGGATATTCACACTAGTTGGTCTGATTTCGCGATTCATAAAACCTCTATCGGAATCTCAGCTTAAACTGCAGCTTACAAATTAAACAGTTTCATTTGCTTATTTATTTCGCTTAACGTCTTTTATATTCTCATTTAGTAACGCCTTAATCAACTTGAACTTCACCTTACTAAGTTAAATCAATTTGCATGTTCTTCACCTCATGATAAATTCAATTGTACTGATTTTTTGATAAACAAGGTTATCTTTAACATTTTGAAACTCCAAGCACTGTACCAACTCATTTTTTGCTTAAGTTCCGGGGGTTCTATTTTTTCATTCAAAAAGTGAAGAATGTTACTTCTTTTGTTCCTAAATAAGTGATTATTTTAGCTTAGACACACCACTTAAAAAATTAATCATTTCTAGAAAACAATGAGTGTTTTTACTAACTTGCCCTTAATAAATATCTTGAAAAAGATTAACTCGTTAATAATTTTTTGGTTATGTAAAAATCTTCTTATATAAAAAAGAGTAAAATTGGAAGAACATCATTAATGTTATTTTGATTATATAAAACATCACTTATTTAGAAATAAAATAAAGATATTTAAAGAACCATTTATTTAGGAACGTCTGGGGTACTTCTTAAACCGGTATTAACTGCAATTTACTCATTAAATATTTGTATAATTAAGATTATTAAATATTTTTTCTTAAAAAATGAATTATATCTTTTAAAAAACGAAAATATGGACCAAAAATACTACAGTAATTAGAATAAGAAGATATATTGGTAAACTTTATCCCATTCAAAGATAAGTTCGTTAAGGGTTTCTTGGGAAAAGCAGTATGCAACAATCAGTCTCTCTCATATATCTCTATCTGTTGACTGTTGGTGTGTGTGATCTGGGAATAAAATATTACTACTGTAGTATTAAAAATATAATACCATAAAGAGATAAGACCCACATTTATTCCTTACGTGATGGAACTGTCTTTGGTTCCTTATCCCTATATTAGGGCCTCGAGACTCTCAACTCTTTTCACACATCAATCAAACCATAAATTAAAAAGCAGCTTTGTTCATACTTCTAATGGAACAGTAGCAGCTTTCAAATCTAGGGTTTTCTTCATGTCTTATGGTGGAAAACTAATCTGCCAGCGCCCATAGACAACTTCAAGATTCAGATATATATAAGCGGGTAAAGAATTATATATGGTGACAAAATAGAGTGAGCACATATAGTATTTTCTTGCATGAATCATGCTTGAATCTATGTGTACTCACCTCTCTATCTTGTCATCACATCCCTCTCTCCTCTCTTAATTTGTATGCGTCTTTTTTTCTCTGTATATACAGGGTTGTGGGAAAATCTGGTATTACTCCATATTTGATGAGAGTAGATGAATTGAGCTTGAAAAATGGTTAATGAGTATTTATATATATAGTCAGTCATAATTATTTTGGGATTGAGACAAGTTTTTGTGATTATATCATGTTAGAAATAGCTATTGGGTTGGGTTCCATCATAGGGGTGCTTATTAATGGGTCAGTCCAGTAGATTTTGCTCCTCCTAAATCCTAATCAGCCCGTCAGTTCATGAATTTGTGTTCCTTACTCTAATACTTAGCATATAAATACACTATTATGGGTGTTAGAAAATTATTTTTTTTCATATTAATACGATAACTATAGTTTACCGAGAAAAATCTATGTATCATATGTTTGAGAGATATTTAAGCGGTGGACAAAAGAAGTTCATCCGCTTTGTGAGAGAGCGAGAGATTCATGAGAGAGAGAGAGATTCATGATGACCAGTAACACAACTTGTGGTTACTGCAGATCGCTTCCGCTATGGACTTCTAATTCTCCTAAATTAGTATTTACTGATTCAAATACTACATACTCCCTCTGTTCTATTTTACGTGGCAGTTTTCGCTTTTCGAGAATTTGGACGTGCAATCTTTAAGTTTTTTGAAATAAAATTTATATAAATTTGAAAATTACATAAAAAGTACTACAAGTCTCAATAATAGACAATTCAAAATATTTAAAAGATATATAAAAAAATTACGGTCAAAGATAGCCTTGTTTGAATCTCGAAATCCGAAATATGCCACATAAATTGGGACGGAGAAAATATTAAATTTTCAACTCATATCTTTCACATTAACATCCGTGGAGATTAATTTCTGGATCTGCTTCTATGGGTGTGACCGTGTGTGTATGTTTGCATGTACGTGTAATTTCTGGAATAATTGTCGATTCATATGTAAGGTTTGCTTCATATTGACTTATCGGTGCTAGACTTAAGTTGTCAAATAGTTGTCTGGATTTATTTAGTATTTTGTATCTGTGGATAGTAAACTTCTTTGCAGTTTTGTGCAGCTGTCTAAAGTTTCTGGATATATTTATTTCATCTTCTTGCCTTCAATTTAATTTCCATTAACCACTTTCTTTGCTAGCTTTTGGTCATAGATTTTAGATCATATTTTGAAAAATTATGTTCAAATATTTGTTTGGCTATGAAATTTAATTACATTTTGAAAATTTGGTCTTCAAATATTTCAAGTTTTAAAAACTGGCTTAAACCAATATTTGGATTTTTAGGACTTTCACCCACAAAACTTAAAAAAATATTTCAAATAAAATGCATGTCCAAACACAAACTTCAAATTCCAAAAATCACAATTTCAACACTCAAAAGATTTCATGTTTCAACTTCAAAATATATAACAATTAGAAGCTTCTGTTTTTGGGTGGTGTTTGGAGTTTTTGGGATGGGGAATGCAGTCTGGATCACCGACCCTCTTTGCATGTGTTCTGTGATAGGTTCTTTGGTACTCCTTTCGTCTCAATTTTTGATTGTTTATTTAGACATATAATCTTTTAATTTTTTGGAAAATAATTTACATATTTAGAAATTACATTAAAAAGTAAATCACAAAAATTAACATTTTGAAATAATCAAAGGGCATATGAATAAATTTGGGTCAAAAATTTTCTTGTTTGACTCTCGAAATTTGAATTATGTCATAAATTGGGACAAAGATATTTGACTAATTAAAGCCCCGGAAAATACTAGTTCAAATGGTATTCCAATCTATTGTGTTATATGCCCAAAGGAAAACTGATTAAACAGTATAGATATGTTTGCTAATTTCGTTATCTAGGGGTGAAAAATATGTTCCTAAAAGTTTCTTTTTAATTGAGTGGTTAAATATTGTGAGATTAAAGACTTGAGAAATGTTACAAATAAACTACCATAGCATAGGATAGGTTGAGGGAAGCTCTGCTGATCGATATACTTTAGCTGTTATATTTGACAAGTTTAACTTTTATACATTGACTAAAAGATAATTATAAGATAACTATGTATACATAATTTCCCATAATAAATGTAACTAATCCTTTTTTAAAATATAGCAGAAACTAAAATTTCCTCCACCTCTTTTAAAATCCTCCAAGGAATAAGGTTGATGCCGTTGACACAGTTAACCAATATATAGCTTGGAATCACTCTCAGCTATAATGTATTGAAAGTTAAATTTGTCCAAGCAACATTAGAGGCCAAAAAAGATTGTTGTTACGTTAGCCCAGCTGTTTGTTCCCTTGCCCAAAGGCCAGTGCTAGAGTGTATGCAAAGATTAGAAGACTATCACTACCTAGTTAGGATCACTCCACCCTTTCCACATCTGTCATTACTATAGCTACCATCTGAGTTAAGCTTAACAAAGATCGTTATTGACGGTTTGATCCACCTAACAATGATGCTCTTTGTTAAGTGGATGTTGCTACATGCAAAATCAATGTGTAATGTTATCCCAGTTTGGACTCAATTGAATGTTATGAAAATGGTTGTTCAAAATCGTAGATAGTAAAGAAAATAAGGTGACAATGACCTCTTCACACATGTCTTCTCAATGCCATATTTGACTACACACATCTGAATCTCCATATTTCCCAAGAATGTGTAATAGGTAAGGATTTAACATTGAGGCCAATGAAATGATTTTGAGCCTTACAGCTCAACCAACTAATAATTAATTGTCTAGAGATAATCAGTGCAAGTGATGCTTGGAGCCAAATATGGTGAGATTGTGTCTTCCTGATCTACACCCCTTTGAGATTTGAAGAATCCCTGTCTTCTTTCATTTATAATCACTGAGTACCACATGTTGGACAGCAGGTTCCATAATCCATATCATAATAATCCATTGCTTAGAGAAACCCATCCTTCTCATGACTATGTATACATAGAAAATTTCATGATAATCTGCCATATGTCATGCTATAGACAACTGATTTATTAGTTCTTAGGTGATCAACAGTTTCAATGTTAGGTGCTTTGCCGCAACAATTCCTATTCTGGAGATCGTAAATTTTGCGCCAGTTTGGTTGTTTCTAAGTGCAGATTAATCCATCAAATTCCACAAATCCATATTTGTGATTGATGCAAAAATATTTGTTCACATCTTAATAACTAGGGTTTTTTTTATTCCCTTTTTTATCTTTATACAATTTCTTCTTTTTTAAATATAATATACGCGCCATACGGAGGCGTGGTCCTGCAAAAGAAAAATTAAACTGTGCACAATAAACTTTCTTGTTAAGTCATTAAAAGAGCATGCTTGTGCAGATATTTATGTGTGTGTATATTTAATTAATTTGCTTTGCCTATATAGAAGAAGCTTTCTATAGCCTAGCTATACTTAGAAAACATTTGTCTTTTAGCAAACTCTCATAAACATATTCCATATATTGATTGATATAGGACTATTTGAACTCTTAATGTTGGCTAGTTAATTCTTATGCTTACTAAATAAATCAATCCGATCCTTAGTTTGCTTGTACTTTTCCGTTTTTCTCTTGCTTCTTTATTCCTTCGCATTTTATGTCATTTGTTTCTTTCAACTAGCAACCTTATTTCAATGTTCATGGAGAACGAGGAACAAAATAGAAATTACTCAATAAAATAGTTGGACCATCGGAAAAGGATTAGCAGGGGATACTTGTGATTAGTTCAATGATCTGGTTAAGCATAGTATAATAGAATCCAATTTACTGATCTAATCACTTTATGGTATATAATCTACATCTTACTTGCCTTGCTGGTTTCTTGTGGTGTTCACTGATGCAGAAAACATTTCATGTGACATACAGTTCTTGCTTACAAAGTTACTAATTTCATATTCCTTAGTTTTCCGTTCTACTTGAGACAGTAGTTTTTGCAGTAGGAAGTTTGAGGTTCCTCTCTTTTTCTTCTTCTTGTTCATCATATAGAGTACTACCTATATACTACTAAATACAAAGGTGCAACTTGTTTTTACTGTTGGAAATTGAAATTGTGTAACCCATGTGGGTCAATCCGGATCCATATCTAACTAAATAAATATATGGGTGTTATATATTTGTTGTAATATTAATAACCAAAAGAGAGAAAATACGATCTTTTGAAGGATTGTGTTACTTCAGAAATATAAAGAATTCTAATGTTGTTAGGAACTCTTAACTTGAAAGAACGTAAGTTTTCTTCTCTGAATAAAGACGTCTCTCTTTTTTGTATAGAAAACCTCTCTTATTCTCTAGTGAAGCTTCGACTTCAATGAAAGATTTGCTTACGTTGTTCATAGGGGCTTTTAGTTTTTCTTCACTGTAACACAAGTACGTCATAGACTGTGAAATTTTATAGTGTAGTTCATATTTATTGCATATAACTACATCGTCGACTAGTAAAACAAATAGAATGGGACTTGGAAAGACTTTGTGTTCTTGATTGATTATTTACTTCACATACCAAGAGGCAAGTAACGTGTAAGCTTTGAGGTAATTGTCATTTTTCTTTTTCTTTTTCAAACACAATGTAATGTTATATAATCTGTGAGTTCACCACCAAAGGCTTTGTAAATATGTTAATAGATTCTTGACAGTTTCCATGGAAAGGATGTGAACACTGTAGGTGAAGATGCCAGGTTTGATCCTTATTATAGTAGTTACATTGTTTTCATAGCTGAAAATACCAAAATGCTATTTCTTTCCAGAAAGATTTTTTCTGCTTCTTAATATTGCATATATGGCTATTATATAATATTTGAATATCAGTATCAAAGAGAAAGTAGGAGAATGCTGAGCAGATTTTGAAGCATGGTAAGATGTTATCATTTTCAATGACATCATTAGCACTTCTTCAACAAAAAATAATAGGCTAGGTTTTGAACCCTTATTGCAGCCCTCGAGGAGTTGGAAAGTACCCATGTGGCACACCGTCCACAACCACAAGCACTTCAAAGTCTTTATTACATAAATATCCATGTATTAAATTCCACCATTTCTCACAAAAACCCATTTGATAAAAGAAAATGCTTTGGCCATATCATGTGTAGTGGTACTGCTGAAAATTTTCCATACAATATATACCTATAGGATGAATTCTCAGTGTTCCCTTCCCTTTACTCATTTCTTTGTCTCCAATGTAATGGAATTCTTTTTTATAGAGAATAATAAATAAAATAATCTGCGACTTATTCCAAATTTGGTTTGTAGTTGATAAGATGTGTATAAATAGTGGTCTGCTAGCCCTAGCCACATTCTGGCGGCCGAATCAATAACTGCTTTTAAGGTCCTAATTTAATTAATATTCGTTTTATAATGGGTTTTTTTAATGTTTATTTTTTTTGCATAAAAGGTCAGATACTCACATTTAAAATTTGATAATTTTAGACATTTGTACTTGAAAGTGTGGCCTTGTGAATGCTAAATTTCAGACATATTTATTTGATATTTAGTATGATCTGCAAAGGTAAATTTTGAGTACTTTTTTACTGAGGTATTTGTAAGAATTGGTCAAACTTTCAGTTATGTACGTCTGAATTTTTTCATGTATTTTTGTACCTTAGTTATATATGATTGAAATATATGTAAAATGAACTTAAATTTCAGAAAAGTGCATCTAAACAAAGGTTAATAATTTGTTTTTCAAATAACAACAAATTCTAATTAGGTTCAAATTTATATTAAATTTTATATATCATAAAAAAATAAAATATAAGTATAAATTTATCAAAAACAAAACAAATCTAAAAAATTCATTTAACTTTTCAAAATCTACACATTAGTCATACGTACATGGTTGAATTATATGTAAAAATGAGCTGAAATTTTAAACATCTGAGTTTGAAAGTTTTTGTTAAAAAAATAATAATTTTATTTTATAAATTGAAACGTTCAAATCTAATCCAAATAAACTCAAAACTTGAAATGTAAGTTTCATATATCATAAAAAATAATTTTCAATCATCAATTGTCAATATAATAAAAAATCAAACAAATCCATTAACACATTTTTTAAATTGAGCCATGTATAATTGAAACACATATTATAATTGGTTAAAGTTTCAGTCATATATGTCTGAATGCAAAACAGAAGAAACGAAAAAATAATATATTTCTTTCGCTTAAAAATTGTTTTATACTAATCAATATTCATGCAAAAAAATATATAAAATGACGGGTATTACTGAAATGAAGCTATCAAAATAGAACACCCGATAAAACTTTTACCATTTTGGCAGAATCTGTCCCCATTTTCCGATGCCGTCTCCATTAGGGTAAAAAATGAAACAACTATTATTTCTAAAGATCCTTGGTCATTTGATGGAGTTTAGGGGACCATTCATGATCTGATGGATGTTTAGGGGACCATATAATTTTATATTCGTCAATGGCAGGTTCGATGTTACTTTTTAGGAAGTAAAGTTTCTTATATTATTTCCTTAATATCTTCTTTTGATCTAAAGCACAAGTTTATGAAAGGTTTGTGGTTTTCTTGATAAATAAAGTAACAATTGCTGCGTTTGAACGATTGTTGCAGGCTATGGACGTTGAAGATGTTTCCAAGACAACTTTATGTTAAAAGTAACGAAGTGGGGAACTTTTAGTTTTGTGATGATTTTTGGAATTTATGTGCAAAGTTTAAATTTTGAGAGTCAATTTTTTAAGTTTTGATGTGAGGTTTTTTTATATAATATTATTTGTATATTTGAAAACATAAGAAGTATTATAAGTATGTCACGATGATTAAAAATTCAAGAGACATGAAAAAAATACTTTAATTTTTTTTTATTAAACTCTCAAAATTTAAAAGATGTCACATAAATTGAAACCAAAAAGTATATATATGTCCAAGAGAAGATTTCAAATAAAAATGTATAACAGGTCGTTAATTTTTTCGATTCATGTTTATAGTTATTGATGAAGAGCCTAAATAATATGCTCCTAAAGCTCTTCATTCTTTAATTTTCTACACGTCTATCATCTAACTCTTCATGATTTCAAAATCTGCTTCCTGCTCTTTTTATGTTTTTACTGGTTTCTCGTCCACGTGTATATTAAATTATGTAATATTCAGCTATGTAATTAAAACAAAATTTTGATGTTCTCTTTTGATTAAATAATTATCTTTAAATATAAATCTAGATAGATAAGTTGTGAAATACCAATAAGAATAAAAACGTTAGAAAAATTATAGATCAAAGTAAAAAAAGAAAAGAATACAAAAATTTGAATGTGATGCCAGCACAAGTTGCTTACATATAGAGAAAAATATAAAAATAAATTTTTGTTGTAAATGTTATTTACTTATGGATGTCTATAAATCTTAGCTATAGTTTTAGTCATTATGTTAGTAATACCCACACTTCTATCATCTTACATAACCCCGTTATCCTTCCACATTTTTAAGGGTTATTATATTGTGTTTAAGGTAATTTTTATAGTTATTCTCTATATAATAATATAAATAGAAGTATGATATGTGATAATATACTTGAGGAGACTTTAGATACTTGAAGAGAATAAGAAAAAGGGACAATTATGCAGAATGGCGCCTCTCGACCAAATTATTTACCAAAAAAATGTCACCCTCTGTTGTCTTCTTCCTGCTTCATCTTTCTTCTTCTTCGTCGTCCTGATTCTTCTTCTTCTTCCTGATTCTTCTTCTTTTTGGTCTTGATGCTTCTTCTTGCTTCTTTGTTACTTTTTCTTTTTCTTTAAAATTCAACGTGCCGCAAACGTAAATCGTTTTGAGTGAATAACATATCAAAAGACTCAAAACATTGAGAGGAGCTCATATCTAAAATTTGGGACTGTTTAGAAGAGATTTTGAGTTCATCGGGATTGAATAGAAAGAAGTAAGGTATGCAGACCAAGCTAATCGTTTGTACTTGATTTGTACACGATCTAAAAAAAATTGATCTTTTTTTTTAAACTTTTTTCGTTGGTTCCTCTTTTTAAAAATAAATAAATATGGATATCGATACATTACATATACATTACATAACTCTTTATACAGTATCCATACATTGCATAACTATTTATACATCATATATACATGTTCATACATCATTTACACAAGATCAATACATTACTTATACACTACATAACTATTTATACAATACCGATACATTACATATACATTGTATATACAACGTTCGAGAAGTTACATATGAATTTCCATTGGTGGTTAATAAAATTAATAAAAGGATTAATTCCCAAAAAAATAGCCATGATTTTTATATCGTTTAGCCACGATTCGACCATGACTAAAACGCGAGTGTTTTTGACTTTTTGACTATGTTTTTGTAATTAAAAACATGATTATATCTGTCGTAAATTAATTACTTTATTGTATATTTGAAACTATCCCTAAGAAAAACTCTCATTTCGTCTCTCCACTTCTTGTCCACAATATGTTTCTTTGGACAGTTTGATATTCTTAATGCGTACGTATAATTATACATCAAAATTCACGTGAATTTATGCACAGAGCACACAAGAACGAATCAATTTGCTGCTTATTTTTTGTTTTCATTCATACATTATTTTGACACCTTTTCATTGTAAAAAATTACGAACGACTTTGGCACTTGAGTGGCAGTTAATCCAACAATCACTAAGTTCGTCCATCTACATAGATAGATATCTGTTTCGTTAGATTGTGTGGCAACGTGAGCCAACTTCAGCAGAAAGGAGGAGAAGACGGAAGGTTGTATTCAAAATCTATGTCGGATTTTATATTTCATATTTTCTGTCAAAATTTTATTCAGTATGCATATGATTACAAAGTAATATTATTATAAAGGTTCATGGGTAAGTCCTATTATACTTTTGCCTATTATGTCATTGGTTAAAGGTAAGATGATAGATTTAAGTTCCCTCGTACCAAGAAGGTAAGATATTGGGTTAGAGTCTCGGTGCACCATGATAATAAAATGTTGAGTTCAAGTCTTAAATGGTCTAACACGCGCCTTCAAAATGGTAAGACATTGAGTTCAAGTCTCAATGCGCTATTTTGATGATATATTGATGAATAAGAAAAATTAATGTGTTTTTGATGAAAAGTCATGAAGCCCGTCTCATTTAATTTGCTCCATTTCCTGACATGAATGTAGTACGAGTGCATAATAAGTCTACAAGAAGACAAGTAATTGAATATATAAATATGAGTGTGGTGAAAAAAAATATTGATAAGTATCATTATGGTAATTACAAAAATGAAAGAACATTATGGGTTTTTGAGTACGATCCTTCAAAATGTGAAGGTCATTTTTGTCCATCAAAGTGAGATGAAAGATTAGTGGGCACACATTTATCGTGAGACTTGAATTCAAAACTCGATGCCTTAACTTGCTCGAGCAAATCCACCTCTACATGACATTCACTTGAGAGCTATGGAATAAAATGAAATTGATTCATAATATAATTAAGCTCTTTAAAGAAAGAATTTCATTAATAAAATATCGTCTTTAAGTTCAAAACATTAAATCATAAGATCTAATAAAATGGAAAAAATTGACAGAGTGCATAACTTGAACTTCTAGACTTGTCTACCTATGAAGCTTATAATATTACAAGAATAACAATGTTTACCTGGACAATGCCCTGAAATACTCATATGCTAAACAAGCTAAATAAATAAAGACTACGCAAAAAAGCAAGTGGGGTCACCAAATATTGAGTGTACGAAACCTAACGTTTATTAGCTCTGTCGTCCTGAATATCTGAACCTACATCGTAAGATATTGTATACCCAACAAAAGGGACGTAAGAACATGTAGAACAGTACTCGTATGTGTTACATCCTAATGCACACGCAAGTGTACACGGTCGTACAAGTAATATAGGATTGAGAGTCCAGATATCGTATTCACAGGGACTTGTCGATTAACTATTCACTAAATTAAATTAGTTCTAATTAGTTATTCAAGCGGTAAATCTCAAAGAAATATTTATTAACTAAATAAATTAAAAAGAAGTTAACTAATGAACAATTAACCAAATAAAAAGCAGGTTTTCACGTAATCAATGTGATAAAATTGATCTAGGATATGGATTCACTAACAATCATGTTGAGTAAGTAATTTTATTGACTTATTTGTTTATTTAATTGTTGATTTACGGGGTTGATGACATTATTATGGCCTTTTGAGACTCTAATCGTCTATCAAGAATAGCCTCACAACTACATCATTGAGCGGAGATGTGACATCCTATTCTGAACGCATTTATATGTCTTCCCATTTCGTAACAAAGTAAGGCGATCTAGGTATATTCCTATCCTAGCCGCAAATCTAATCTTTAAGTTACAAAAGAGAGATCTTGCTCCTTATATTCCTCGTTCTATCTTATTGATCCTTCTTTCGAGTTCGCAAAAAGATTATAGATTTATTTAAATGGTAGCTAAGCATTAAAATAGTAAGCACAAGAATATAAGAACACCTAATATGATAATCTTCACAAATCGAATTAATTTTCTACTAAATAATCATATAGTTATCTACCATAATCCTAGAACGAGAAGTTTAAATCCACATAGACATGGAGTAATTACAATAATTCATCCAAAGAAAAAATATAAAAATAAATAATAAAGGAGAAGAAAATATGAAACCAACATTCTCTGACCTCCATGGCGGCTCCTAGCTCTTTGTAGGTAAAAAATTATGTAAAAATTGTGATTGGAGATATATTTGTCACTACCCGAGCCTACACTCTGAACATAACACGGGACTTGAGACCAAAAGTGATCCCAAGATAACCCTTCTTACTAGCATAATTCAGGAACAACTAAATAGAAATAAATAACTGAAAAATATTATGCGAAAGCTGAAACATATGCTAAGCTCTTGAAGTGTACTGTAATAAACTGAAGTTTTATAAACTGAAATATAACTCATTTGAAAAATGACACAACTGACAGACTGTCTGTCTATGAAGCCTCTACTAACACTGAACTATAGCTAGCCGGGACATGACCCCCAACTATCTTTAATCAATGTATAACAACTGAAATAACCGCTATAACTACTAACTGACTGGAGTTCCCAAAAAAGGAGAACTCGTTCCCTGCTGACTGGAAGCTGTGATCAGTCTGACCATGATCCTGGAAGCTAGCACTAAAATTTGCATCATCAAAAAGATGCAGCACAAGAAGGTATGCGATTAGTACTTTGAATGTACTGAGCTTGTGAAATATGTACTGACATTAAAATCATGAGAAATATGTTTATAAGGAAAACATCGTTGAGAACTAGACTAAGTATAAACGTATATGAATGCATAGTCAAAACTGTCAAACGTGGGCTCTTTTACTGAAGAGTATAAAATATTTCTGAGTTATAACTGTGAGACACATAGACTATAAACTAACTAAGTATGCTGAAAATACCAATAAGTTGTTTAAAATTGTAAATTGAATCTGTAGTACTCAGGCCCATGCATAATATGCAGAAAATCTGAAAGGTAAGGATATTCTGGAAAAAAACATGATTAAAAGCTGTAAAACTGAAATAAGGACCTAGTACATAACTACTGAGTCTAATTCTGTGGGAGAGTCTGTTAACCGACATAAACCACATGAGCTAAACATGGAGTATGATGTATACGCCTCATCGAGAGGACCCAATATACCTTGCCAGGTTATAAAGGCATGACTGATGTGATCACTAATTCAGAGACCCAACTGAAGGACTAAATAACCTACGGTGGCACATTATTCTGGGACTTTAGGTATGCTGAACCTTAGTCCAACTCGGTGCTAAGTACTACTCCCAATCTGAATGCTGATAGCTCATTTTAAACTAAAGTTCTGGAATGCTACATCAGAACCTAATTAATCTAGATGATTTCTGAAAGACTGTATAACTGAAAACTATTCATAAATTATGTAGACATATCTAGATGTCATACTAATCATAAATCTTACTGAGTTCGTAATCATTGATAGCATATCTTGATACCATGCTAATCACAAGACCTACTAAGTTCATCATTATTGATGGCATATGTTAAAAGTCCATATTTAAAATATATTCTTATAAAACATACTGAAGGTAAAGTGAAGTCTGCTAAATCATGCATAGTTCTTTCTCCCTAAAATAACTGAATTGAAAATCATGCATACTTATATAGACTGAGTGCTGGCAATCTGAGCTGAGCTCTGAAGGAGAAGTTAACTCATGAGAAGTTTCAAAGAGAACCTGTAGATTGAAAACTGACTAATTTCATACTTGAAAAGTAATTTAGGTCGAATTCTGAAGAAAACCCATTCTCATGAAAGTACTAAAACTTTAGGCTAAATTCTCGATTTCTTAAAGTTCTTGTAAAGGCTCACGCAAGTCATTGGAAACATGGTGTAAATCTTCTAAAATAGGATATAAATTATATAGAAATCATAAGGACTGAATTTTGTAAAATTTAGCATGATTGGGTAAAAATCCTAGTTTCTGACATCATGAAATTTGAAATAGAAGACTGAGGTTTTGGGAATAAGAGAGAACTAAACCCTTACTAAATACTCACATACCTGGTTGTAGAAGATTCTTCAATTAGTGAAGGAGTATTGAAGCTTTGGAGAAGAAAATCCTAGGTTGAACTTGGAGAAGAACGCTATTTTTCTCCCTGAAACTGACTTGAGAGAAAATTAACTTGTTTAAAGAAAATTGCTGGAAAAAAAATACTGTGCAAATAACCTAGGGGTCCTATTTATAGGCAATTCTAATTTAAATTCGGATTGGTCTAGGAAGGAAAAATGCATCCAAAATGGTCGCCAACATGGCCACAAATGGACCATTTTCTTAAGCGTTTTAACTCCCTAACTTTTATGAATTTTTGTCCCTGGAAACGGTTGAAAAAATGGACCATCTTCCCTTAATACGGACCGTTTTCTCTTCCATTTTAACTTCCAAAATTCGATGGACTTCTGGTCAGACAAACGTCTTCTTGGTAACCTGATCATAACTTTTTACTCCGAACTCGAATTAATGCACGTTTGGTGGAGTTGGAAAGAAGACTTGAAGACCTTTAATTTAGTGGGTAATAGGTCACCTAACTCTTTATATTCTAGGAGTTATGATTGTTTGAACTTGAACCTTGAAAAATCTTACACTAAATCTCAATCGGTAAGGAAGCTTTAAACTCAACTTTGAGCTAGAGGTTCTTTATGACCCTAATTAATATCTAATACACCTCCAAACTTAAGAATATGTATTAATACTTAGATATATAGAAAATATATCTAGTTTGGGTGTAACAACACATGAAGAATGGTTCAAATCTTGACTTAGAATTTCTAGGGTGTTACAATATCTTCCTCTTAGGATCATTCATCCTCGAATGAAGACTAACTAGGCTGGGGTTGTGGGGAAAAGAGCTGCAATCCCACAAACTGACGTCTAAAAGTTAGAATATTGATATGGAAATTGATTTCTGACTGAAATATGAGCCGAGCTGAATATGTGAGACCTGTATGCATACTGAGAGCATAAGAACACTGATGGAATATGAAACAAAATATCCAACCTGATAACTGGTCTATATTGAGAGAGAGAGTAGGGACTCAACTGAAACTCATTGTGAATGAACGTATTCTTAAAATTTGCAACAAAGTGAAAGGAACATAAAATTGAGAGGAGTAACTGTATGAGAAGACTATTTTCTCTTAACTGAACTTAGTGCCAAGGACTGAACTGAATGTAGGGCCTTCTGGCCTTAGAACTGATTACCGCTAGGTCTGAACAGATCTGATATAAGAGGTCTACTATGTCGCTAACTAAAGCTACTGAACATAAGGTATGAACACCCTAGGCAAGGAGTAAGAACAAGACTATTTCTGCCTTAAACAATGCAGTTGACCACCCTTAAGCTTAGGAACACCTTTTTAGCTACACTAAACTAAAATTCTCACCTGTGCACATATAGATGCTGAGGTATGATTCTAACAACCTTATTTAACCATGTTCAAGCCTATATCGACTGAAGCTCTTGCATCTAGAGTTATCTCCCAAGAATGATATTCATTCTTATCACGAAAATTAACTAACCTTGAGATCTTAATCAATGGGTCACTGGTCGTGCAAAACAAAATCCCACATATATTTTATCACGACATTCAAGCCTATTACTATGACCATCTTATGATTTGTTTGCACCTGGCACTATCTGAGACTTTTATCCTCTTCCCTAGCATATATAGAAGCTACAAATTCAAGAACTTCTACAAAGAGACATACAAAAATTCCTCATCTAACTATTACACATGAAGATTCTTACCTCGCAATTCATCCGCACCTACAAGCTAAGGTGGAACTAGTACACCATAAAGGAAAAAAATATCTACTACTTCCTATCTACGCTATTACTTAGCTCCCTCAACTAACACCTATGACAACATAGACCAACATTATGGAAGGAGTAAAGTAGGAGCATGAGCATCATGCATGAAAAAATACTGATCAGTCTTGACTTACACTTAGCGTGATCTAGCCACTCAAAATGAGGTCAGAGAAGTTAAGTGCAAAGGCCTGAATGTTTCACCTCCTGGATTGGACATATAAAACATGGTTAGAGTAAGAAAATCATAAGCACAAACTATTCAAGAAATCTGGCCTGAGCATATACATGGCGTAACATGGTATCATTAGCCATCAAGGCATATCTTTAAGACTACACTGAGTACATAGAATTGAGCATACTGTGAGGCATGAGTTTACATAAATAACGAGTCTCATGGAAAAAAGCCGGGATTCATAAAATTGTAGAGTAAGACTAGAATCGCTGTCTAGAAAAGTTTTCTTTTTGTTTTAGAAGCTGGGCATGTACATGAATCTACACGGAGTGCATGAACTTAGCCACGAGTATGACATAAATACATCTGAGTATTGTGTCATCTTGACTGAGGTACTAGGAAATCCACTGGAATAAGAATGGATCGATATACCATCATAGCTCTTACTACAATTCTATACTAGTTAAGTTGTAAGACTCGACTTGGTTCTTTATTCTATCATCTCCCCCTTAGCTCGAGAGTCATCCTTGTAAATATGTGGATCTCTCTCCCAACAAGACTATAATCAACTAACAATGGTAAGGTCGGGGTATTACTGTACTCTTGGATGCTAAACTCTTCCTGATAGGTTGTAACTGAAGATGCTATACCCTTGCTAGGTCTGCTTTTGAGGTATCTAGCCTTTGCTTATTCATCTACTAATATCACATTTCTAAGTGCGAATCTACCCAAATCAACTGAATTAAAGACATACTAATAAACTCAACTTTGTCTATCTGTAATCTCCTTAATTCATCTCTAAGAACACCATATAATATACACCTAGTCTTCTCCATAAATAATAACCTGATAATTCCAAACTAGTCACACATAGCACCATAGAATGTTTGAACACCATTCCACAACATATTATTCTAGATACACATCTACCCTTATACCATTAAGGGATCTTTTTCACCTAGTTCATATATGATCTAACATGACTATGGATATAGACTTACATCCATCAGTATCCACAAGTAATCCCATAACATCTCAATTCACACTAACTCTTGAGCGACTGTACTACCCAAACACTTAGAGAACTATAATTTTTGGCTGAGGCACCATTTGTAGTAAAGTTTCTGGAAGGGGGTCTGAGAGCACATCCTGCTATAGGCTCAACTACACGAGTGAAAGAGGGTACATGCATTTGAATCAATAGACTTAATGCACTAGTGGGCTCCTCTCAAGCCCTTGTGGAGTCTCTTAACTTTCTAATTACTCTATCTAAGAGTATTTCACTGATATGAATCTAAACTTAATTGTTTCCACCACCTCAAAGATGATTCATGATTGGAGGAATTGAATTAACGCACGAATCTGTAAAAGTTTCTTAAGGAACAATTTTACTACACGATATGGAGTATGAAAGAAGGGAAATATTTCTTAAATGCCCTGTAGCCCCTCAAAGAAAAATACAGACATCTCTGTACTATTTCTCAAGACTCTACTAGACATGACTTCATAGACATCCTAGGACACTTATACTCTGGGCTCTGAAACCAAGTTTATCATGCCATGAGCCTATACCCTAGACATAATACGAGACCTAAGAACATAAGTGATCCCAAGCTAACCCTTCTTACTGGCATAATTCAGGAGCAGCTAAATAGAAATAGATAACTAAAAAATATAATGCGGAAGCTGAAACATATGCTAAGCTCTTGAAGAGTACTGTAATAAACTGAAGTTTTATAAACTGAAATATAACTCATTTGAAAAATGATACAACTGACTGACTGTTTGTCTATGAAGCCTCTACTAACACTGAACTATATCTAGCCGTAACATGACCTCCAAATATGTTTAATCAATGTTTAACAACTGAAATAACCGCTATAACTACTAACTGCCTAGAGTTCCCAAAAAAGGAGAACTCATTCCCTGTTGACTGGAAGTTACGATCAGTCTGACCATGATCCTAGAAGCTAGCACTAAAATCTGCTTCATCAAAAGGATGCAACACAAGAAAGTATGCGAACAGTACTTGGAATGTACTGAGAATGTGAGATATGCACTAACTTTAAAATCATGATAAATACATTTATAATGAAAGCATGGATGATAACTGGACTAAGTATAAACCTATATGAATGCATAGTTAAAACTATCAAACATGGGCTCTTTTACTGAAGTGTATAAAACATTTCTAAGTTATAACTGTGAGACACATAGACTATAAACTAACTAAATATACGGTGGCACATTGTTCTGGGACTTTAGGTAGGCTGAACCTTAGTCCAACTCAGTGCTAAATACTAATCCCAATCTGAATGCTGATAGCTCATTTAAAACTAAAGTTCTGGAATGCTACATCAGAACCTAATTAATCTAGATAATTTCAGAAAGACTGTATAACTGAAAACTATTCATAAAGTATATGGATATATCCAGATGTCATACTAATCATGAAGCTTACTGAATTCGTAATCATTGATGGCATATCTTGATACCATGCTAATCATAAGACCTACTAAGTTCATCATCATTGTTGGCATATGTTAAAAGTCCATATTTAAAATATTTTTTTATAAAACATACTAAAGGTAAACTGAAGTCTGCTAAATCATGCATAGTTCTTTCTTACTAAAATAATTGGACTGAAAATCATGCATACTTATGTAGACTGAGTGCTGACAATCTGAGCTGAGCTCTAAAAGATAAGTTAACTCGTGAGAAGTTTCGAAGAGAACCTGTAGACTGAAAACTGACTAATTTCATGATTGAAAAGTAATTTAGGTCAAATTCTTAAGAAAATCCATTCTCATGAAAGTACTACAACTTTAGGCTAAATTCTCGATTTCTTAATGTTCTTGTAAAGGCTCATCCAAGTCATTTGAAACATGGTGCAAATCTTCTAAAATAGGATATAAATTATATAGAAATCATAAGGACTGAATTTTATAAAATTTAGATTTATTGGGTAAGAATCCTAGTTTCTGACATAATGAAATTTGAAATAGAAGACTGAGGTTTTGGGCATAAGGACGACTAAATCCTTACTGAATACCCACATACCTAGTTGTAGAAGATTCTTTAATTAGTGAAGGAGTTCTGTAGCTTTGGAGAAGGAAGCCCTAGGTTGAACTTGGAGAAGAACGCTTTTTTTCTCCTTAAAACTGACTTGATGTCAGACTCCTTTGTCTTACGCGATATTGGATGTGAATATGTTGAATGCCAGATTTGGCATAATAAAGTAGCAAATATACCCTCAACGTCAGACTTCTCCGTCTTACGCGATATCGGATATAAATATGCTGTATGCCAGATTTGGCATAATAATAATAATATCCTCAATGTCAGACTCCTCCATCTCACGCAATATCGGATATAAATATGCTGAATGCCAGATTTGGCATAATAAATGAGCAAATATTCCCTCAATGTCAGACTCTTCATCTTACGCGATATCGGATATAAATATGTTGAATGTCATATTTGGCATAATAAATGAGCAAATATACCCTCAACGTCAGACTCCTCCATCTTACGCAATATCAGATATAAATATGCTGAATGCCAGATTTGGCATAATTAAGGAGAAAATATACCCTCAATGTCAGACTCCTTCGTCTTATGCGATAACGGATATAAATATGCTGAATGCCAGATTTGGCATATTAAAGGAGCAAATATACCCTCAACGTCAGACTCCTCCGTCTTACGCAATATCAGATATAAATATGGTGAATGCCAGATTTGGCATGATGAATGATGATGATAATGATGATAATGATATCCTCAATGTCAGACTCTTCTATCTCACATGATCTCGGATACAAATATGCTGAGGGTCGATCCTGCGCAGCAAGTGCGACTTAGAGACGCCCATGAATGTCATCCTCTTTAAATTGGATGGTAGAGGGACATAATACTCGCAGGGGATGTGTATCTGCGGTATTTGATGATGATGGTCTTCTCGACATGCAAATATGAATGACCCTCTTGGCATAGTCCTCTTGACATGCAAATATGAATGGCCATCTCGGCATGGTCCTCTTGACATGTAAATATGAATGTCCCTCTCGGTATGGCCCTTTTGGAATGGCCCTTTCGGCATGCAAATATGAATGGCCCTCTCGGCATGCAAATATGAATGACCCTCTCGGCATGGGATTCTCAGTATGCAAATATGAATGGCCCTCTTGGCATGCTCCTGCGATATGATGCCATACAATACGATGCAACATAATATAATATGATACAATGCGATATGTCATAATATGATGCGACACAATGCTATGCCACGTGATGCAATATGGTGCAATATGATGCAATGCAGCATGATGCAATGTGATGCAGTGCAGCATGATGCAATGTGAATGCAAAAATGCGATGCCATGCAGTATGATACAACGTGAATGCAAAATGCGATGCCATGCAACATGATGCAATGTCCCATAGGGAAGTCATGAAAACATCACCTGTGGTCTTAATGTCGACTCCTTTGTGGGTACCTGCGCTCAAGGCAAATGGTTAGCAGACACAGTATCGCTTTTATCAGCGACTACAGTCAAGATTTGAAAGACTTTAAAGACAACGTCTATGAAGCTGATCAAAATGACTTTTGTTTAAAATATGAGCGAAATGGTCCAACGACTACAGTCAAGATTTGAAAGACTTTAAAGACAACGTCTATGAAGCTGATCAAAATGACTTTTGTTTAAAATATGAGCGAAATGCGCTCAAGGCAAATGGTTAGCAGACACAGTATCGCTTTTATCAGCGACTACAGTCAAGATTTTAAAGACTTTAAAGACAACGTCTATGAAGCTGATCAAAATGACTTTTGCTTAAAATATGAGCAAAATGGTCGTGCCCACTTCCAGGGACAACCATAAATACTTCTTTTGAACATCTTCTGTTCAGTGTGATTCCTGACTTGTCGAGAATTGGTGGAGAGTGCCATTGCTCTTTTGTTTGGGTGCCCCAATTTGAAGCTGACCAATATGTCCTGATCCCTACGGGGACTTAAGAACATTGTCCGTTTCTCTTTATCTGGTAGTTTATGTGAACTACCAGAAAATCGTCCGCTTTAGGGGCTTTTGCCTCTTTGGCCTCTTCCTGCTGGTTTGGGCTTTTCTCGCCAAATTTTAAAGCATATGGTCTCTTTGCATTTCTTTGAACGCATTGGATAACGCGGGATTGCTTTCTGATATACTTTTGCGGATAACCTGCATCCACTGAAAAATTATTAGTTTTGTCAAAACTGGCCTGTGTTGACCTCCTTCGATCTTCTACTCCTGGTCCTGCCTTCTCTGTATGCTTTCCAATATCAGGTACTTGTCAACCTCGACTCTCCCCGAACCAAGTTAGACATAAGGAAAAATCACATTAAAAGAGTAAAACTAATCTTTGTAAATATTTTTCAAACAAGTTCTTTGGAAAACAAAGAGTTTAAAAAGAAGATATTTTGGAAATGTCTCTGCCTGTCATGTCATGTACTAGTTCAATGAACGTCCTTTACTCGAGGTCTTGACATTTCTGACATACTGCTGGCGGACTATGGAGGTCCTTCGTCATCCTAGCTGGGGAACTTGAAAGAAGATTTTTAAGAAATCTATCACAGCCGGGGATTAATCCATATAGGACTGGGGATTTCTTTGAAGTAAACTCTGATCTCTCGGTGCTGGGGAATTCCTCGGAGCTTAATGTTGAATTCTTGAATGAAGCTTAGCGGAAATTTTGAGATCCTTCTCAAAATTTCTGCCCCAGTTAAAGGCTTCATAGCGAATCTCATTCCATTGGCAAGAGACTTGAGTCTTTGTGGGGATTATGAGATTCTTTCTCGATATTCACCTTGGTTTCTCTTTGGCATATTCAGTATTCTTGCTGGGGAACTCTTCGGAGTCTAACGCTCTTCGTCTTCTGAATTTTTGAGATTCCTTTCTCAAAAATTCTGCCCCAGTTTCCATTTCCTGGGTGATACAGATGAACCATTGTGGCATTTACGTATCTACAAGAATTCTCTTATTTCATTGACAACGACCTTCATCTTCTAAATTTTTGAGATTCCTTTCTCAAAAATTCTTCCCCAGTTTCCATTTCCTGGGGAGATATGACCGAACCGTTGTGGTGCCTACGTATTCCGTTGAGGTAGGAATGAGGTCAAACGTAGTTCCCTCACTCGAAGTGGGAGAATAATGGAAATAACTAAGGGGGTGACCAAGGCTGACACAGGCTGCCTACATATCTCATTCTTGAGAATTCAGGTCAAACATAGTTCATAATAAGGGAAGGGAAAGATAGATCTTCCTAAGGGGTTTACCGAAGCCGACACAGGCTGCCTACGTATCTCATTCTTGAGAATTCAGGTCAAACGTAGTTCGTATACTCGAAGTGGGAGAATGATTGAAATAACTAAAGGGGTGACCGAGGTCGACACAAGCCGCCTACGTATCTCATTCTTGAGAATTCAGGTCAAACGTAGTTCGTAATAAGGGAAGGGAAAGATAGATCTTCCTAAGGGGTTGGCCGAAGCCGACACAGACCGCCTACGTATCTCATTCTTGAGAATTCAGTCAAATGTAGTTCGTACTAAGGGAAGGGATTTTTAAGCTTTTACTAAGTGCAAAATGATTACAATTAGAAAGTGCGATTACAAGGAAAGAAAATGAAGAAAAAACTATCCTCAGGCATAGTATTTCTTCGCAACATCGGAGTTGCTATAGTCTTGGGCCATGCTTTGATCATTTATCTTGAACAAAATCTAAACTCCTCCAGCTAGAATTTTTTTGACGATGTATAGTCCTGTCCAGTTTGGTGCAAAATTTCCTTTGTCTCATGGGAGGAAAAGATTAATTGTCCATTCTCAAGATTGACCAATAAATTTTAGGAGATGATGTTTGTACTCATTCTCGTCCTATTACTGTAGGACCAGTGAAAGATATCGATGTATGGCTTAAGCAGACTGATAAGCTCTTTCTTTTGCACTTTTGACAAATGAACACCGATGTTGATTTCTTTAGCTTGACTGTTGCCTCCCAGATTGACCACCTCAAACTCTTTTAGGTAGGGCCTCTCCTAGTTTCCAAAGTTCTTGGACTTCTTGGCTGTTTGTTCTAGGATCATGATTTTTTCAACATACCCTTCAAAATCATTGTCGTCTAGCTTGGCTTGTTTGTTAAGCTCTTGACATGATGACAATGGTAGGTTTTAACTTATTATTACTGAAACCATAAACAAAACGAGTTAGATAATAACAAGCAAATAAAAATAAATCTTTATACGGCGAATATTTTCAAAATAAGGAGGCTTTCATTTGAAATTTAAAAATATTTATAAGCTATGGCTACCACCTGCATAAATGCAGGCGCATGCATGCCTTTTGGAAAGTAGTAAATAGTACTAGGGAATTTAAAACATAAAGGGCGGGTCGCGGAGCCTCATCCAAACCATCGCCGATTTTTGTGAAACAAGTTTTTGTCTACCCAGCCAGGCCGAGAGTCACAAGGGGAGTTGCGGTCTAGTATTGTAACTTCTTGCCAGGCTCAAGGTTCCTGATTGTGGTTTTTTCGGGAGCTTCTTCTACCACAACATCGCATTCTTCGAACAACCTCCCGATCCCGTCCTCTAACCCATCTCTTGAAGGGCTAATATGAATCGAAAATGACTAGCACAAGTGAGGAAGTGGCTTGGGTAGTCCTGACCTCTTCTTTTCTTTGTTGCTGGCTTCACCTTCTTGGATCACATACCCCAATCCGTGCTTGCTCAACTGTCCAGGGATACTCAAAGGTTTGATCAGACCGTCAGAGTTCCTTCCTAGCCCCCAGCCTGGTTCATAACCACACCTCAGCATTGTGGTCACAAGCATCTTTTAAATGGGTGGTATGGGAGTTTGAGGAGCCAGGTCCTCTTCTGTGGCATTCACAATTTCCACCGTGTAGAAGTCACTCCCTCTCGGGACCTCTTCGATTGTGGGGACACAACAATTTGGGCGACTTAGGTGGCTTCCCTCTCCATGAATCACTACTTCCTGCCCTTCCCAAATGAATTTTAGCATTTGGTGTAGGGTAGATGGCAAAGCTTCGGCCCCATGGATCCATGGCCACCCCAAAAGCAAATTGTAACTAGTGGTAATATCCATGACCTGGAACTTTGTCCGAAATTTGATGGGTCCCATCTGGATGTATAAGTTGACTTCTCCAAGGGTATCTCTCTGTCCTCCATCAAAGGCTCTCACATTGATCCTTCTTTGATGAATCTTCCCTAAATCGTATTCCAACTAGGTCAGTGTAGACAATGGATAGATGTTCAATCCTGATCTATCATCGATCAGTACCCTATTCACGACCTTTTCTTGACTCTGAATAGTGATATGTAGAGCCTTGTTGTGCATCACGCCTTCAAAAGGCAACTCATCTTCATCGAAATAGAGCGGGGGCTTCCCAGGACTTGGCTTGCCATGGCAGTCAAATTTTCTGCACTGGTACCCGTGGGCATGTAAGCTTCATTTAGAACCTTGAGTAACGCCTGTCCATGGTATTGGGAACTCATGAGTAATGCCCAAATAGAAATTTGGGAGGGGGAATTCTCCAAATGCTTCACAATGGAGTACTCTTTTGACTGCATTTTTCTCTAGAATTCTTCCGCTTCGCTTTCTGTGATTGGTCTCTTTTGCTGATCTCTCTTGCAGGTATCATTTGCCAGATTATCGGGGACATAACATCTCCCAGATCTTATCATGCAATGAGTCGCGGCTGCTTCAATTATGAACTCTTTTTCAGCCAGCACCAACATAGCAAATTGCGGCTTCTCCATGATGCTCAAAGAAGCTACAAACCTTTCTAGTTCCTCAGGCTTTCTGGGGCTCGCCGATACTATGGACTTTCTTGCAAACCATTCTTCCTTTATTTTGATCATGTTTACAGTGGCTCTTCCGTGATTCGAAAGTGGGTTGTTATTAAAATTTGGCGATACTGGCTGTAAGGTGACTACCTTCTGATCGATCAAATCTTGAATCTTATGTTTCATATTGATACAATCCTCCGTACTGTGCCCTGCGCCTCCTGAGTGATAGGCACAATGTCGATCCACTTTGTAGAAAGGAGAATTGACGTTGCCTAGTTTATGCTGAATGGGCTAAACTAATCCAGCGGCCTTCAGTCTATCATATAAATGAGTTCGAGTTGGCTAATTGAGTAAAAGTTTGAGGAAATTTATTCTCCAAATTTGTCCGAGGGAGACCGGGGTTAGCGGAAGGAGAAACTCGGTGGTTGTTCTGGTTTTTGGGAGCTCTTTGGTATACTGGAAAATACTGGGAAGGTGTTTGGTAGGTGGGTTGCATATTTGGAACTGGAGTTTGGTATGTGGGCTGTATATTTTGCATTGGAGCTTGGTAGACTGGCTGTGTTTAGAAGATAGGTTGAGAGTTTTATGGAACTTGAGGAGGGGTTGTTGGAACAAGTGGCTTCTTGTAACCAACTCCAAAGGGTTTATGCGGTTTTGGACTAGGATTGAAAAACACCGAAGATACCTCCTCTTTTTTTTCTTGGGGGGTCCTGTTGGTCCTGAAAAAATTGGGGTCTTGGCGATCTTGCCACTGCCGAGCCCTTCTTTCACAATCTCTCTGATTTTGACTAAGTCGGTGAACTGGGCCTTTACCGCCGATATCATCTTGTCATAAACTTCCGACTCCTGAGCGCGTATAAACACCACACTTATTTATTCTTCGGTCATAGGAGGCCAGACTCTCGCAGCCTCTTTTCTCCACTGGTAAGCATAATCCCTGAAATCTTCTTTGGACTTTTGCCTGATGCGTTCCAGGGAATAGCGATCTGGGATGACTTCTACGTTGTATGCAAATATCTAGGCAAAGTCTCGAGCAAGATCGCTCCATTTGGATAATTTTTTCAATTCTTAGGAGGCAAACCTTTCCAACGAGAGTCTCATCAGCAGGGCGTTGTTTCTTTGGGCGCTGACCATCTGATCACAGTAACTCCTTAAATGGGCCTCAGGACTCCCAACACCATTGAAGATTTCAAACTTTGGGATTTTGAACCCTTCTGGTAGGTTCATCTCAGGGTGAATGCAAAGATCATCATAATCGTAGCCCTTTTCATAAGGCAAACTCTGCAACTCTTGAATCTGGGCCATCTCCTCCCTTATCTGTGCCATGTCGAGGTCGCGTTTCATTTTTGCAGCCTTCAGCTCTCTTTCTTTCTATTCATAATGATCTAACTCAGGGTTTTCCTGGACGATGGGGTATGGTTCTGTTATGGTATGAAAAACGGGAGGTAGATTCTGCACGGGCGGAGACTAGGCATGCAAAATAGTATTTGGGTATGTGGGGGTAAAATTATGTGGGTTAATGGTGTTGGTGACATTAGGATGGTTGTTTTGGGAGTTGTATGTGTTTTGTGGAGTGTTTTGGAGGTTCGGAGGGTTTTGTGGGATATAGGCACCTGGATTGTTATTTTGGTTGGTATGTTGAATAAGGGAGTATGGGTTTGGTACAGGGATCTGACGAGGGCAGGATTATTGTGGATAGGTTTATTTGAAGGTCTGGGAATGGAAGAGAAAGGGATGTATTTTGGTTGATTTCCGGTTTGTGGAGAATTGAGTGAAGGATTTTGAAGAGGGGGCTGAGAGTCGCCCAAAGCAGGAGTATTGACAGCGATAGCCAAACTAGCCATGTCTTTTGCCTTTTGCACTTCTTCCTGTATATTTTCCAACTTCTTCGCAAGCTCTGCAATCATTTCATTTTGTTCAGTGATGACACTCTCTTATAGCCAGGGCGTTTTCTTCCTCACTATCAATCATTATTTCTGCAGACATGCGCGGGTCGGAGGACGGATCTAAGTGTTCTTTCGAGCGAGTGAAGTAAGAGTGTTCAACTAGTGTTGGTCAACACAAACCAATTTCTTTTATCTGTTGAAATGAAAAATAACTCAAAGGCCACTATGTCAGTTTTCGTTAGTGACAAATGATACAAGATATATGTCAAGAAATAAACACATAGGAATTGCTTTAAACACATAAAAGTTGCTTTTTGTCAAGGCAAATTGGTCCACGGGCGGTTTTGACTCAATCGTTTCAAAGGATAGGATTTTGTTCGTTGATTTGGGATAAGTAAGTTTTGTCAGGAAAGGTTGATTTTGTTGATCTTGTAACATCTCTGCCTATTGTTCTCCCGAACTCTTTGTCGTCTTTGTCGATGTGGAGAAATGACAGTTTCTTTAAGACATGGGCCGGGCCTTGAAGGCTGCCTACGTATCTCATTCTTAAGAATTCAGGCCTACATAGTTCAAACTTGTGATAGATAAATTGTCTCATTTCATTTCATCCACTATTCTAAATACAAAGGGAATTTAAAAGACAACATCAAAAATAAAAATAAAGAAACTGAAAGCTAAAACTCTGCTACTTCTGCTACTTTCAGCTCTGGATGATGGGATCTTCTAGACTCTTCTCGATTTTTCTTCAAGGATGATAAGGGGGAAACTCCAACTTGATTTTTCCATGTCAATGAGGTATTCCAAATTGACCCAAAAGTGGCGACAAGTCTCGATATCATGGACTCTGACCCCTTTGTGGTAGAGGCAACCTTCTTTCCCCTGACACCAAGCCCTGGGCATCTTCCCCAGTTTCCTTTCCATGGGCTCCAGAATCTTGGTTTGGACCAGCTTAGTATAGATTTCATAGTAAGTGTCCTGGAAGATGGTTAAATCATAGCGATGAATCGTCATTTCCTCAGTGATGGGCATGGACAACTTGGTCGCAAGCAAGGATGGTTCGGGGCCCCCACAGATGGCTTATGTAGCCGCTAATGATCATGTGGTAAATCTGGGCTCTTAGGGAATTGCATTCATCGATAGCGTATCCTCTGCGACGTGGATGATATGTGCATTCTTTGTGCTTATTGTGAGGGTGACACCCATATCCTTCATATTGGTCAGGATGTAGGACCCCCATAGCTTTCAGGGTCTCATAAATTTCTGAACAGAGAATCACCTTTGGATTTTTGGTATATTCACGGAAGTGAACTTTGAGGGTGATGGAATTTTCTCCTGGCCTAAATCTAGAAGGCCAGATAGCATCACCCTTGACCTTGGTCCAGTGGCAGACTCTCGTGTCAAAGAGTCGGGACCTTTCAGTAGTGATCTCCGTGGGCACTTGCTCATTGTCTTTGGGTTCTTTAGTTAATCTTTCCTTCCCTTTGTTGACTTGTTCCAATCTTCTAGTGACATCCTCAAACTTCAGGTGCAATTTTTTGAGTTCTAGGTAAAAGTCTGGTTCGGTCTTAGTCTCAGTTTTTCCCAGTATTTGGTCGATCGCATCAATACTCTCTTTAGCCTTGGCAGTCTGCTCTTCTACCTCCTTGGACCGAGCTAAGGCAATTTCCATGAGTTGATCTACTCTCTCATGTTTTCTCTGAACCTCCTCCATTTCCTCTCGGATCCTTAGCATTCTCTCTCGCATAGTCACGACCTCTATTTCAACCTTTCCTGAAAGAACGGAGATTTTTTAGGAAGTTTTTATAAGGCTTTAGGATTTTCGGATAAACTTGGAAGACTTGGAGTATTTTGGTCGGACTTTACATAGTGGGCTTATATTTTGCCTAAGGTGTTCTAGAAAATTTTGGCATGGAGTGGACCAATTTTTCCTTGATTCAAGCAGCACACATAGCACATAAAACAATTTATATCACAATAATATCATGCTAATATCATAGTAATATCGCGTCCTAACTAGGTGACGTTTTTATGCCAAGGTTAGGCCTAGCGAGTTTGAAAGACGTATGTGACGTATTTGAACCATTCTATTGCCCCCAAAATAGCATGTATATATATATATGGAAAACTTCCCTTTTTAAAGGGATACAAATGCTAGCCAAAAAGGGAATACATTTTAGGGGAAAGGATATTTGCACAAAAGTCATGCCCACGCAGGGGCAAATTTAGGTAAAGTAAAGACATACATGGAAATAAAACCCACGCAGGGGTGAAGATACTAAAGATATGATGTGGAAGGTCCTTCCTCGGTCCTGCTCCTCTTGGATGCTCCGACAATGCTCCTAATCTCGAATTGGCTCAACCACACGTCGCTCTGGAGTTTCACCACTTGTTCATGCATAGGTAATGCCCCGGCCTCTAAGGCTTTCCTGTTCATTTTTGAATCAAGCTGGGCTATTCTTATTCTCATATCTTCGAGTTGTTGAGTCAACCCGCTATAGTGCATCGATCTTCTTCTTTTTTTCATAAGAAATTCTTTTTCTCTTCTAGCCACTTCCTCTTGGAGATTCAATAATTGGAGACAGAGATTGGGTCTGGAGTCAACCTGTGGTTCTGATGTAGATACTTCTGCAACGTTTGCCTTCAACCACTACTTATAGCCGTCCACATACCCAGGATCGAACCTGTCTGGGGCCAAAGTCTCTAGACCCATTTTCTCAAGTGTCTTCCAGTTATGCCTGATCTTCGAAGCTTTCGGGACCTTTTCATGTTCCTCATAGTCGATGACATAGCAACCCATGTGAATGGTCGCTGGCTCGATTTGAACCCTTCCAAATTTTCTAAGAACCCTTTGCAGAGCATAAGGTCAGATCCCGCGAATTCCCGAAAGAAGGAGGAAAGCTAGATCATGACATTTCACAATTACTTCCTTCGAGTAAAAATCATCGAAAATCATCTACACATTATCTTCTCCAAGCTCACAAAAAGCTTGGACCCATCCTATCTTGGTCCTGTTTTCGGTGCCTCTATCCTTAAGCACTCCTGCTAATACTGCGAAGTTATCGATTCCATCTGGGTTGGGAATTTCCTGGCTTCCGTTATCTTTGGCCAGATGCTTGAGAATCCAATATTATAGGAGTAGGTTGCACCCTTGGAAGTGACGATGACCATTCTTGCATTTCCCCAAAGCTCTATAAATATCAGATAAGATGACAGGTACTAGAGGAAAATAGCTGATGGTGGTTCCTTCTGTCAGGCCATGGAACATGGTATGGGCCACCATTATTATTAGGGTGTTGATGCGGAGTTGTTCATTTAGAGGAAATACCATGATTCCTAAAAGAGCAATAGCGAACGCCAAGCCTCGGGTCTTATCCCACTCTTGAAACGTGTAGAATTCGCCTTGGTACTGAAAGAACCCTTCCCTAGTGGAAAAATGGTTGTAGAGTTCTTGAAAGGAGATACTTAGACCCCTTATCCATGGGCATTGATTCTCCTGCAAGTTGAGATACTTTGCAATCTGAGTCGGGGTGGGTTTATTCGGTATTAAGATGCCTTGTTGAGGCCTTAATCTCCTTTCATTGGTTGTACCCACGGTCTCTAGGCAATCCCTGAGTTCTTCTATCTTTGGGGTTATTTCCATCATTCCGAATTAGAACACCATTTTCTTGTTATCCCAATACCCCGTTAAAACCTCGATCAATTCTGGCCAGGCCTCCATATCTAATAAAGACGGCAAATGTCCCATATACTGGCGGACTGTCCTCTGACGGTTAGGACCCAGATTTATCCACAACATTCGAAGGAGGAGAGGCGCCTCTTTTACCATGTCAAACTTGAGGAATTTTGACATCCTACAAAATAGAATAACCTGTTAGGCCCCACCCCAGGACAATAGTCCGGTTACAACACATACGTATTTCAAACAACACGTAGTTGGATGCTATGTCGTTGGGTCAGAAACCCGTTGAAATGTTTTGGTGGTTTACTAATGGACTTAATATCCCTTGGATATTAAGACATCCTAGGCTAATACCTATTTTTGGGATTTGGTTTCGCTCTATCCTGAGTTTCTAGAATAAATTTCGAAATTGACCAGGAATCCGGGCGGACAACCCAAGCTTGAAACAACAAGTGACCGTTAATCGACCATGGGTCAACTACTTCACTCATCTGTTTTGAAAATTGTGTGTTTTGTCAAGAACGACCGCAACGATTTGCGTAATTGCCTTTTTACCCCTAATGCATTCTAATGCTTTGCCAAGAGAGGCGGAGAATGCCATGAACAGTTCATAATTGCGAAAAAAGTAAATAATTAAGGAAAGCAATAAAGTTACTAATTATTACATTTTCCAAATAGCTTGTCAAACAAGTTAGTTTCAAACAATAAGGTTAGAACCTAGTTGAACCCAACAGAGTCGCCATTTCTGTTTTGATCCTTTTCGGGTAAGGACGTGAAAAAGAAAGTGACTTGTTTATTGAAAAGTTCATTTCAAAAATCTAATTAAAGTTCCAAAACGTTCTCAATAAAAAGCAGAGTCGCCACTTAGTTTTTATAAAAGTAAAAACCAAGAAAAACTTAGAAGAATTTTTAAAATCCAAAACAGATAAAGACTTTAAAAATTAAGAGATTAAGGGTAAGGATTCAAGTTAATACTCTTGGAAGGGTGTTAAGGCACCAAGAGTATCCGCTAACTCGCGGTTGTCCGAGCTTGTTAAAAAAACTAACTTGTTGACTAACTTTTGAAAAGAGATTGATTTTTGTATGAAAACGTTTTGTTTTTAGAAAGAATTGATTTTAAAGAAGATAGTTACGAAAGAGTCATTTTATAAAAGACAAAATATGGAAGAGTTCATTTTTATACATAGGGAAAATAGAGTTGACATTTAAAGAACAACAGTAATTAACATAAAAAAACGTTTAAACATAAATTTTGATTTCGTTTGGGGATAATTTAGCTAAGTTTTACCAAGTCGGTCCAAATTATACAATTAAACTAATCAACTAAGTAACAAGAAGACATAATTAAAATATGTTAATCCTATCCTAATACTAGTGTGTGGGCCCTCTTTAGGCCCACCGCCGTTTTCACTTTGGACTTAGTCCACTTTTCATCTTTTAGCCCTTTGGGCTACTGCTGCTGCTGAATCTCATGGACTTGGCCCATTTTTATTTATTCAGTCCATTAGGACTATTCTGCTAATGTAGCGCTTGGGCTTGGCCCATTTTCTTCTTCAGCTGCTTCTCCTTCTTTTCAACAACTCGGCCCTTTTGGGCTTAATCAAGCTGGACCTAACGGACAGTGGGCTAGGACCAACTGGAAGATGCAAGGAGGAATTTTGGGAGTCCAATTGGACTCCCCCAGATTTTATGCATAGAGAGTAAAGAAAATAAGGATTAACACATATTTTAAATAAGTTAAGTAAGAGTAATTAAGCATTATATAAATTTCATACTTAAAGAATCTATTTACCAATACACACAGGGATTCATACAGAGTTAAAATATAAGAAACAAGGATATTTAGACAATAAAATCACAATTTTTATCACTTAAGACATATACTTACAAGACTTCAAATTTTAACAAAGACTCATAAAGGCCATTCCTTTTTCCAGAACTCAAAAGGGATAAGAGGTTGATTCAAACAAAGCATGTATACTCAGATGCAAAAATTTGAAGAGAAATAGTATCACAGAGGCACAAGTCATATACTCTGCACATTTAACCATTCTTAATGTCTAGGCTTGGGAGTGTAACATGCTAAAATACAGACTTGAGTCACATAAAAGACTTCTATGATCACGAAAGTAGCACAATTCGTTCAACAGGGAAGATTTACTTCAATATCCCATATCACCAAATGGAAATAAATTAGAAGAAAACAAGTAAGATAGATAGATTTTAGACATCAATTGCTAGTGTAACTAGTTGAAAGTCACATGAGAGTACATGGGAGGGATATATAGGAAGGTTGTTATCATGGTAGAGACCAAAATCATTTCACAGTCCATACATGTGATATACAAAGTAGGCAGTGAAGTAAATATCTTGATGAAGATGAAACAGAGGAACCTACAGGGGTGAGGAGCATGCCATGAGGGGACATGCCTCACCTCTAGCTCCTAATCATAACAGAACTTTAACACACAACAACACAGAGTTCAGATTTTAAGACTTAGGCTTAAGCAAATTCTAATCCATGGTTAATAGGCTCAAATATAGTCATTTAGTATGATCAAATCATTAAAGGAAAAGGGGAAGGGAACATGGTAGAAGATAGGGAAATCAGGGGAAAAGGAGATGAGAGTTGAACAATGATAACCATTCTAACAACAAGTCTAAGTTTATAGCATTTTCATGTCACAAAGAAAGAATTATATAGAAGTCATGAAGCTTTTAACAGGTCACAATGTTCAGAGATTAATACACATAGTAACCTTAAACATAAGTGAATGACACCATAACTTAACCAATTCATATACATAAGACCATTTTTAATATAAGCAAGACAGTGAAGGGAAAGGGGAAGAGGAAAGCAGAATCAAATGACAAGTTGAGGGAAATAGGGGAAACATGAAAGGGTTGAGCATTCTTATATCAGTAAACAAGTATAAAAACCATGTTCATAGTATTTACATGTCATAGAGTTTAAACAAAACCAGTGGAACTATGGAAAATCAGTACTCAAAGTTCACCTAAACATCACCCTAAACATGAGAAAATAACACTTAGTATTCATGTATACAGGTTGATATCACTCATAGCAAGAAACAGTAAAGTGAAAGAAGAAAACAGGACAAGAGTAAGACCAAAGAAACTAAGGGTAAACATGAGAGGGTCAAGGGTTTATTAACGAACCAAACCAATTCTAAATTCCAACAACAGATTCATATCATTTAGATATCACATAGGTCGAACAAAGTTAGTAAAAAACCATGAGATTTACTAAGAGAAATCAGTGTTCCAAGTTAACCTAAACATGAGAGGATAACACTAGGCAGAATCAATAGGAAAAATGGGGGCATGATCATGACAAAGGGGTTGGGGAAAAAACAAGAGAAAAATCAAACATTTCATGAACAAAATAGGACAGGTTTTACATCATAGCATTCACATCATTTAGCAACAAATTTGACTACAAATTTGCACTTACATCTACTGTTCTAACAAATCAAACACAACCAGTGGATACCCTGATGTTTCTAAATGAAATCACTACTCAAACTTACCATAACAACAGTCTAAAAACAAAACACATATCCTTAAGCTAACAAACAAGACCAGAAATCCAGATTTACTCGACTTGAACATTATATAATGTAAAAAGGAAAAGAAAACAGTAAAGAGAAGAGGGTGAGGGGTATACCTTTTTTAGGGAAGCAACTTGTAACCTTGAACCTCACCGGAAAGTCTCACCACCACCAGATTAGTAGCAAACTCGTTAGAACTCGAATTTTTAGTGTTTATTTTCCAAGCTAGCTGACCAGTTTCGTGAGGTTAGAGAATTGATTCTCCAGAACCCCCAATATTTCCCCAAAATCAGCTGCCTTACATTCAGCAAAGAGGGGGCTATTTATAGGGAATTTCGGGTGAAAATGGGTTTAAACAAAGGGGAATTTTGGGAATTTCTTGGGAATTCAAATTCGCCTCTACTGGATAACCCTCACAACAACAACTTGTACGAATTTGTACAAGTTTTTGCAGATTGAGCAGAGGAGGGTGACACCTGGTGGGTTCTAGAAGCATCTAGACCCTGCCAGCACACCCTTGACAGAGAAAGGGGACGGAAAATGGGAATTTTAACGGGGATTAAGGGATTTGAAGGCTGTGAGTAAAAAATGATGCTAACGAGGTGAAGGGTTGTCATTTTTGAGGACGACAAAAGGGTGAAGAAAGGTACTGGATTGCTGAGGTGTTGTATGAAGCGCGTTGCTTCGTACAACAAGGGAGAGGACGCGTGAGAAAGAAAAATGGAGGAGAGAGGGGGGGGGGGCGGCTAGGGTTTTCAGAAAGGAGTGAAAGAAGAAGAAGAGAGAGTAAGGGTTTGTTTGGTGAACTGAGAGAAAGAGAAAGAGGAGAAAGGGTGGGTTAAGAGGATATAAGGAGAAGTGGGCCGGGTCAGAGCGGTTTAAGGCAAATTTTGTTGGGCTGGGGTGACTAAAATGGAGTGGGCCAGCCGGGTCAGGCATTTGCTGGCCCAAACAACTGAAACATTAAGGGGGTTATAAGGGTATTTAATTGATGGCCACATTTGCAAAATGTGGCCAAAAGGTTAAGGGCATAGACAAATTGAAAGTAAATTGATGGGATTCGGCTAGATTTTAAAAGATTTAGGGATTTAGACTAGAATAAGAATAAAATGAACTAATTACAATTAACCTTGAGCTTTAATGATTTAAAAAATTTGAAATAAAGATTATTTTTAACACATAATTACCTTTTTAAACAAATTATGAAATTAATTATTCAATTAATCTCTAATTTGAAATAATTTGGAGAAAAATTAAGCGTTTAATTTCTTAAAAGGATTTTCTTATGAAATTAAATTCTAAAATAGTTCTTTAAGTAAACTTATATAAATCCCACATAATTAAATATGAAAGATATAAATTGTTACTCAAGACTATTATAAAGCTGACTTCAAAAATATTTTATCCCTTTTTACAAAACAATTATTTCAAAAATTGTTTAAAATTTAAAAGGCTCAAGATTAATTCGTAATGTGGCAGGTAAAAATTGGGTGTCAACACCGTAACTTTCTGATCAATACAAGTTTCTACCATAGCCTGCATCTCTGTGAGTTGGAAACTCATTCTATCCATGGCTTCGCTCTGTTCTTCTTGCTTTTCCAGTATTTGCTTCAGCATATCAATAAGGTGAGCATCATGATTCTTATCCTCCACTTTAGTACCCCTGACAACATCATAAACAACATAAGAATCATAATAGGGACTTGGAAGAGAGGAATAAGAGTTAGAAAAATCATTCGAATGGCCATTCGGACCACCACATATACAACATACATCAAATTCAAAGGATTCGGTAGGTGCGTACAACCCACTCTCTTAAATATAATTGCAATTGATACCCATGTGTGGTCCTCTATAGTACCGACAAGGATTACCAGCATATGGATAGTGGTCATCATTCAACTAATATTTATCCCATGATGTCATGTTAAGGAGAGTAGTAAAAGAATATCTATAAAAGAAAATAAAATGTCTATAAAAACTCAAACAAATGAAAAGAAAAACTCTAACCTAGATAAATAATTAATTTCCAATTCCCCAGCAATGGCGCCAAAAACTTATTTTGTTCTAATACACACGCAAGTGTACGCGGTCATACAAGTAATATAGGATTGAGAGTCCAAATATCATACCCACAAGCCTTGTCAATTAACTATTTACTAAATTAAACTAGTGCTAATTATCTACTCAAGCGACAAATCTCAAAAAATATTTATTAACTAAAGAAATTAAAAAAAAGTTAACTAATAAACAATTAATCAAATAAAAAGCATGTTTTCATGTAATCAATGTGATGAAATCGATCTAGGATTATGGATTCACTAATAATCATGTTGAGTAAGCAATTTTATTGACTTATTTATTTATCTAATTGTTGATTTATGGGGTTGATAACATGATTATGGTCTTTCGAGCCTCTAATCATCTATCTAGAATAGCCTCACAACTACATTGTTGAGCGAGGATGTGACATCCTATTCTGAACGCATTTAGATATCTTCCCATTTTGTAACCAAGTAAGGAGATCTAGGTATATTCCTATCTTAGCCGCAAATCTACTCTTTAAGTTACAAAAGAGAGATCTTGCTCCTTATATTCCTCGTTCTATCTTATTTATCCTTCTTCCGAGTTTGCAACAAGATTATAGATTTATTTGAATGGTAGTTGAGCATTAAAATAGTAAGCACAAGAATATAAGAATAAATAATATGATAATCTTCACAAATTGAATCAATTGACTACTAAATAATCATGTAGATATCTGCCATAATCCTAGAATAAGAAGTTTAACTCCATATAGACATGGAGTAATTACAATAATTTATCCCAAAGAAAAATGTAAAAATAAATAATAAAGGAGAAGAAAAGATAAGACTAATATTCTCCGGCCTGCACGGCAGATCCTACATCTTCGTAGCTGAAAAATTATGTAAAATTTATAATTGAAGATGTATTTATAGAATATAAGGAAAATAACCCTTTTCCTACTTGGATTTGGAGTAGAAGAAAGCTGGAATTTTTTTGGGTTTGGGGCTAGGGCAATACCCCAGCTGGAAATTTTTTGGGTTTGGGGCTGGGGCGACGTGCCACCAATGCGCCAGAGACATACTTTTGTAGTTTAGGGGCTAGAGAAACGTTCCAGCAGTGCACCACAACCCATATTTTCTTCTTTTGCTCTCTTTTTCTTTTGGAACTTTGTTAACTCCTTTTTAACGCTTTTATGCTTTTGTTTTAGCTCTCATGGATTATTTTTCTCCACACTTTTCCCTGCAAAGCATCTAATCACATATATTAGCTAACAATCATAAATGTGCAAATAATCATAAGGATATACATCACTTTTATCCTCAAAATATGGCTAAAATATGGGTATCCTCCTAGGTGAGGTTTCGGGAATGTGGAGGGCATGATGAGTAGTTGTTGGTTTTGCTAAGGGCTAAGGGATGGTAATTCGTATTGTTATTATATATGTCAGTTCCGAAATCCATTTGGTTGTGAAATTATGCTAAAAAGGGAAACTGTTCATTATATGTAAATAGAGGGTGAGTGTGTTTAGTCTTCAGACGGAGGTCGAGGCTAAGTGATGGTTAATGATTCTTGTGAATGTTTTATGTTTGTGTACTCTTATCTAAGTGTTTGTATGAGATTCATTGCTTGGGAAAATGTTTAGGAATGTCTAAGGGACCTATTTTATAGTATGGTGAATTGAACTGTGTGTTTTCTTGTTGGTTTACAAGTTGATTATTCATTATTGTTACTGTAGATTGACTAACATTCGGTTGGCTTGGGTACCACGCTTGGTATGGAATAACACTAACGGTTAGCTCGGGTACCACGCCTGGTATGAGATATACTAACGGTTGGCTCGGGTACCACGCCTGGTACGAGTTTACTTTACTGCATTTGTTGCATGGATATTGGTTGCATTGTGTCATTTGGTATTGGTTCCATGAGTTGATCAGGTTGTGTTATTGAACTGTGATAGTGCTTATGGTCCTTGAGTGGCCGGGAAAATAGTTATGTCTGATTGAGTTGGTGTTGGTGTAGACTGGGTTGTTTGTTTAACACTTAGGTGTTGGTTAGATGGGATCCCAAGGTGGGTCCCGGCTATATAAAAAGGGTAAATGTCAAGTTTACTATATGTTGTACTACTTTACTTAGTGCGAGTGTACTAATTGTTCTTTGCATGTTGGGTTCCTGAGAGGGCCGGGATTTATAATCATTTGGTGCATAGTTGGTCCTTGAAGGGCTGAGTTAGTGTGCTTAAGTGACAAGGTGGGTCTTCTGTGAACCGGGGTCACATGTTATTGGCGTAGATGATTTTCTAAGGATCCAGGACGGGTCGGGTAATTATGTGTAGTGCCCTGGGTGTAGTGGGTCTGGAGTGATAGGGACTGGGTCATTTCTGGATGCATAGTCATGGGGGGTTGATTAGGTTAAAGGTGAGGCAGTCAAAGTTGGATTTAGACTTGGGAAGTCTAAGGTTAGTGTGATTTAGGAAGTCCAAGGTTAGTGTGACTTGGGAAGTCTAAGATTAGCGTGATTCAAAAGACGTGAGAAGGAGGGAGTTGGCAGCAGAAGGAAAAGAAAGGGGCGACGTAAGGGATGTCAGTAGAGGATCGATTGAGATCGGGTCTGGTAAAGGTAAATGGTAGACGATAGGCTATACTGTTATTACATGCTTTCTCAGTTTCCTTATATGATGGTACGTTTGGATTCGGGTCAACCGATACTGCCTACTAGTACGTGTGGTTGTACTGACTCTACTCTTGCTATATCCTTTTAGAGTATAGTCTGGTTGCAGGGTTGGTGATATTTCATAGGTACATGATGATGGCGGTCTGCAACAACTTCTGTCCTTCGATTCCTTGATGAAAGTTGTGTCTCTTTTACTTCCCTCCATATATAAACCTTATAGTAGATTTTGTACCTATTTAGACTAGATCCTAGGGAGGGTGTTTTAAATTGTAAAACTGTTATTTTCTTATCTTTATAAAAAGGACGTTGTAAAGGTTTTTCGTATATCAAAAAGGTTATCCCATATTTGTTTTCTCTTTTCCGCATTTACCTGTTGGACGGGTGGTAAGGGTTTGTCTATCTAGGTGCATAGAGTAGGCGCCCGTATGGCCCGGGAGGTTGAGTTGTGATAGATGGTATCAGAGCCTAGGTTATCGGTCTCCTAGTACAAGAGCAAAGTGTCGAATAGAGTCCTGTGGATTGGTGTGTTGACATCCACATCTAATCTTTGGGAAGCTACGAAGCACTCTAGGAAGCGCCTCCCTTCTTTCATCCTTTCATGCGGATCATTTACTTGCTTGTATGGGTTGAGTCTAATTGGTATCTCACGATTCCAATTGGTATCTCAGCAAGGTAAATGAGGTGTTTGTACTGCAGTTACGATAAGAAGAGCAAGAGAAGTTCGAACCGGGAAGGTTCCAATTGGTATTTGGCCTGAGAGGCTGTGGTAAGCACGAATGACCGACTAATGGTCATCCATGGTACGAAAGAAGGGCAAAATTATATGACTTGATTTGGTTGCGATTTGATTTGGTTGTGACTTTAAATTGAAATGTTGTGTTGTACAATTCTGGTGTGACTTACTTTGAATTTGAGTGAATTGTTATCTGCCGTGCATGTAGAGTCTGCAGAGGGTCAGTAGGTGAATTTTTTTTGTGTACTTAAGGCTGTAGTAAGCCGTTAAATGTTTTGATCTAAAAGAGTGTTACTGCGTGTTAAAAAAGAGCTTATCATTGGTTAAGATGATAAGGGATTGGGAACTGTGACTGTAGGGAAGCTTCGGTTTCAGGACAATCGGGACTTGGTTGGGAACCATGGGAATAAAGGAGTCATTAGTGTGTAACGGCGGGAAGATATTGTTGGGAAACAATTGGTGGTTGTGAATTATTTGAATTTGATTATATTTTATGCTGAATTGTGATGCGTTTGATGCTAGGAATGGTCTCAAGGGTGGTTTAAAACCATGGCAGGATTCACAGGTCTAGATAACATCAATCGGGTAGGGGGATGAGTTCATTCAGCTAAAAAAACAAATTTATGTACTGGTTACCATCGGGGCTGCCATAGCGGACGACACCGCTACAGTTCTCCCGCTATAGCAAATTTTTCTCCGTTATAGCGGATCTGCTATAGTGGAACTGCTATAACAAAGTGGCATCCACCATATCGGAGGTGCGTGAGGTAGAAAGCGTGCTCTATTTTACCCTGTTTTCATTCCTTGCCGGGGCCAATGTAAAAGCAAGTATTAAGTTACGAATCACTGTGTAAATCAAGGAAAGCATGTATAACTAACTTATTATGCATAAAAAGGGAAATAGTATCTAAAACTAGCATCCACGTGCTAAGACGAAAGGAAACCGAGGAAAAGAAACCATTGTCTTTACAAGCTCCAAACGAGGGAAGAACGCAAAAAGCTGTAATGTCTAAAAGTAAAGGGGGGAGGGGAGGTCCTAAGCCTCATCATCGCTCAGGAAAGGGAACTCCTGCATGTCCTCGGGCTCCAGAGTGTTAGCTCTTAGCCCGGGGAAGCACAAGAGAATATGACTTTGATGGTCTTACACATCCGGACAAACATACGGTCCCGGGAGTGCCTTTTCTTCTTTTCCTCATCTAACTCTCTTTAGAGTGTAGAAAAGCCCTGAGCAGAAGAGGGTGGGGCTGTACTTCCAGTGGCGGGGCCCTCCATTAACCTCCAGACCATGGCCAAGGTCTCCTCTAGCTGGGCGCTAGTGATCGGGGGATGAGGCTGCGGAGGGGCAGGAGTGTCATCATCATCATCATCATCGTTGGTGTCCTCGACCGGCTGACTGCTTCCTGCTTCGTCCACCATTCTCTTCTTCTTAGAGACTACCTTCACTCGGACAGAGTCGAAGGGGTCGTCCATAGATACCTCAAAGTCAGTGTGGTCCTCAGGCACCCAACCCGCCTTCACAACTCAGATATCAAGCCTAGAAGATAGGGGCCCTTCCCCTGACCCAAGTAGAATTCCTTCCACTCGGAGTGATTTGCTCCCCCACATTCATGATAATGCCTTTCATGGCACAAGCAATCACCAGAGCCCGAGAATAGGTCACGTCGGTCTTGTTACCTAACATGCAGATCCTCTTAGACACCAAGTTGAGCCATATCCTAGCCTCCGAAGAAAAGTAAGTATTGGTGACACCGTCGGGGCTGACCCAGTAGACCTTATCCCTGCACATATCAACCACCAGAGTGTCCCTCAACCAAGTCATATCCCAGAGCCAGAACATAGCCTCTTAGGCTTCATTGGAGACGTGAGGCAATCCAAGCACCCCATTAATAGTCTGAGCAACCATGGGGACGTCCACACAACGGATACAGATGGTAGGATTAGGCTCATCCCAATGGACTATAGGAAGAATGCCAGAGAAATCCCGCACCTAGCTTGTTTGTGCGGAAGGAGGATCTACCAACAAGGAATCCAAACCTAACTCTCTAATCTTGCGGTGGAAGGCGGCTGCTTTTCCATCCACCCCTGTAAGCTTGCACCCTCTCTCATAACAAATGCCTAGTCTCCGGTAATCCAGGAACCTCTCCCGTCTAGCATCGTCGGGGAAACGCTCGTAGGAATACACGGGCAATTGTTATACTCTAGCCATTGGAAGTATAACCTGTAAAATGGCAAGAAAATTGGATTAGAACTCAATAAGGCATAAGGTATTTAGAAAAAATTTCCCTCTTTTTTTCTAAGTGTCAGCTTGGGAAGCTACTGGTTCACAGCCTTTCGCTATAGTGGACAATCGTCCACCATAGCGGAAAAATATCCGCCGTAGCGAAATCGCTATAGCAGAGCCCAACCGCTATAACGGTATTCATCATCCCCGAAGCTTCAAGGGGTGCAACAATGGCGCCCCTTGGTCCAAAATTCTGTTTTTGACATCCCAAGTTCACATCTACCTACCCAAAGTCCCCCATTACCATTTTCTACAAAAAATTGGGCATTATGACCCCTACAAATCGTCCAAATCACCACTTTTGTTCAAGAACAACCCTTTACATTCCACCTCATTTTGGCCCATTTTTGGCCAATAATAGTGTAATCCTTATGCCCAGAATGCCTTGGAGGCATTGCAAACGTAAGGGAAGCATCCATACTTCGAAAATTCAACAAAAATCCAACCAAAAGCTCAAGTTGAAAAACCTACTTCAATATACACCAAAGTTTCTAGTTTTTTACCATAAACATGTCTAAAAATTATGCAAAAAAGTAAAGAAGTGAGTAGTTGTGATTATTACCTTTGAATTTGGACGTCAGGAGCGGAGTGATCGGGAGAGAATATAGTATTTTTGAAGGGAATGTGGGGAGAATGGGGGGTGTAGTCCATTTCTCCCATATTTCATTCTGTTGTCAACCGCTATTGCGGTCGGCAGTCTGCTATAGTGAAATCGCTATAGCGGTATATTATCCACTGTAGCAGGTGGAAAATCAGTTTTTGGTAATGAAAGGTTCTCCCGAGTCTTTTCAAATTCGTCCGTCCCAACATGACACAAGGCCCCAGATTTCTTGGGTGCTCGAAATGGGAACACATGTAATTTTCCTTGAGAGGCTCATAAATTCCTAGTCAGAATGGGAAGATATTAAATTTTTTCCCTCTTGTTAGTTATACTAATTAAGGGCAGGTTTGGTAACTTGCATAGGTTCGTTAATTATGCAGTCACTCGGGACAGTGAAAGTCCCAGGCTAGTCTCCCTCGTCTTGTTATTATTCCGGGATCATTCAGGGATGAACGATGGGTAAATTGGTATCTATTGTAATGATCAGATCCATCATTACTTTAAGAATCATGAAGTCAAATTATTTCAGGAACTAATTTAAAGTACATTTGTTTAAGTAAGGTGACGTAATGGAAAAAATTTCTGATTTCTTTGAAACAATTCAGGCTGACATCACTCTTCTATAGCAGTAATTATTCTGCTATAGCAGGACTGCTATAACTGAGGGTTAACCGCCATAGCGGAGTGACGGGAGGTAGAAGTCTCAGGACAAGATTTAATAAAAGATGCTTTCCTCCTCAGTTGGAAAACATACAAGAGTTTTTCCAAAAGCCCTCCCATACTGCTCCAAGGCTAGGGAACCATTAGGAGGAGGGGTCATGCTTGGAGGGATGCGGAACCGCGGATTCCAGGATCATTATCCAGCCGGGAGCGCCTTTACATAGCCAGAAACACATCCTTGCAGCTGCTTGGCACCCATGTAGGCTAGGTTTTCATTTGGGTAGATAGAACTACTTATATTTTGTACTTATTGTATAGTGGAAAAGGAGAATCCATGACTAGGCTTTCGAGCACAGTGTCTGGTGGATTCGGTATTAGTTATGAGTGAGCTAGGGATTGGTTGGGTTGAAGTATGGGTGGATGGCATTTATTTTTGGGCTGTTTATGTTGTCTTGGTGTGCTAAAATGATAGGACTTAGGGTTTGGGATGTCGAGAAGGTTCAGGGAATCGGGAATTTCAAGGATAACTAAATGGGTACAAAAATGGGAAACTCCTAAGTGAGGTTTCAGGAATGCGGAGGGCATGATGAGTAGTCATTGGTTTTGATAAGGGCTAAGGGATGGTAATTCATATTGTTATTATCTATGTAAGTTCTGAAATCAATGTGGTTGTTAAATTATACTAAAAAGGGAAACCATTCATTATATGTAAATAAAGGGTGAGTATATTTAGTCTTCGGACGGAGGTCGAGGCTAAGTTATATACCCGGAAAGGAGGGTAGGTGATGGTTAACAATTCCTGTCAATGTTTTATATTTGTGTACTCTTATCTAAGTGTTTGTATGAGATGCATTGCTTAGGTAATTGTTTAGGAACGTCTAAGGGACTTGTTTTACAGTCTGGTAAATTGAACTGTGTGTTTCCTTATTGGTTTACGTGTTGATTGTTCATTATTAAGACTGTGGATTGACTGACATTCGGTTGGCTTGGGTACCACGCCTGGTATGGGATAACACTAATGGTTGGCTCGGGTACCACGCTTGGTACGGGATATACTAACGGTTGGCTCGGGTACCACACCTTGTACGAGTTTACTTTACTATATTTGTTGCATGGATATTGGTAGCATCATGTCATTTGGTATTGGTTCCATGAGTGGACGGGGTTGTGTTATTGAACTGTGATAGTGATTATTGTCTTTGAGTGGCTGGGAATATGGTTATGTCTGATTGAGTTTGTCTTGGTGTAGATCGGGTTGTTTGTTTAACAGTTAGGTGTTGGTTAGAGGGGATGCCAGGGTGGGTCCGGGCTATATAAAAAGGGTAAATGTCAAGTTTACTATATGTGTTACTGCTTTACTCAGTGCGGGTGTACTAATTGTTCTTTGCATGTTGGGTTCCTGAGAGGGTCGAGATTTATTATTATTTGGTGCATAGTTGGTCCTTGAAGGGCCGGGTTAGTGTGCTTAAGAGACAAGGTGGTTCTTCTGTGAACCAGGGTCGCATGTTATTGGCGTTGATAATGTTCTAGGGATCCCAGATGGGTCGGGTAATTGTGTGTAGTACCCTGGGTGTAGTGGGTCTGGAGTAATTGGGACTGGGTTATTTGTAGATGTATAGTCATGAGGGGTTGACTAGGTTAAAGGTGAGGCAGTCAGAGTTGGATTTAGACTTGGGAAGTCTAAGGTTAGTTAGACTTGGGAAGTCTAAGGTTAGTGTGACTTGGGAAGTCTAAGGTTTGTGTGACTTGGGAAGTCTAAGGTTAGTGTGACTTGGGAAGTCTAAGGTTAGTACATGTGGTTGTACTGACTCTACTCTTGCTATACCCTTTTGGGGTATAGTTTGGTTGCAGGGTTGGTGATGTTTCATAGGTACATAATGATGGTGGTCTGCAACAACTTCAGTTCTTCGATTCCCTGACAGAAGTTGTGTCTCTTTTACTTCTCTCCATATATAAACCTTGTAGTAGCTCTTGTACCTGTTTAGACTAGATCCTAGGGAGGGTGTTTTAAATTGTAAAACTGTTGTTTTGTAATCTTCATAAAAAGGATGTTGTAAAGGTTTTTTGTACATCAAAAAGGTTATCCCATGATTTGTTTTCTCTTTTCCGCATTTACCTGTTGGACGGGTGGTAAGGGTTCATCTATCTAGGTGTATAGAGTAGGCGCCCGCATAACCCGGTAGGTTGGGTCGTGACAGAGTGACTCAATAAATAGGTTGATCTTAACGTCTGCATCATTAATTATAAGGTAATTATTTTATGGGAGTTTAACTGACATATCCATGTGAGCACATGGAGTTTGATTATGGCTGATTGGCTAAACAATCTCGTACCTTATCAGGGTATGAGACATGCATATCATAAGCTAGAATTTGGATTCAAATCATACCGACAAGGAGGTAACATAGAGGAATCACCAAAAATATAATATGCCCCTTATCCTATATTGATATATGTTGTTTCAGACGCTTGCCATAGAAATTAGGCTTTTTCGGTTAACAATAATACTCCTAACATTTATGTGATAAAGATAAGCTCAATGGATCATAGTCATAATTCATGTTTCGTCATCATGTGCATCATATTGTAAAAATCATAAAGTTCATATTTTTGAAGAAAAATATAATTCAAAGTTTATCATATTTTCATGGTCAAAGAAGTGAAATTAATAGAATAGGATTATCAATACAGTCTAGAGATTCACGATGTTCATAATGGATTAACATGAAAAATACATACATTTTTATATTCAAATCTTAACTGTCTCATATAGGAGAAAACATGAGATGCAAAGAAACATAATGTGGGGGGGGGGAGGGAGGGTGGGGGGGGCACGAACAATAATGTTTTTACACGAAGTGGTGAGTCTTACATACCTTAATCGCTCTAAAATAACAAATAAAATCTAAATTTGGATGAAGAACTTCAAAAATTCTACATATGATCCTAGAGTAGAATAGTATTAATTTATTACTAATTATTGTTAGAATAGCTTAGAATTTCGTATAATAGATTTACTTGGTGCACAGAAGTTATGAGAGCAGCGGAGATGAGATTCATTCCAGGGCCTAGAAAAAAATGAGTAAGATAGAATCTTGGAAAAACTCATATTGGATCATATTTATAGGCTAGTGACTGGGACAAGAGTTTGGCGCATCATGAGTCGCATTGCGCGAGATAGATGTTGTACCACGAGCTCCATCATGTCAAACTTTGTTGTGATGGGCATCACATTATTTGTCACATCCCACACATAGACAAAAATTTCTCCTTATTTATATTTGGTCACAATGTAGCCTCCACCATGTCCAACTTGGGCGTGATGCGAACCATGTCCAACTTGGGCGTGATGGTGGTCGCATTGCACGTTCTATTACGATCAAAACTTAAAATATTTGCTTCTTTGGTAAAACATACATAACGTTTTATATCGATATCAAATCCATGAATTATTAGATACATTTGAAACTAGAAATGAACACGGTATCAGATACAACCATACATTTTTATCAACACCAAACAATCCATCCAAATTGACATTAGCTCCTGAGCACAATCTTATTCTTCTGGATCTGATTGGATTACTTATTTCTAATGGGACAACCCTTAGTCCAAAAGTATGAGGTATTATATTATCCCTCTTGGGAGCATTTATCCTTGAATTAAAATTTTGACTCTTCATGCCCTATCAACAAAAGAAAAATAAACTCTCCCAAAAACTTACCTTCAATTTCATTCATCAACATTGACATCATTATCGTAAATATGAATACATAGGATTTTAGAGAAAAATCATCGTAGGAATGAATTTATATGAGACATTTAGATTTACTATAGACATTACACGAGTACGTTAAACATGTGTGACATAATGTAGTACATGAGTTCATGGTGTGACATAATGTAGTACATGAGTACATAGGATGCAGCCGGGAGCACCTTCACAGAACTAGAAACACATCCTTGCAACTGCTTGGCGCCCAGGGAGGCTAGGTTTTCATTTGAGTAGATATACTTGCTTACATTCTTTACTTAATGTAGAGTGGAAAAGGAGAATCCATGATTAGGCTTTCGGACACGGAGTCTAGTGGATTTGGTATTGGTTATGAGTGAGTTAAGGATTGGTTGGATTGAATTATGGGTGGATGGCATTTATTTTTGGACTGTTTATATTGTCTTGGTATGCTAAAATGATAGGACTCTAGGTTTGGGATGTCGGGAAGGTTCGGGGAATCGGGAATTTCAAGGATAACTAAATGGGTACGAAAATGGAAAACTCCTAAGTAATGTTTCGGGAATGTAGAGGGCATGATGAGTAGTTGTTGGTTTTGCTAAGGGCTAAGGGATGGTAATTCTTATTGTTATTATCTATGTAAGTTTCGAAATCCATGTGGTTGTTAAATTATGCTAAAAAGGGAAATTGTTCATTATATGTAAATAAAGGGTGAGTGTGTTTAGTCTTTAGATGGAGGTCGAGGCTAAGTTATATACCTGGGAAGGAGGGTAAGTGATGGTTATTGATTCTTGTAAATGTTGTATGTTTGTGTACTCTTATATAAGTGTTTGTATGAGATGCATTGCTTGGGGAATTGTTTAGGAATGTCTAAGGGACCTGTTTTACAGTCTGGTGAATTGAACTGTGTGTTTGCTTGTTGGTTTACAAGTTGATTGTTCATTATTGTGACTGTAGATTGACTGACATTCGGTTGGCTTGGGTACCATGCTTGGTATGGATTAACACTAACGGTTGGCTCGGGTACGACGCCTGGTACGGGATATACTAACGGTTGGCTTGGGTACCACGCCTGGTACGAGTTTACTTTACTGCATTTTTTGCATGGATATTGGTTGCATTATGTCATTTGGTATTGGTTCTATGAGTGGATCAGGTTGTGTTATTGAACTGTCCTAGTGCTTATGGTCCTTGAGTGGCCGGGAAAATGGTTATGTCTGATTGAGTTGGTCTTGGTGTAGACTGGGTTGTTCGTTTAACACTTAGGTGTTGGTTAGAGGGGATCCCAGGATGGGTCCGGGCTATTAAAAAATGGTAAATGTCAAGTTTACTATATATTGTACTACTTTACTCAGTGCGAGTGTACTAATTGTTCTTTGCATGTTGGGTTCTTGAGAGGGCCGAGATTTATTATTATTTGGTGCATAGTTGGTCCTTGAAGGGCCGATTTAGTGTGCTTAAGTGACAAGGTGGTTCTTCTATGAACCGAGGTCGCATGTTATTAGCTTAGATGATTTTCTAAGGATCCAGGATGGGTCGGGTAATTGTGTGTAGTGCCCTGGGTGTAGCCGGTCTGGAGTGATAGGGACTGGGTCATTTCTGGATGCATAGTCATGGGGGGTTGACTAGGTTAAAGGTGAGGCAGGCAGAGTTGGATTTAGACTTGGGAAGTCTAAGGTTAGTTAGACTTGGGAAGTTTAAGTTTAGTGTGACTTGAGAAGTCTAAGGTTAGTGTGACTTGGGAAGTGTAAGTTTAGCGTGATTCAGAAGACGTGAGAAGGAGGGGGTTGGCAGCAAAAGGAATAGAAAGGGGCAAGGTAAGGTATGTGAGTAGATGATCGGTTGAGATTGGGTCTGGTAAAGGTAAATGGTGGAGGATAGGCTATACTGTTATTACATGCTTTCTCAGTTTCCTTATATGATGGAACGTATAGATTCGGGTCAACCAATGATGCCTACCAGTACGTGTGGTTGTACTGACTCTACTCTTGCTATATATTTTTGGAGTATAGTCTGGTTGCAGGGTTGGTGATATTTCATAGGTACATGATGATTGCGGTCTGCAGCAGCTTCTGTCCTTCGATTCGATGACGTAAGTTGTGTCTCTTTTACTTCCCTCCATATATAAACCTTGTAGTAGCTTTTGTACCTATTTAGGCTAGATCCTAGGGAGGGTGTTTTAAATTGTAAAACTGTTGTTTTCTAATCTTTATAAAAAGGATGTTGTAAAGGTTTTTCGTATATCAAAAAGGTTATCCCATATTTGTTTCGTATAGGGAAGCTTCGATTTCAGGACAGTCGGGACTTGGTTGGGAACCATGGGAACAAATGAGTCATTAGTGTGTAACAACGGGAAGATATTATAGGGAAACAATTGGTGGTTGTGAATTATTTGAATTTGATAATATGTTATGCTGAATTGTGATGTGTTTGATGACAGGAATGGTAACAAGGGTGGTTTAAAGCCATGGCAGGATTCACAGGTCTAGATAACGTCAATCGGGAAGGGGGATGAGTTCATTCAGCTAAAAAATCAAATTTCTGTACCATCGGGGCTGCCATAGCGGATGGCACCGCTACAGTGCTCCCGCTATAGCGGATTTTTCTCTGCTATAGAGGATCTGCTATAGTGGATCTGCTATAGCGGAGTGGCATCCACCATAGCGGAGGTTCGTGAGGTAGAAAGCGTGCTCTATTTTCCCCTGTTTTCATTCCTTCCCGGGGCCAATGTAAAAGCAAGTATTAAGTTACGAATCACTGTGTAAATCAAGGAAATCATGTATAACTAACTTATTATGCATAAAAAGGGAAATAGTGTCTAAAACTAACATCCACGTGCTAAGACAAAAGGAAAAAGGAGAAAAGGAACCATTGTCTTAACAAGACCCAAACGAAGGCAGAACCCAAAAGGCTGTAATGCCTGAAATTAAAGGGGGGATGGGAGGTCCTAAGCCTCATCATCGGTCAGGAAAGGGAACTCCTACCTGTCCTCGAGCTCCAGAGTGGGGAGCTCTTAGCCCGGGGAAGCACAAGATAATATGACTTTGATGGTCTTCCACATCCGGGTAAACATACGATCCCGGGAGTGCCTTTTCTTCTTCTCCTCCTCTAACTCCATTCGGAGTGTAGAAAAGTCCTGAGCATAAGGGTGAAGGGATGTAGCTCCAGTGGTGGGGCCCTCCATTAACCTTCAGACCGTGGCCAAGGTCTCCTCTAGCTAGGCGCTAGTGATCGGGGGACGAGGCTGGGGAGGGGCAGGAGTGTCATCATCATCATCATCATCATTGGTGTCCTCGACCTGCTGACTGCTTCTTGCTTCGTCCACCTTTTTCTTCTTCTTGGAGACTACCTTCACTCGGACAGAGTCGAAGGGGTCGTCCATAGCTACCTCAAAGTCAGTGTGGTCCTCAAGCACCCAACCCGCCTGCACAACTCAGATATCAAGCCTAGAAGATAGGGGCCCTTCCTCTGACCCCAGTAGAATTCCTTCCACTCGGAGTGATTTGCTCCCCCACATTCATGATAATGCCTTGCATGGAACAAGCAATCACCAGAGCCCGAGCATGTCTGTCTTGTTACCTAATGATCAAACCCTCGGAGACACCAAGTTGATCCACATCCTAGCTTCCGCAGAAAAGTAAGTATTGGTGATGCCCTCGGGGCTGACCCAGTAGACCTTATCCCTGCACGTCTTATCCACCAGAGTGTCCCTCAACCAAGTCATATCCCAGATCCAGAACTTAGCCTCGTAGGCTTTATTGGAGACGTGAGGCAATCCAAGCACCCCATTAATAGTCTGAGCATCCATGGGGACATCTACACATCGGATACGGATGGTGGGATTGGGCTCATCCCATTGGACTATAGGAAGAATGGCATAGAACTCCCGCACCTTGCTTGTCTGTGCGGAAAGAGGATCTACCAACAAGGAATCCAAACCTAACTCCCTAATCTTGCGATGGAAGGCGGCTGCTTTTTCGTCCACCCCTGTTAGCTTGTACCCTCTCTCATAACAAATGCCTAGTCTCTGGTAATCAAGGAACCTCTCCCGGCTAGATTTGTTGGGGAAACGCTCATAGGAATACATGGGCAATTGTTATCCTCTAGCCATTGGATGTATAACCTGTAAAATGGCAAGAGAATCGGATTAGAACTCAATAAGGCATAAGGAATTTAGAAAAAAAGAGGGAATTTTTTTCTATGTGTCATCTTGGGATCTACTGGTTCTCAGCCTTCCGCTATAGCAGACGATCATCCTCCATAGCGGAAAAATATCCGCCGTAGCAAAATCGCTATAGCGGAGCCCAACTGCTATAGCAGTATTCATCATCCCCGAAGCTTCAAGGGGTGTAACAATGGCGCCCCTTGGTCCAAAATTCTGTTTTTGACATTCCAAGTTCACATCTACCTACCCAAAGTCCCCCATTACCATTTTCTACAAAAAATTGGGCATTATAACCCCTACAAATCGTCCAAATCACCACTTTTATTCAAGAACAACCCTTTACATTCCACCCTATTTTGGCCCATTTTTGGCCAATAATAGTGTAATTCTTATGCCCAGAATGCCTTGGAGGCATTGTAAACGTAAGGGAAGCATCCATGCTTCGAGAATTTAACAAAAATCCAACCAAAAGCTCAAGTTCAAGAACCTACTTCAATATACACCAAAGTTTCTAGTTTTTCTACCATAAACATGTCTAAAAATCGTGCAAGAAAGTAAAGAAGTGAGTAGTTGTGATTATTACCTTTGAATTTCGACGTCAGAAGCGGAGTGATCGGGAGAGAATATAGTATTTTTGAAGGGAATGTGGGGAGAATGGGGGGTGTAGTCCATTTCTCCCATATTTCATTCTGCTGTCAACCGTTATAGTGGTCGGCAGTCTGCTATAGCGAAATCGCTATAGCAGTATATTGTCCGCTATAGCAGGTAGAAAATTAGTTTTTGGTAATGAAAGCTTCTCCCGGGTCTTTTCAAATTCGTCCTTCCCAACATGACACGAGGCCCCAGATTTCTTGGGTGCTCGAAATGGGAACACGTGTAATTTTCCTTGAGAGGCTCATAAATTCCTCGTCAGAATGGGAAGATATTAAATTTTTTCCCTCTTTTCGATTATACTAATTAAGGGAAGGTTTGGCAACTTGCGTAGGTTCGTTAATTACGCAGTCACTCGGGATAGTGAAAGTCCCGGGCTAGTCTCCCTCGTCTTGTTATTATTTCGAGATCATTCAGGGATGAACGATGGGTAAATTGGTATCTGCTATAACGACCAGATCCATCGTTACTTTAAGAATCACGAATTCGCATTATTTCAGGAACTAATTTAAAGTACGTTTGTTTAAGTAGGGTGATGTAGTGGAAAAAAATTCTGATTTTTTTGAAACAATTTAGGCTGACATCACTCTGCTATAGCGGTAATTATTCTTCTATAGCGGGACTGCCATAGCAGAGGGTTAACTGCCATAGCAAAGTGACGGGAGGCAGAAGACTCAGGATGGGATTTAATAAAAGATGGTCTCCTCCTCAGTTGGAAAACATACGAGAGTTTCTCCAAAAGCCCTCCCATACTGCTCCAAGGATAGGGAACCATGAGGAGGAGGGGCCATGCTTAGAGGGATGCGGAATCGCGGATTCTAGGATCATTATCCAGCCGGTAGTGCCTTCACATAGCCAGAAACACATCCTTGCAGCTGCTTGGCGCCCAAGTAGGCTAGGTTTTTGTTTGAGTAGATAGACCTACTTACATTTTGTATTTATTGTATAGTAGAAAAGAAGAATCCATGACTAGTCTTTTAGGCACGGAGTCTGGTGGATTCGGTATTAGTTATGAGTGAGCTAGGGATTGATTTGATTGAATTGTGGGTGGATGGCATTTATTTTTAGGCTGTTTATGTTGTCTTGGTATGCTAAAATGATAGTACTTAGGGTTTGGGATGTCGGGAAGGTTCAGGGAACTGGGAATTTCAAGGATAACTAAATGGGTACGAAAATGGGAAACTCCTAGGTGAGGTTTCGAGAATGCGGAGGGCATGATTAGTAGTCATTGGTTTTGATAAATGCTAAGGGATGGTAATTCATATTGTTATTATCTATGTAAGTTCTGAAATCAATGTGGTTGTTAAATTATGCTAAAATGGGAAACAATTCATTATATGTAAATAAAGGGTGAGTATGTTTAGTCTTCGAACGGAGGTCGAGGCTAAGTTATATACCCGGGAAGGAGGGTAGGTGATGGTTAATGATTCCTGTGAATGTTGTATATTTGTGTACTCTTATCTAAGTATTTGTATGAGATGCATTGCTTAGGTAATTATTTAGGAATATCTAAGGGACCTATTTTACAGTCTGGTAAATTGAACTGTGTGTTTGCTTGTTGGTTTACAAGTTGATTGTTCATTATTAAGACTGTGGATTGACTGACATTCGGTTGGCTTGGGTACCACGCCTGGTATGGGATAACACTAATGGTTCGCTCGGTTACCATGCCTGGTACGGGATATACTAACGGTTGGCTCGGGTACCATGCTTGGTACGAATTTACTTTACTGCATTTTTTGCATGGATACTGGTTGCATCGTGTCATTTGGTATTGGTTCCATGAGTGGACTTGGTTGTGTTATTGAACTGTGATAGTGCTTATGGTCCTTGAGTGGCCGGGAATATGGTTATGTCTGATTGAGTTGGTCTTGGTGTAGATCGGGTTGTTTGTTTAACACTTAGGTGTTGGTTAGAGGGGATGCCAGGGTGGGTCCGGGCTATATAAAAAAGGTAAATGTCAAGTTTACTATATGTTGTACTGCTTTACTCAGTTCGGGTGTACTAATTGTCTTTTCATGTTGGGTTCCTGAGAGGGCCAAGATTTATTATTATTTGGTGCATAGTTGGTCCTTGAAGGGTCGGGTTAGTGTGCTTAAGTCACAAGGTGGTTCTTTTGTGAACCGAGGTCGCATGTTATTGGCGTAGATGATGTTCTAGGGATCCAGGATGGGTCGGGTAATTGTGTGTAGTACCCTGGGTGTAGTGGGTCTGGAGTAATAGGGACTGGGTCATTTCTGGATGCATAGTCATGGGGGGTTGACTAGGTTAAAGGTGAGGCAGTCAGAGTTGGATTTAGACTTGGGAAGTCTAAGGTTAGTGTGACTTGGGAAGTCTAAGGTTAGTGTGACTTGGGAAGTCTAAGGTTAGTGTGACTTGGGAAGTATAAGGTTAGTGTGACTTGGGAAGTCTAATGTTAGTACATGTGGTTGTACTGACTCTACTCTTGCTATACCCTTTTGGGGTATAGTCTGGTTGCAGGGTTGGTGATGTTTCATAGGTACATGACGATTGTGGTCTGAAACAGCTTCTGTTCTTCAATACCCTGATGGAAGTTGTATCTCTTTTACTTCTCTCCATATATAAACCTTGTAGTAGCTCTTGTACCTGTTTAGACTAGATCCTAGGGAGGGTGTTTTAAATTGTAAAACTGTTGTTTTGTAATCTTCATAAAAATGATGTTGTAAAGGTTTTTTGTACATCAAAAAGGTTATCCCATGATTTGTTTTCTCTTTTCCACATTTACCTGTTGGACGGGTGGTAAGGGTTCATCTATCTAGGTGCATAGAGTAGGTGCCCGCACAACCCGGTAGGTTGGGTCGTGACAGAGTGACTCAATCAATAGGTTGATCTTAACGTCTACATCATTAATTATAAGGTAATTATTTTATGGGAGTTTAACTGACATATCCATGCGAGTACATGGAGTTTGATTTTGGCTGATTGGATAAACAATTTTGTACCTTGCCAGGGTATGATACATGCATATTATAAGCTAGAATTTGGATTCAAATCATACCGACAAGGAGGTAACATAGAGGAATCACCAAAAATATAATATGCCCCTTATCCTATATTGATATATGTAGTTTCAGACGCTTGTCATAGAAATTAGGCTTTTTTGGTTAATACTCCTAACATTTATGTGATAACGATAAGCTCAATGGATCATAGTTATAATTCATGTTTCATCATCATGTGCATCATATTGTAAAAATCATAAAGTTCATATTTTTGAAGAAAAATATAATTCACAGTTTATCATATTTTCATGGTCAAAGCAGTGAAATTAATAGAATAGGATTATCAATACAGTCTAGAGATTCATGATGTTCATAATGGATTAACATGAACAATACATACATTTTTATATTCAAATCCTAACTCTCTCATATAGGAGAAATCATGAGACGCAAAAAACATAATGTGGGGGGGGGGGGGGGGGAGGGGAGGGGTAGGCGCCAACAATAATGTTTTTGCACGAAGTGGTGAGTCTTGCATACCTTAATCGCTCTAAAATAATAAATAAAATCTAAATTTGGATGAAGAACTTCAAAAATTCTACATATGATCCTAGAGTAGAATATTATTAATTTATTACTAATTATTGTCAGAATAACTTAGAATTTCGTAAAATAGATTTACTTGGTGCATAGAAGTTATGAGAGGAGAGGAGATGAGATTCATTCCAGAGCCTAGAAAAATAATGAGTAAGATAGAATCTTGGAAAAACTCATATTGGATCATATTTATAGGCTAGTGACTGGGACAAGAGTTTGGCGCATCACGAGTCGCATTGCGCGAGATAGATGTTGTGCCACGATCTCCATCATGTCAAACTTTGTTGTGATGGGCATCACATTATTTGTCGCATCCCACACATAGACAAAAAATTCTCCTTATTTATTTTTAGTCACAATGCAGCCTCCACCATGTCCAACTTGAGTGTGATGGTGGTCGCATTGCACGTTCTATTGCGATCAAAACTTAAAATATTTGCTTCTTTGGTAAAACATACATAATTTTTTATATCGATATCGAATCCATGAATTATTTTATACATTTGAAACTAGACATGAACACGGTATCAGATACAACCACACAGTTTTATCAACACCAAACAATCCATCCAAATTGACATTAACTCCTGAGAACAATCTTATTCTTCAGGATCTGATTGGATTTCTTATTTTTAATGGGCCAACCCTTAGTCCAAAAGTATGAGGTATTATATTATCCCTCTTGGGAGCATTTATCCTTGAATTAAAATTATGACTCTTCATGCCCTATCAACAAAAGAAAAATAAACTCTCCCAAAAACATACCTTTAATTTCATTCATCAACATTGACATCATTATCGTAAATGTGAATACATAGGATTTTAGAGAAAAAGGATCGTAGGAATGAATTTATATGAGACATTTAGATTTACTATAGACATTACATGAGTACGTTGAACATGTGTGACATAATGTAGTACATGAGTTCATGGATCAGAAATAATATAAAGTAAGACATGAGTTCTTGGAACATAGAATAAGGATAAGACCATTATCTTAGGTACTTTTTCTCATTCTAGGAATAGATGTAGATACTTCGTTAATATCTTCTTTGGCTTCTCATATAGTCTCTTTAGTATTTTGATTTTTTTCACAATATTTTTATGGACGATACTTCTTTCTTCCTCAATTTGCGAACTTGGCAATCAATGATATCCACTTGAACTTCTTTATAAGTCAAGATTTCTTTAATACCTATGTTATTGATAGGGGCAAAAAGGGGTGGATCTCTTGCGCATTTCCTTATCATGGAAACGTTAAACACTTAAAGCACAAAAGTCAACTCAGTTGGCAATTCTAGCTAGTAGGCTACTTTTCTAATTCTTTATAACATTATGTATGTACCAATATATATGGGACTATGCTTTCCCTCCCTTTCAATATTGCATAATGCCTTTCATAGACGATAGTTTCAAGAACAACTAATTATTGATATTGGATTCAAAATATCTTGTCATACATCCAATAGGACTTTTGAAAAACTCTGAGCTGATTTCAACTGCTCTTAAATCAACTTAACCTTCTTCGTAGTCTGATAGGCTAATTTTTGTTCTAATAGTGCTACCTGACCAACCAATAGCCATTCAATAAGAGATCTGCACTTTTACCCATACAGGGCTTTAAATGGTGCAATTTTTATACTAACATGATAGTTATTTTAATAAGCAAATTTAGCAAAAGGTAAGTGATCATCCCAATTACCCATTAAATCCAAGGCATAAGCCCTTAACATATCCTCAAGTGTCTAAATCATGTGCTTGGCCTAGCTGTCTATCTAAGGATGGAGAGGTACTAAGATTAACTTGGGTACCCAATCCTTTATGAAATGACCTCCAAAAGTTTATTATGAACTGAGCACCTCGATCAGATATGATCAAAATAGAAGTCCCATGTAGTCTAACAATCTCCTGAGTATATATCTTATCATAATCCTCAGTTGAATCAATGGTTTTAACAAGAAAGAAATGTGGTGACTTAGTGAGTTAGTGTATAATCACCCAAATTGAATAATATTTTCGAAACAAGAAAGGTTATCTTGTTAAAAATCTATATTTTTCATTTTCCATTTTCACATCGAAAGTTTTATAGCGCTAACCCACCGGGCCTTTGATGCTTGGCTTTAACCTATTGGAAATTTGGACCATTAGCCACAGTTTACCGTGTTCTTATTCATGTCATTCCACCAATAATCCCTATAAGGTCATGGTACATTTTTTTTGAACTTGGATGGCTTGAATATCTCAAATTGTGCACCTCTTCCCTAATTCTCTCTTTGAGTCCATCTACATTTGGAACACATAACCTATGTTGGTACCTTAAAGTACTATCTTTCCTTTTTTTGAAATTTGTTTTCTTAATTTTCTGAATTCTTTCCTCTAACTGAAGTAATAAAGAATTATTAAACTATTTCTCCTTTACTTCCACTGCTAAGGATGATTCTGCTTTATTGTGAATAACAACACCTCCATCCTCAGAGTCTAAAAGATGAACTGTTATGCTTGACAATCTATGGATATCTTATGTTATTTTCCTCTTATCCTCTGTAATGTAAGACAAACTTCCCATATACAGTTGGCTAAGGGAATTTGCTACTATATATCCACGTCATAATTTTTGAGTAACTCAAGTCATCTCCTTTGTATAAGGTTTAACTCCCCCTGCTTTTTATATGAAATTTTGGCCTTGTTGTGCCATTTTTATATATCAAAGAAGTAACAAAAGATGTCTACAAATGATTGATTTGGCCCAAATGTACATAACCAAAATAAATAAAACAAAAGCAATAAAAATATACGCTTATTCTAAAAGTTGAAAGAACGTATAGTTTGAAAAAGGAAACTCTATCTTCTTCATTCTTGCACTTTGTCCTCAGCGGCAGAATCTCCATTGATAAGATGTTGATATTTATACTATGGTCCATCCGAGCTATCCTTTCATCTGGTGTTTGGGAATCACCTCTCCTCTTCCATTTATCAGGTATGCTTTTGTTTTTCCCCACTATGCATTCATTTCTACTTCTCATCTCACAATGGGTTTTGATGTATAGATTCCTTGAAGATAGAGTTTTCTTGGGTTGGTAATCATAGCCCATTGTTCCCCTAGGGCTGACACTATAAATTGAGCTTCTGTCTCCTATTTCACACTCAATATTATTGTATATGAATCATTATGTTTGTGAGATTTAATTTATCGACATATTTGTGAATTATTTGAGCTGCTTTCTTTATTGTTTCATGCTGATAGATGATTTTGGTATATGCCCTAGCTCACTTGTGATGTAGCTTCATTTTAATTTTGTAGTAATTTTGATGTAAGGGCAGTGTAGTTTGTTTCTATTAGTTTGCTTTTTTCTTTCTCTGCTCATTCCACGAAATTCTTGACATTTAATATCACCCACATCTAGTGCATGATTAGCTAGTAAGTTGGCAAACTTGTTTACTTATCTCAGAATGTGTTGTACTTTTTATTTTCTATTAGCTAGTATGTACTGGATTTTCTTCACCCAAATTGCTACGTGTCATGATGATTTTCACTGCGCCTCTAGCACCTTCTTGTGTAGAATAGAATCTTTTTGTATGATTACACTTCCATACTATGCTAGTTAACAATGTCTACATGTTTTTAAGATAGCATTAGTTTCTGCTTCTGAATTAGTTGTATCCTCCATTTATGCTGATTCTGCATATATTAATTCTTCTTATGCATCTCTTCTACACAAAATACACTAGAGCTTCTTCCTAGGTCCATCTTGAGGCCTAAACTAATATATGCAGAATCCTCCCAAAAGAGGATACAACTAATCTACTTTTGGGAGACATAAACTAATCTACTAATCTGAACCCCAATCCTCCTTTTTTGGGAGACATAAACTAATCCACCTTGTCCATTGTCTACTTTTACGTTCAATGCAACTGCTCCAAAAGAATTAAGCTATCATTTTATGAATCTTATTCAATACATTCTTGGAAGAGTTCATAACAAATATGTAGTGAATGGGGCTGAAGAACATACTTTTTCATGATAGTTCTGTCCCCATATAATAGTAGCTTTCTTTTCATGTCTATAGTTTGGTGCTCACCCTGTGGACATGTTCTTGTAGTAGGACTTTTGTTTTCTCGTATAAAATATAGGGCATCCTAGGTGAGAGATTAGAATCAATATAAAATCATTCTCAATTCATGGGCTTTTAGAAACACTTGAAGAATCTCATAAGAAATCATGGGTGAGAGATTAGAAAGAATATTACAATGTACATAAATCAGTTTCATAGAAAAATCACAAGTTGGATATGAAGCCTAATTCTTCAACTTCATAAAATCAAGGTAAAATCATAGGTTTTAGATATAAGGGTAAAAGAAATCCCTTATTGAATGCCCACATACCTGAACCTTAAGATTTTCTTAGCAAGAATCTGAAGATGGAGACGTAGAGATGAAACCCTAGGACTCAGAGCTTGAGAGGAGAATCTCTTTTCCTTATTTTGAAACTTGATTTGCGAGAATGAATGAAAAACTAACTAAGTGAGACTAAAACCACTTTAATTTGGCCTAAAATGACTTAACTTAGGAGTTAAAAGAATAGAAAGAAATACCAGAATACCCTGACTTAAAATAAAAAGTTATAAAAGTTTCCCACTGGATGGCCCATCGCACCTCCCACAGCCCATGGGAGGCGACCATCGAAAGAGGTCTGGTTGGACTGGGTCGCTGGTCCAATCCCATGATGGGGTCCGACAATTTATGGTGTCTACCACAATCGTTGCCTTGGCCATCGAACAAAGGGTAGCTGGTAGAGCTAGTAGGGGGTCTTCCATGATAGCTTCGATGGCCCATCAGACTTTCGACACCTATAGAGTCTGCCTATAGGGGGCTGAGATAACCAAATAGTGTTCAAACATAGCACAATGGTCAGTCATGCCTCACACACCTCGTGGGACCTGAAAGTTGTAGAAATGTAGATTTTTCTGAGGTCCAAATTTTGAGGTGTTACAAGGCACTCACCTAATTTCTATTTATCCTTATCCATTGGCTCTAGCGGAGTTGAGGTAACTCAAAACCAGTTACAGGAACTGCTTGATAAGAGATTTATTCATCCCAGTGCTTCACCTTGGGGTGCTTCAATTTTGTTTGTTAAAAAGAAAGATGATAACATGAGGATGTGCATTGATTACAGACAATTGAATAAGATTACCATCAAGAATAAGTATCCCTTTCCCCGCATAGATAATTTCTTTGATCAGTTGCATGGTGCTTCAGTATTTTCCAAGATTGACTTGAGGTTGGGTTACCATCAGCTAAAAATTCAGCTAGAGGATATAGCTAAGATAACTTTCTGGACTCAGTATGGGAATTACGAGTTCCTAGTAATGTCTTTTGGGTTAACCAATGTGCCAGCATCCTTCATGAGTTTTGTGAATGTTATTTTCAAGTCCTTCTTGGATTCTTTTGTCATAGTTTTTATTGATGACATTTTGGTTTACTCCAAGAGCAGGGAGGAACATGCTAGTCATATTCGCATTGTCGTGGGAATTTTGAGGGAAAAGCACTTGTATGCAAAGTTCTCAAAATGCAAGTTTTAGTTGTCTTTGTTTGCCTTCTTAGGGCATGTAGTCTCGGAAAAAGGGGTGATAGAAGATCCCTAGAAGGTTGAGGCAGTTAAGAGTTGGGTTTGTCCTAGCACTGTGACTGAAGTTAGGAGCTTCGTGAATCTTGCTAGTTACTATCGCAGGTTTGTCAAAAAAATTGCTTCTATTGCTACCCATTTGACAAGGTTGACTCAGAAAGAGTTGCTATTTTTTTGTCAGATAAGTGTGAGAAGAGATTTCCAAAGCTCAAGACACTTTTCACTACAACTCCTATTTTTTCATTGTCGGTTGAAGGTAAGGATTTTGTTGTATTTTATGATGCTTCACATATGGGTTTGGGTGCTTTGTTGATGCAGGACAGGAATGTCATTGCTTATGCTTTGAGTCAGTTGAAGCCTCATGAAAAGAACTACCCAACTCAGGACTTGGAGTTGGCAGCGGTGGTATTTGCACTTAAGATTTAGAGATACTATATTTATATTATCAAGTGTGAGGTATTCACTGACCATCATAGCCTGAAGTATGTGTTCACACAAAGGGATTTAAACTTGAGATAGAGGAGATGGATGGAGATTTTGAAAGACTATGATGTGACAATTCAGTATAATCCGGGTAAGGCCAATATGATGGCAGACACATTGAGTCGAAAAGTGGTAAGTATGGGCAGTTTAGCCTGTTTGAGGGTGTCAAGGCAATCCTTGGCTAGGGAGTTTCAAAATCTAGAATCTAAGTTCATGTAGTTTTGTGTTTTAGAAAGATGTGGAGTGTTGGCTATTATTGAGGTGAAGTCAACATTCCTCAATGAAATCAAGGCCAAATAGTTTAAGGATATGGAATTAAATAAACTCCAGAACAAGGTGGTATATGGTGAGGCTTCAGATACAATACTTGATGCGTATGGAGTATTGTGGTTTAAAGGGCAAGTGTGTATCCCTCGAGTTGGTGATTCAATTCAGAATGTGCTAGCATAAGATCATGGTTTGCAATATTCTATTCATCCAGGAGTAACCAAAATGGACCGTGGCTTGAGGAAGCTTTATTGGTGGCCTGGGATAAAGAAGTACATAGTGGAGTATGTATCCAAATATCACAACTGTCAGCAAGTAAAGTACGAGCATCAAAGGCCTATAGGTTTGCTTTAAAGGATGCCCATTCCCGAGTAGAAGTGAGAAAGGATCGCTATGGATTTTGTGGTAGGTCTTCCGAAGACCTTGGGGAAGCATGACTCAATTTGGGTTATAGTGGATAAGCTGACTAAATCAACATATTTTATTCTTGTTAGAGTGGATTACAGCTCTAAGCAGTTGCCCAAGATCTACGTTAGGGAGATAGTGAGACTGTATGGGGTGCTAATTTTCATCATTTTAGATAGAGGCACACAGTTCACTTTTAAATTTTGGGGTAGGTTGCACGAAGAGTTGGGTACCCAACTCACTTTTAGAACAACCTTTTATCTACAGACTGATGGACAGTCAGAGAGGATGATTCAGGTGCTTGAGGACATTCTGAGGGCATGCGTGATCAATTTCACTAGCCATTGGAACTAGTTTTTATCATTGTGTAAGTTCTCATACAACAACAATTGTTGCTCCAGCATTAATATGTCTCCATTCGAGGAACTCTATGGGAGGGGGTATAGATCATTTATAGGATGGTTCAAGGCTGGTGATGTGAAGCCTTTGGGCACTGATTATGTGAATGAAGCTCAGGAAAAAGTGAGATTTATCCAAACCAAGTTGTTGGCATCCCAGAGCAGGAAAAAGGAGTATGTAGACCAAAATGTGAAGGACATGTCATTCAGAGTTGGTGAAAAAGTTTTGTAGAAAGTGTCACCTATAAAGGGAGTGATGTGGTTTGGCAAGAAGGGAAAGATTATCCCTCGATATTTTGGTCCATTTGAGGTTCTTGGTGATGTGGTTTGGTAGCGGACAGGTTGGCATTGCTGCCAAGCTTGTCAGGGGTCCATACGGTATTCCATGTATCCATGCTTAGGAGGTACCATAAGGATGGGATTACATTTTTAAGTGGGATTTTAGATAAGGATCTTACTTATGAGGAGGAAGCGGTTGTTATTCTTGATCGAGATACCTGAAAGTTGAGGACAAAGGAGATTAGATTGGTAATGGTTCAGTGGAAGCATTATCCAATTAAAGAAGCCACTTGGGTAATCGAGAAGGACATGCGAGACAAGTACCCTCACTTGTTTGAGGATTCAGGTATTTTTTTTCATTTCTTGGCTTGGCTCATTTTGCTTGTTTGATCATTCAAGGATGAACGATAGTAAATTAGTATCTGTGGTAATGACCCTTTCGATTGTTACGGGTGAGTCAATCACGCAAAAATTTGGGTTGGAATTTTTCTGAAATTGGAAGTTAAACTTTTTAGGTTGGGCTAGTCTTGGGCAAAATCTGAGTGAGGTATGGTCTAGGGAAATCAGGGAATGGATTGGGAAAATGTAATAAAGTTTAGCTTAATTTTATGTTAGGTAAGATGATAAGGAATCCGTAGTACTTTTTGGAAGTGAATTCGGGTAAGTAGAATTATCGATATCAAACTTGACGTGAAAGGGTTTGTTTGGGATGTCATGATTTCAGGGTGCATTGTTAAAAAGGCAAAACTTGAAGAAATCTCAAGTTTCTGCCTCACCACACCTACTATAGCGGGTGGCAGGGCGCTATAATGATATAAATCATGCTATAGCGGGAGTCAAAGACGGTCAATCCCGCTATAGCAGACAGATTTTGCTATAGGGATGCCGCTATAGCGGGATTGGGCCTCTTATAGAAAGGTAAATCGATGTTAATGCACAAACTTCCCTAAAAATATTCATTATTTCTAAAAACACTTTTTGGGGAGGGCTTAGGCGATTTGGGGAGATTTTCACTAGTTTTCCACCAGATTTCTTCGTAAAGGTAAGTTATTTATCCCCATTAACTAGTTTTTCAATTCTTGACCTTGAAATTACTAGTTTACGGGTCTTGGGGAGGGTTTAACATGACCTAGCTATATGTTCTAGTGAAAGGGGTAAATATTTTGTAAAATCTTTAGATTATAGTTAAAGGTTGATTACTTACTCTTGCATGACCATAATTCACTTAGGTAATCGTAAAATTGGTAGTTTTAAGGTGAATTTATGGTGGGAAAGCCCTAGAATGGGTGGGATGATCATGAAATTGGCCTTGGGGTTTGTGATTAGGTTGTAATCCTCGATATTATAGGTTATTTGGTTGATTATGTATTTACATTCCCATTTTTAGACCACAATCAAGCCAAGGTTGCAAGAAATGAGAAAGCTCAGGTCCAGTAGAGCATTTCAAGCTTGGATTGAGGTAGGTGATGGTTTAGATATAGTTAAAATTCAATTTGTATTATGTGTACATATAACTATTCCTTAGTATTGCTTGTACAATGCATTTTCAAGGAAAGTGAATGATTATTTGATATCCTAAGTGTGAATCACATGACATGATCTTTTAAATGAAAGCTTGTTAGGTTTACAAGTGCTGTTTCTGTTATCACTGTGGTTGTGATTGTATTGATATCTATCATTATTGTGGAATGTACCAGTATTTGGCCATCTCCACGGGATTGATTGATATAAGGTTGGCTGACACTTTATGTCTAGGATTTGGTACATGGACAAGAGCTCATCCCCTGCAGGTCATGACTAATGGGCGACCATAATACCCTTAGCATGTGTGTATAGGTATTTGGTGAGTATGATGGTTCCTTGAGTAAACTGGGGATTATGTGTTGCTTGATTATGTTAGTTCCTTAAGTGAACTGGGCATAACTGCTTACTTGGCATACATGTTGGTTCCTTGAGGGAATCGGGCTTAACTGTTTACTTGGCATACATGTTGGTTCCTTGAGTTGAACTGGGGTTAACTGTTTACTTGTTATACATGTTATTTCCTTGAGTTGAGCCAGGCTTAACTATTTACTTGATATACATGTGGGTTCCTTGAGCAGACCGAGTTGATGTGCTTAATTGCTATGATGGTTTCTTTATGTAAACCGGAATGCATGTCAATTGCCATAGTTGGTTTCTTAGGGATCCTTGGGTGGTACGGGTTACTTGCAAGATGTGACATATTTTTGTGTTGTCTATTACTTGTATAGTTAGGACATGATTGATATGATTGTTGAAGTCAGAATTGTTGACTTAGAGTCTTGTTGGTGGTCATAATCGACTTGACTTGTTATTGGTTGACTCATATTGACTGAATTTCATGTTGTACATTGTTACAAGGTTAAGTGTTATGACCTTGGAGTAGAGTTGTAGGATAGGGTATCATTGTTGTCTTTTTATACTATGTTGTGGTTATGTGTTCATATGTCTCATTTTTGATTGGACGATGATCCTACCAGTACGCCATTGTTTCTTGTGTACTGATACTGCACTTGCTCTTGTTTTGTTGAGTACATGACCTTTTTCGGTTACTACTTTGAAACCTCAACTGTGATTCAAACATTATTCGAACTCAAGAGTGAGCTGCATCTTCCGGACTACCATGAGTTCTTCACTTGTTTTCTGGTCCATTTTTTTGGACTTAGATGTTATTTACATTTTGGGGTTGCATCCTCTTCTTTTAGACAGTTATTAGAGTTTTCATACGATGACCTTCAGATTCTAGGGGTAGTTCATTTCCGCAAAGTTATTCTTATTTTCACTTATGATATGAATTATTGGTTTATTTAATGAGAATTGTCTTAGTTGCCAAATTTTGGCTAAGTGTTGATTGGTTATTTGATTCTCTCACCGGGGGTTTAGTGTGGGTGCCACTCACAACAGATTTATGTCGTCACATTAGGATAGCAAGGTCTACCTACGTATCAAACCCCAAGATAGCCACCTCCCAAGATTGATACACTCGATCCACTATTAAAAGGACTTCCTATGGGGTAGATACATGCATAAGCACTGACAAGACCCAAATACTTAACCCAGACAAAAAGCAAAACAAGAAAAACTATAAGGATATGCAGACCCCAGATCAAAATAATACATAAGTTGGCTGATGATAAATGGAGATCGTACCTATGATGAAGGTATCTGAAGCCTCAATCTCTGGCCTACCTTGAAAAGAAAATGAGTGACTGCGCTCTCTCGACCACCTGACCAACCTGGCAGATGACCACCTCTAGCACCCTAGGGACCACCCCTACTACCTTGCGCACTGCCTCTGGCCAATGGCACTAGAGCGCTGAGGCCCAAACTCGTTGAATCTTTTTCTTGACCTGCTTAAACCTAGGACAATCCCTATCAAAGTTCCCCAATTCACCACACATATAGAACCCTCTGTCCGACAGTGGCCTAATATAAGATCCTACTCAACCAGACTGGACACCATGACCTGAGTACCCAAAATGCAAAAATTAAGAAGTCTCTGAACCTTGGATCTCTGCCTAACATGACCTGAATAACCACCATCTGAACACTGTAGTGTTTCCTCAGCGGGCCTGCTCGGCTCAGAGCAATGAAAATGACCTCTACCAGAGAATCCCCTACCTTGGGACCTAGAACCACTAAAACCGCCCTGACAGACAAGCCTTTTGTTGCCGCTTCCATAGGCCTCGTGACATAACCTCTCCATAGTTCACACATGATCAACCACGTGAAGGAAAGTAGACCCAATTTTCACTAAGTGCTCTATCGCCAAACAGAGTGGTGAAATCAACCCCCCCAAAAAATCTCTACACTCTTATAATCTATAGGCATAGTCATAACAATATGCCTAGTCAACTCATGAAACCTTGACTCATACTTTGAAATAGATATAGAACCCTGTTAAAGATTTGTGAGTTCATCCCTGACCAGAGAACCACTTAAAGTATCGGGCACTACCTCTACCAGTGACATACCCCAAAAAAGGCTCGGAGTCCTAACCATGGGGTCTTAAAGAATTGGCATGGCCATAAATCCTACTAGAGACTGGGCTGGCCCCAAATCCTCTGGCTGAAGCGATATACCCTTAATCTCTCCTCTGGCTCTGGTGAAGGCGTGGTAGCAAAAGGTGTAGAAGTTTCATCCTCACCCGCTGTCGTACTCGTCTTAACCATCTGTGAAGAAATAGAACAAATGAAGTTTAGAAGTTGATAAAGTCTAGAGAGCATGATAAGGAATCAAAAAGGTGGATTTTTCCTAAGAATTCCCCATAGCCTCCAGCAGATAGGATACATATGTCATCATGTCGATCCATGAGACTCTACTAGGCACTTGATTTTGTACTAGTTAGACCAATGAACCTAAGGATCTAATACCATGTTATCAAAATCCCTATAACGGGCCATGATGGTGCCTACTATAATCCCCCAGTTGGTAAGCCAAACCCAAGACAAAGCTGACAATAAAGACTAAATAAATAATGCAGAAATAGAAAAGAGATGAATGGGCCACAATTATAGATATATAAAGAACAAGTACAAAATATATAACATGGGCCCTAAGGAAATGAAAGAAGGATAATATATATACAGGATACCAACTCGAGACCTGGTATCACCGATGCAATAGCCTCCAAAAGTACGAAAACAAGGCTATACAAATATACAAATGTCTATAAAGATAAAAAATAAAGACAGTAATTTCAAGAAGAAAAGCAGTAAATCTTTTGATGCCAAGAGCTCACCATAATCTGAACGACAATAATATATGAATGAGCAGAGGATGAACATGGGTGACTCATAATAGGAGCTACATCAAAAAAAGATGCAGTAGTGTAGTATGATTACCAAAAAATAGGGTACTCAGTAGGCATCCAAGGATGACCGAGCTTAGGAGAATAATATATAATATAAATAACATGGAAAGGAACAACGTGTCAAAAACTAGCCTAATAAGAAAAAAATTTACTAATAAAATATGCAATATCAGAATAATTGAGAGATGTTGTGCAATATGAGATGATGCAATGCAGTATATGGCCATCCAATCAAGTAAAACCCCGAGTCATCTCACAGGCCGCCCATAGGCTCATCAACATGTGCAAAAAAGTAAAACCAGGAGTTTTCTCATAGTCTTCCCCTAGGCTCATAAACTAGTGCAGAAGGTAAAATGAGAAAAGGTCCCGGGATGCCCCTCGGACCAAGTATAAAGGTGGTACAATTTCTCTTCTAAAACAGGAAATTTGTACACTTCCTCTCGAGTTAGAAATCAATAGTAAGAATTATAAAAATCCTTCAGAAATCCAAAATCAGTAGTAAAACCAGTAGTAAGTGTGGTACAATCCTCTCTTTCAAAATCAAAAACTAGTACTTCTACTTCATATTGTACCATAATCCATGTGTATGTATGTATGAATGCGCATGCTAACACAAATATATAAAAATATGTATATGTATAAGTATACACCAAATAGGATAAAGACACCCTCGATATCAAGATCACACTTACTTGGAGTCCATCAGTCTAAGTCCACGGCCTTAGGCCCATAGTTTCATATCATAGAGAAATATAGGAATAAAATGATAGAATTAAGAGCCTACGAAGACAAATACTCTACCTTGGGATACTACCCCAACCTATGCTAAGGATATATAATTTATCCCTAATTCCATAATCTAATCTCCAATTGATAGCAGGCAACCAAAACTAAGGTTCAAGAAAGAAATACTAGTCTAAAGTCTCCAAAATAGGATTTTAATATATATATATAATTTTCTATAAACCTAACCCTACCCTACAATCCCCCTAACAAACATGCAATCCATACTATATATCATCTATTGGAGTTAAGTTTATAGAAGAGAAAATCATAACCTACCTCGCGGCCGAATGACAAATCACGAACTGCCACTCGAAAGCTCATTCTTCTGTAATGCCTCACATTTCTGCCACTGTATTAAGAACATAATTTACATGTCAATATGGGAATAACAACAACCATATCACTAATTTGGAATTCGAGCCAGAAATTGGGTCAAAAATTGACCCTCGGGGCCCATCAACAAAATCAAAAATAAAACTCACAGTTATGTTTCCCATAGGATCATAAGCCCATGCCCAAAAGTTGGGTGCAAATAGGAACCAATTTGGGGCCCAATATACACCAAAAAATTACTTGATCATAGAGAAATTTCAAAAATTCAAGCTTGAATTTACAAGAAAGAAGACGGATATAAGCATAAAAATCATAGGGGAATCACGAGGGAGTCGTAAGGAACTTACCCAAAAACACTTGAGGTGAAAATCCCATAAAAACCTAGCTCCTAAGCTCCACTTAGCTAAAATTCATGAAGAAATAGAGATAAAAATGAAGTTGTAATATATATACTGCTAGGGATCCTTCACCGTGAATGTGGGGACCTCATAGCAAACGCGACCTTCCCTTTGCAAATGCAGAGAGGAAGCTTGATCGGGTCCCAATGATTGTACTTTGTGAACATGGTAGACCCATTGCGAATGCAAGCCTACAAACGTGAAGGTCCCCTCGCAAATGTGAAGAGAAAATTGACCTACAACAGATAGGAAAAAACCAGCAAAATGCCAAGTCCAAAAATGGCTCCGAATAGACCCTCGAGATTTATTTGAAATCTCGTAAGCACAAAACAAATATGCTATCCAACTGAAAGTGGTATTTCAGGCTTAATGGAATCATCAAAATCATCAACAGAAGTCGTCTTGATGAAATGTTGAAGTTAATACTTTTTCAATTTTGCATAACAACCATCCAAGTACCCAAAATGAGTTTGAAAGCTTCGAGACCTAAACAAAAAGTTCCACTAGCCTAAAATTCACATTCTGGAGCTAACGTCACTAATGAAATTCTCATATGAGCTTGTTTACTAAGAATGTTGATCGAAGTCAGACATTTCAATTTTAAGAGTTCCAACTTAGGAAAACTCTTCTAAAACCCAACCAAATGCCACTAGAATCGTGCCACCCATCTCTGTAAGTCACATAAGTAGTGTAGAAGCTACGAGAAGGGTCAAATGGTAGAAATGCATGAAAAACCATAAAATAACTAGGAAGGTCATTACATTGTGACCATAATTTAAAAACTCTCCCAATTTTTATAGGGTAGTTATTGCATAAGTACCATGTTAGAGTTCCCCTAGTGTGTTAAGTTTATAAAATATCAAGGTGCGGTGGTTTAAGATTAAAACTGGTATTGTGTGTAATTGTGGTGAATTTTTATTCATGGTGTTGTGTTTTGAGGTGTCATGTTCCATTAAGGGGTGAACTAGTAATCTAGACCTCCGTAAGAAATTCTGATATTATAAGTGAATTTGTAGCATGTAATTTTAGTGGTTACCGCACTGGGATTATTTGTTATGTCCTGAGTATGTAAAATGTGTTATGAAATGAGGCTGTTGTGCAGATTTCTCGAGCTACTGGTTTAGGACCATTATAGCGATGGGATTTCTGCTGCAGTGAGACTGCCTGAGTTTGCAGTACAAAGCCCTATTTTGCTGTAGCAATTTTGGCACAGTGAGAAATGGTCCACTACAGCGAGTGACGAGAGGCAAAATGCATGTTTAAGTCACGTATTCTAAGTTTCCCATAATAAACTCTAAAACTTCATTCCAGAGCTCTAGAGAGGCAATTTTTCCAAGACTAGGGTATATTTTCTCGTTGAAGTAAGTTATTCCATAAATCTCTTTGCCTAGTTATCCGTTAATATCATAGAATCACTAGAGAGATTGTGATGGTGGAATTATGAGTTAGAATCCTAGGTTTATGAAAATTGTGGGAAAGCCTATGGGTAGATGTAATAATCATCTAGAATGCTTCTAGGGTGTAGATATTCATACAAGCATTGTCAAGACAAACAATTAATCACTTCAACAATTATGTTCGATGACTAACCAACATTCTTATCAATACACAACACATAGAAGAGATTATATTAAGTCTAACTTCACACAAAACTATAACCTACCTCAACTGAATAATCCAAATCAACAAGCTACTTTGTAAGAGGCATGCCATTCCTTAATGCCTCAGAACGTTCAAAGTTTATAATCAAATATATTGAGAGTAGTTAATCATTTAATCTTCAAATTCAAGTCTTAGAAATTTAAACCCACTAACTATGCTTATTGGAGGTCTATAGCATTCCCCAAGGGTTAATTACCCATAAACTAGTCTCACATTATTCATATTATAAACATTCATGGAGTTTCTACTCTAATTTCCCCTTTTTAGACATTTTATGCTAAAAATCACATTTCTATGGAACTCAAGGTTCCCATTAATCACTATTCATATTTTAGAACAACAAATACACACTAGGAAATTTTAATGTACACTCCAGAAGCTTTTTATATGATTAATACATCAATTCATAGGTCTTCTCACCCTTTTCATGAACTTAGGATTCTAACCCAAAATCTCCCCATAGAAACCCCTCTAGTGATTCTACAATGATAATTGATTACTAAACAAAAAGGTTAATGGAAAAAACTTACTTGAAACAAAGAGAATCACTCTAGCTTTTGGAAAATCACCTTCTTGGAGCTCTAGAACAAGGTTTATGAGTTTGTGAAATAAAACTCGAAAAAAGTTACTTAAGCAGACATTCTGCCTCTCGTCATTCACTGGAGCATTCACTTTTTTGCTATAGAGAGACCGTTGTGGAGAGCTTTGGCTCGCTATGGAAAGCCCTGGTGTAATTGTACAGTCTCACTATAGCGGGATTACAATCTCTATGATGGTCTCGCTACAGAGGTCCCTGAACTAGAAACTTGAGAACTGTGAAAAATTGCTTCATTTCACAACATATTTTTCAAGCTTAAGACATCACAAAACTACCACATTGTGGAAGCCACTAGGTATTCACTCGCAGTCCTACAGAGGTCTATATTACTAGGTCACCCCCTAACAAAACATGACAATACTAATTAAAACCCCGTGAAACACAATTCACCATAATTAGACACAACGTATTTTCAGCCTTAAACCGCTAGCCCTTGAGATTTTATTAACTCAACTCTCTAGAGAAAATACCAATAGGGTACTTAGGCCCTAACCGTTCCATAACAACTGGGAGGGTCATTACATTCCATCTCTAGGTGAAATTAATGTTTATTTAGCAGGGAATTAGAAGGAAAAAAATTAGTAGCTCCTAAATGTTTCTGTATCCATTCTGAAACAAAGTTTGATTAGTAGTTTTCTTTACTGGTATATGTGAGAATATTAATTCAATAAGTCAAGTTAGAACTATGAGAAGCAATCTTTAATTGACTCTATTCATTTGATGCAACAAATATGGAGGGACATTAGAGAGCTGAAGTTGATAAAGACCGTATGCTACTAGAGTTGGAAAGAGTATTTTCATCATTCTATTGTAGCCAAAGAATTCGAGGGCAACCCTATGGTTGTTGTTGGTGAACTCAATACAAATGAATACTTTATGAGATGGATTTGAGAATTTTATCCCTCTTTCATATTATTATAGGATTTACATATAAACGAGAGATAATCCATCCGCTCATGGTTGTATTAGACATTTGTTATTACGCATAATCATATTGAAGTAGAGAATGTGTCTTGCCCCAAGGCTACCTCCTGGACATAACATGAGACCCAAGACCATAAGTGATCTCTAGTTAACACTTGGCATTAGCATTACTTAAATACAACATTATCAAATGAGCGGAAGCTTAATAATAGGCAAGGGTAACTCCATAGATATAAATAAAGAATAAGTCTAGGAACAACAATCTAAAACATCAAAATACAAAATATCTAGCTATGTTTGAAAAGCCTATAACACTGACATAATAAGTTGTTGGGACAAGACCCCAGCTAACTTTAACTACTGAAGAGAATGTCATAAAGATAACTAAAGCTCTCAACTAGTCCTTGAAGGATGAGGACTAACCAAAAGTGACTGGATAACCGGTAATCTTTAGCCACGAACCAGAGAGCGAGAGACTGAATCTGCATTCTGATAGGATGCAATACAAGAAGCATGCGTCAGTACTATATCATATACTAAGTATGCGTGCTAATGCATCATCATGACAAAAACAAACTTAGAAAACATGATTAAAATTGAGTTCTTTCATAAGTAGAAGAAACCATGAGTAAATATCATAATTTAAGCATAAGTCATAAATCAATGAGTCAAGCTTCAAAATAGAATATCATATAACTTAGTAGCTTAAAATAATTCTTGCAGGAGTTTCTCTTAACCGACAGTAAACCATGTTGAGCACCATGGAGTCCAGTGTCATACACCCAAACCAAAAGAGAATGTCCTAACCGGCCAAGGTTAGAACCATATTCATGAGGATCCTTAAATAAGCCACAAAGGGCAACCAACAGTGGCAACATAGTTTTGAACTTGGGTTATCTAGAACCCTCATTGTTTGGTGCTACCACTCTCAAAACTATATCATAATGCTCACATACATTCAACAAATCTAGATGTCAAAGCTTATTCATAGTCATAATGGCAAACCTGGATCTTCATAATACTCACAAACCATGTGTTTACAAGGATAATTCATGAGTATTGATGGCACGTCGGGATGTCATGTCTTTCATAATAGATCATATCTTAAAGTCATGCATGACACTAGTTCAAATACATAATCTTATACAATTTCATAATAATAGGAACTAGGCATGTAATTTCTTGAAATACATAAGGTCGTGTTGTCTAAACATGCCAATTTTCTCAATACAATCCATGCATGTAAAATTGAGTTAGGGTTATGCTTCAAATCATGAGATAAGTAATCACTTACAAAAACCCATGCAAAATTTTGCAATTAGAATTAGAAATCATAGGAGAAATCATGAATAATACAAATTTTTAGAAATCCATAAAATTGGGTAAGAACCCTAACTTGGGGAATTCATAAAATCAATTAAAAACATGGAGTTTTGGGCATAAGAGTGAAAGGAATCCCTTGTTGAATTCCCACATACATGAACTTGAAGCTTTCTTAACCTAGAGCTTGGGGATGGAGACTTAAAGATGGAACCCTAACTAGAAGCTTGGGAGAACTAAGCTCATTTTCCTCTTTTAGAACTTGACTTAGAGAATGGAAGAGGACTTAGGCTAAATGGGAATAAAATCCTTCGAAAATTTCCCTAAGCAACTTAACTTAGGAGTTAAAAGAATAGGAAAAGACCGAAATACCCTTAACTTAAAATAGAAGTTGCACCCATCAGACCTGGTCATCAAAGAGGGGATGGTTGGGGCTAGGTCGCTAGTCCAATCCGACAGTTGGGGTCGATGGTCCATGACAGCTCCCACGCCCGTCGCCCTTAGCAATCACGTTGAGGGAGTGGCTTAAGGCCACTAGAAATTTCCTATGGTGGGTCCTATAGCCTGTCAGACTTTTGACACTTGTGGTGACCGTTTGTTGGGGCTGATGCTCAGAGGGTTGCTCCTACGGCCAGCCTGATGGGCCATTGTACCTGGCATGCCCCGTGGCATGTGCCTATGGAGCCTAGAAATTGCAGAATTTTTCTGAGATCCTAAGTTTAAAAATTGGTCTGAATTCTGAGGTGTTACAATATCTCCCCCTTGGGATCATTCATCCTTGAATGAAGATTAAGCAAGCCGAGTTTAGAAGGAAAGACCTACAATCCCAACCAACAGAACATGAAAAGCTGAAGTATAGGTGTAATAAATGAGTTTTGACTTGAAACATGACTGAACTAACTTCGTAAAATATGTATGCATGCTAGGATCATGAGAAAGGCTAATGGAACAGAACCAAAAGGACATAATAAGGAGGAAACTATTACCTCAAGCTAAAACTGAATCGGAAGGAAAGTGATGATGGTACTTGGCCATCATGGCTGCTTCTGCTTCCCAAATAGCTCCCTTAGCTGACTGGTTCCTCCAAAGAACCTTTACTGAAGTGACTTCCTTGTTCCTCAACCTTCGAACCTGACGATCAAGAATCTCAATAGGGGCTCCTTCATAAGTAAGTCTATCCTTCACACCCACATTCTCTAAAGGTACAATTAAAGTCAGATTACCAACACACTTCTTCAACAATGAAACATGGAAGACTGGATGAATCACTTCTAGATCGGATGGTAACTCTAACTCATAAGTCACATTACCAACTCTTCTCAGAATCTTATAGGGACCTACAAATCAGGGACTAAGATTCCCCTTCTTACCAAATCTCATCACACCCTTCATGGGTGACACTTTTATAAATACCCAATAATCCACTTTAAACTCCAAGTCCCTTATCCTCACATCTGCATAAGATCTCTATCGACTCTGTGCAGTCTTCAACCTCTCCCTAATAAGCTGAACTTTCTCCATAGTCTCATGAACAAAATATGGACCTATCAAGTCCTCCTATCCTACATCAAACCAACCAATAGGTGATCTATACCTCCACCTATAAAGTGCATCATATGGAGCCATCTAAATGCTAGAGTGAAAGTTGTTGTTGTAGTCAAACTCAATAAGAGGTAAGTTATCATCCCAATTACCTTTGAAATCAACCACACAAGCTCTCAACATATCCTCTAAGGTTTGAATAATATGCTCTACCTGACCATTTGTCTATGGGTGAAATGTTATGCTAAGATTAACATGAGTACCGAGACCATTCTGAAATGATCTCTAAAGCTGGGATGTAAAAAGAGGGCCCCCTATCTGAGATGATAGACAATGGAACCCCATGCAATCTAACTATCTCATAGATGTAGAGCCTGGCATAATCCTCTGCTGAATCATAGTCTTGACAACTAAGAAGTGGGCTGACTTAGTCATCCTATAGATAATCACCCATATAAAATCATATTGCCTGCGAGTATGAGGTAAACCTGTAATGAAATCCATATTAATCACTTCCCACTTCTAAGTAGGAAGGTCAATATCCTGAGTCATACCACCCAATTGCTTATGTTCTACCTTTACTTGTTGACAGTTGGGACACTTAGCCATAAAATCTGCAATGTCCCTCGTCATGCCATTCCACTAATAGACTTTTCGTAGGTCACGGTACATCTTGGTAGCACCGGGGTGAATAGAATATCTGGAACTAGGAGCCTCTATAAAAATCCAATGTCTTAAACCATTCACATCTATAACACATAATCAACCCTAATAGTGAATCATACCATCTCCCCTTGGGAGAAAACCTCAAATCTTTTCTAATGGACTGAACCATTTAATTAGTGCGAAATAGGATCAATGTCTTGCTTTTCCTTCACCTCAACTACCAAATAAGATTCCAACCCATTCTGAACTATAACACCACCATCCACTAAATTTGTAAGGCAAACTCCTAATCGAGCAAGCCTGTGAACATCCTTAGACAAATTTTTCTTTCCATCCTCAACCAAAGAGACACTACCCATAGACAACCTACTAAGTGCATCAACCACTACATTGGCCTTACCCGAATGGTAAAGCACACACATATCATAATTCTTAAGAAGCTAAAGCCACATTCTTTCATGAGAATTCAATTCCTTCTAAGTGAACACATACTGAAGACTCTTATGGTCAGTAAACACATCCACATGGACGACATACAAGTAGTGTCTCCAAATCTTCAAAGCAAAAACCACTGCTGGTAACTCAAGATTATCAGTAGGGTAGTCTTCTCATGAATCTTAAGTTGTCTAGACGCATAAGAAATCACCTTACCATGCTGCATCAAAACATAACCCAAGCCAATCCTAGATGTATCACAATACATAACAAAGCCATCTAAACCCTCTGGTAGAGCCAAACATGGAGTTTTGGTTAACCTAGTCTTCTATTCCTGGAAGTTCCTTTCACACTCATTAAACCATTGAAACTTAACCTTTTTTTGAGTTAATCGGGTCAACATGGAAGCTATGGATGAAAACCCTTCTTCAAATCTCTTGTAGTAACCATCCAAACCCAAAAAGCTACTAATATTTTTGGAGAAGTGGGCCTAGGATAGTTCTTGACTCCCTCTATCTTCTGCGAATCAACTCAAATGCATTCTCTAGACACAACATGACCCATAAAAGCAACTGACTGCATCCAAAATTCATACTTGCTGAACTTAGCAAATAATTGTCAATCCTTGAGAGTATGTAACACAACTCTCAAATGGTCAGCATGCTCCTTCTCACTTTAAAAGTAAATAAGAATGTCATCAATGAAAACAATCACAAACATATCCAAGTATTGTTTGAACACCCTGTTCATCAAGTCCATAAAGGTTGCAAGAGCATTCATTAGTCCAAAAGACATAACCACAAATTCATAGTAACCATACAAATTTCTGAAGGCTGTCTTTAGAATGTCATACTCTCTAACTCTGAGCTGACGATAACTGGATCTGAGGTCAATCTTGGAGAAATAGCAGGCACCTTGAAGATGGTCAAACAAGTCATCAATTTTAGGAATGGGATACTTATTCTTGATTGTGACTTTATTCAACTGACAGTAGTCAATGCACATTCTGAGAGAACCATATTTCTTATACACAAATAGGACTAGAGCACCCTATGGAGAGATTCTAGGTGTTGACACCTAATTTTTACCCGCCACATTACGAATTAATCTTGAGCCTTGTTAAATTTTAAACAATTTTTGAAATAATTGTTTTGTTTAAAGGGATAAAATATTTTCGAATCAGCTTTACAAATAGTTCTGAGTAATGATTTATATTTTTCATATTTAAATATGTGAAAATTATATAAATTACTTAAAGAATCATTTAAAAAAAAATTGATTTCATAAGAAAATCTCTTTAAAAGATTGAACATTTAATTTTCCTCCAAAATTAATTCAAATGGGAGTTAATTGAAAAATTGATTAATTATAAATTAAAGAGGTAATTATGTGTCAAATATGATAATTATTTCGAATTGTTTTAATTTGTTGAAGCTCAAAATTAATTTCAATTAATTCATCTCTAAGCCTAAATATTTCAATCATAGCCAAAATCTGCCTATTCTTTCCTAATTTGGTTATTTCCTAAACCTAAAGTGGCCACATTTGCACATTTTAAATCCACCTTATAACACCCTCCACCAGACTCCTTTGTTTTCAGTCACTTGGGCCAAATACCCGCCTGACTCGCTCAGATCACCCTTCAACCCGCCTGAGCCTAACCCAATTCCCTTATGTTCCTCTTTCTCTCCTCTCACCCCAACACCCAAACTTCGAACCGTCCTAATTCTATTTTCCCCATCAACTTATATCTATATACACACTCACTCACATATATTCCTCACATATACCCGCTTAAATCCCCTAACACGCCCCACGCGTCCACCATTTCCCTAAAAAGAATGCGGTGTACGAGGGCAACGCGCCTCGTACAACCAACACAGCTCACACCACCTCACCTTCCTTTTCACTTCATCTCCTTTGTCTTTCTCTCTCAACAACCAGACAAAATCCTAACTCCATCCACCACTTCAGCTCTAAAATGACAACAACAACAACTTCATCCTCCCAAACCCCCGTTAAAATTCCCAAAATCCATCCAATCCTCCGTTAAGGCTGTGTTGGCAAGGTCCAAAAAACTCTAGAAGCAGCTAGGTGTCACCTCCTCCGCTAAATCGGTAAAAATTTGTACAAATTCGTACAAGTTGTTTGCTGTGAACGTTATCCAGCAAAGGACATTCAAATTCCCTTCAACAAAAATCCAAGAAATACCCTTTGTTTCCCTTTTTTTTCACCCAAAAATCCCCTATAAATACCCCCTAGATGCATGTGAAGGCAACTGATTTTGGGGAAAAATTGAGGGTTCTGGAGAATTGATTTCTCTAACCCTACGTAACCGGTCGGCTATTTTAGATAAAAAAACACTTAAAGTTAGATTCCGACGAGTTCTAATCATCAAATCTTGGCAGTCGTAAGAGTTTCCAGCAAGCTCGAAGTCACAGGTCGCTGCACCTAAAAAGGTATACCCTCTCACTCTCTTCTCGCTTTACTGTTTTCTTTCTTTTTACACTATGTGAGGTATGAGTTTAGTAAATATGGATTCTGGGCATATGTGTTGTTTTGATGCTGTCTTGCTATGATTTAAGACTGTTGTTGTTGTAATTCTTGAGTAGAAATTTCATTAGAAATCTCGTAGTCTTCATTAGCTTGTCTGGGTTGTGAAACCAGTAGACATGAGTGTAAAATCTATTGTTAAACTCATTGATAAATGCTATGAATATGAGCGTGGAATCTGTTATTAGGATTTAGGGTAAGAAATGCTTGATAGATACTTGACTTTTTCCTTTTTGTCCTTAATTTCTTTTGTCTTGCTTTTATTCTGTTTTCTTCTTCTTCTTTTTCCTTCACTGTTTTGTCTATGCTAAAATGGCTATGTGTTGACACCAACTCGTGTATGTGAATTGGTTAAATATTAGATGCAAATTTTCTTATGTTAAGGTTGATGTTTGTTGTAATTTCTGTGTATTGATTCCTCCTGGAAACTTCATAGTTTCACTGGTTTTCTGTAAGACTTGTGTAACATGAAAAATGCTATGAATATAGGTTCAAGACTTGTTGTTGGAACTAGTTGACATGGAATGATCAATTTTGTTCCACCCCTTCTAGTTTTCCCCTGTTTCTTTTGAATTGATTAAAGATCTTATCCTGCTTTTTCTTCCTTCTTCTTTACTATTTTTGATCATTTTAAAATGACTATGTGTGAGGTTTGCTAGTCAAGGTTTAGAGCCTGCCTTGGTTTGGTTTGAAAAATTTGAATCATATGTTGTTGTATGCATATCTTTAAGTGGTATATGAGTTCTTGTTATGATTAGGAACTAGAGATGAGTCATATCCCTTTATGATATGCTCTTCATCTTTGCAAGTTCCCCTATTCGACCCTTTAATAGATACTGATTTCATTGCCCCCTTGTATACTACATGCTCCACATGAACATTGAAACTAGTGTGATTTGACTGGTGTTTTGGGCATGATATTACTTCAAGTCTGGTCTGTTTGCAAAGGCTATGTTAGATTAATAGTTTTGGTTCTTTCCATGATAACATTTCCTCTAGACCCCCCCCCCCCCTCCCCGGCTCTCATATGATTTTCAACTAGTTATACATTTGTGATTGATGTCTACCCTATTAAAATCTGTCCAGCCTTCTTGTTCCCTCTTCCTGACCTGTTTTTCTTTTGATAATATGTGATATTAAGATCATGTTCCTTAGCTAGCTTTTCCAAACTCTAAGTAATTTGGTGTTAATCTACCCTTAAGATTTTGGTTCAGTAAGTCCTTCTATGGCTAAAATCTGTATTTTTATGTTTAACCTTCAAGATTTGGTGTATTGAATATAACTTAGTGAATAACGAGTATGTTTGGGACTGTTTTGTGCCTCCATGATAACATGTTATGCCTCTTTTCAAAATCTGTGCGCATGAGTATATGATTTATTTCCCTTCTTTATCCACCTTGGCTTCTAAAAAATGATAAATTCAAATGAATAGCCTTTGTTGGGGTTTAGGTTGAAGGTTTGAAATATTGTGAATATGAAAGCATGATCCTTATTTGTTTAAAATTAGTGGTTTGTTGTCTTAGACTAGTCTAAATATCATATTTCGTATGTTTAAATTTGGTGTGAATTTCTGTGTTTGTCAACTAATTTCAAACGAATCAACTGTTAGAAAAAATATACTCTTTAAGTATGAAATCTGTATATTGCTTGATTGTTTCTTTGTTAATTTTATTTAGACACATATTAATCCTTATTTTTACTTCTCTCCTTTTGTGCATGATAATATGGTGGAGTCCAATTGGACTCCCAAAACCTCCTTTGCATTTTTCCGTTGGGCCTAGCCCAACACCGTCAGGGTCAGCCTGATCAAGTCCCAAAGGACTGAACCTATGGAGATGAAGCAGCAACACTTGAAGAAAAATGGGCCAAGCCCAAGCGGATTGCACAACAGCCTAAAAAGTCCAAAACGGACTAAGTGATAAATGGGCTAAAGCCCATAATGCCGAGTAGCAGCAGCCGCCCAAAAAGGGCAGAAAAATTGAAAAAAAAAATAAAAAAAAAAGGACTAAGTCCAAAGAACGGCGGTGGGCCTAAAGAGGGCCCACACACTAGAAATTAGGACAAGATTAGTTAGTAATTTAATTATGTCTTAAATTCTTAATTGTTAATTAGTTTTAATTGTATAACTTGGACTGACTTTGTAAACTTAGTTGAATTATTCCTAAACAAATTCAATATTTCTGTTTAAACGTTTTTAAGATTAACTACTGCTTTTACTTCAACTATTCGTAAAAGTTTTTTTTTCAATCAAATATCAACTCTTTTTCCTTCATGTGTAAAAACAACTCTTTCATATATATTATTCTCTTTTAAAATCAACTCTTTATAAAAACAAGATGTTTTTTCATACAAATCAACCTCCGTTTTCAAAAGTTAGTCAACAAGTTAGTTTTTTAAACAAGCCCGGGCAACCGCGAGTTAGCGGATACTCTTGGTGCCTTAACACCCTTTCAAAAGTATTAACCTGAACCCTTACCCTTAATCTCTTAGTTTTTGAAACCTTTATCTGTTTTGGGGTTTTGAAAATTCTTATAAGTTTTTTCTTGGTTTTTACTTTATAAAAACTAAGTGGCGACTCTTGCTTTAAATTGAAGACGTTTTGGAAATTTTAATTAGATTTTCAAAATGATTTTCAATAAACAAGTCATTTTTTTTCATCCTTACCGAAAAAGGATCAAAATAGAAATGGTGACTCCGCTGGGGAGAATTCAACTAGATTCTAACCATATTGTTTGTAACTAACTTATTTGACTAACTATTCGGGTTTGTAATAATTAGTAAAGTAGTTATGTGTAAATTTATGTGTTTAATTCTCACAAATTATAACTGTCATTGCATATCATAGCATATTCCGCCAAATGACATTCAATTTTATTTATGTTTAGGGGGGGTCATGTTCCTATGGTCTCCCGCCACAAAAAATACTTTCTCGAGAATATGATAGTTTACGGGTACGTCATGCATCCAATGACTATCGTATTCTCAACCCAAGTTGTCCACTTGGGACCCGGTCTATTTCAAAACAACCAACTCTTAGACACCTAGCGTAGAGCTAAACTAAACCCAATTTTTAGGCATTGACCTAGGACGACCCAATACCTTAGGAGTATCGGGCCCATTAGAAAGAACGCCTTGCGTCTATTGACCACGAGTCAATCACAGACGACCATGCTTGCTTGCTTTTGACAGAGTATATGCCGTTGAATTTGTCCATTATCACCCGGGAGGGGGGGACATATGTAATTTATCTATTTTGTAGGATGGCTCTACCATATCCCGCTCGGAGATTTCGGATGGTAACAAAGCCGGATGACCTCCTAAAGGTTTGGTGGGAATGCATGAACAAAGATGATAGGAAAATTGTCCGAAGCCACATCAGATACTTACCCTCTCTCATAGACATGAAGGCATGGTCCGAGATGATCCAAGTCTTAACCACCTTTTGGGACAACAAAAATATGGTCTTTCGATTCGGGGATGTGGAACTGACCCCGACCATCGAAGAAGTGGTTGCTAGCTACGAAAGCATAGGCATGTGTCAAAAAAGAAGAAGATCACCAGATACAGATATTCTTTTTCCCAAGGTGTAGGACCGACAACAGATCAAGGAGGCATTTTTTATTAGGGATGATAATTGGCTCGGAAGGATTGATGGACCAAACATACCTTTTCGAAAGCTATACTATAGGTTCAGATGCTTCAATTCCTTTGAAAAATTTGTCCACGAGTTTGAGTCCGAAGAGAATTGGAAAGATCGAATAGCTTTCGCATTTGTCGTATGTCTCTTTGGAATCATGGTATTCCCTCAAGGACCAAATCACACCATAAATCCGAGTGTGGTCATGGTCACACATGCTATCTTCTATGGGGTCAAGTTTGGGACATCCATTAAATTTTACACACTGGCTCCCATGATACTTGCGGATATTTACCGAGCTTTGGGCAAATGCCAAGAAGGGGAACGATTTTTTCAAGGATGCAATTTGATACTACAATGGTGGATGATCAATCACTTGCTCAAATGTTCACCCGACAAAGTGATGGACCATTCTATGAGGTTGGACACTATCGCATCCCATAGGATGTAGCTTACTATAAACAAATACAAGCGGAAACCTAACCAAGAATTTTGGTTCACTCAATTTCGTGGCCTGAAGGATGACAATGTCTAGTGGATGCTTAGCGATCTCCATCCGGGAAAATACATCAACCGTGGAGAGACACTACCTTTCTTGGTGCTTATAGGACTTCGAGGAACCCGTCCTTATGTCCCCGCTAGAGTTCGTAGGAAATTTGGGTTGAAATAAGAAACACCTCAAGTGGCCAAAATGGGTAAGTTCATGAATGATCACGAAGGTGGTAAGGTAGCATTAAAAGACATGGCCCATCAGGAGTGGAAGAAAAAGAGAGTTGAAGAACCTAGAGACGAGGACAATCTAGATCCACCTTGTAGTGACACATATAAAGCGTGGATAAAGAAAAACTTTGGTGGAACCATCGAACCAGGTTCGAATGTGCCTTATTGAGTGGTTGATGTCGAGTCTGAACACCAAATCCGGCTTTTTAGGCTTCAAGAACAATGCACAAGAAGTGAAGTATCACATCACCTATGACACCAGGAAGATGCTAGGACCATACAATATATGAAGAAAGAACTGAGACAGGCCAGGCAAGAATTAGGAGATGCTAGACATTGTTTAATTGAGTTAGATGATCGCAAGGACTGACAAATTCAAAGTTTAGGAGGAATGGACTCGGGGAGTAGGGCCTTGATGGCCGGATCCCACTTGGCTATGGATAGGTATTTTATGTGGCAAGAGGTAGACAAAGCAAAAAGAGCAAGAACTGATACAGGATCTTCTTGCATCTGGAATCATTGAGGGCTTGCCTATTTTGTCCCCTGCGTGGGATTTCTTGTTTTGTCCCCTGCGTGGGATTTATTATTTTGTCCCCTGCATGGGATTTCCTATTTCCTCCCCTGCGCGAGATTTGCCTATTTTTTCCCCTGCGTGGGATTGCTTATTTTCCTCCCCTGCGTGGGACCGTTTAGTTTTCATGCTTTTGTTTTCCTCTTGCTATTTAGATATAGAGACTTCTGTCGCTTCCTATTATTAATGAAAGTATGTTTTGGGGATAATGGACTAATTTAAAGGCATATATCTCTGTCAAATACGCTAGACCTGCCCTTGGCGCAAAAAAGGTCACCAATTAGGACTTGATATTTACCTTGATGATTATATGCGATATGAAACTGCTTTATATGCTTTATGTGCTATGTGTGTTACTTGAATCAGGAAAATTGGTCCACTCCATGCCGAAATTTTTTAGAACACCATAGGAAAAATATAAAACCCACTATACAAAGTGCGACCAAAACACTCCAAGTCTTCCAAGTTTCTCCGAAAATTCTGAAACCTTCTAAAAAACTTCCTAAAAAATCTTCGTTCTTTCAGGAAAGGTTGAAATAGAAGCCATGATTCTGCGAGAGAGAATGCTAAGAATCCAAGAGGAAATGGAGGAGGTCCAGAGAAAACATGAGAGAGTCGATCAACTTATGGAAATTGCCTTAGCTCGGTCCAAGGAGATTGAGGAGCAAACCGCCAAGGCTAAGGAAAGGATTGTTGCGATTGACCAGATACTAGGAAAATTCGAGACTAAGATCGAACCAGACTTTGATCTGGAACTCAAAGAACTTCTCCTGGAGTTTGAAAATATCACTGGAGGGTTGGAGTAGATCAACAAAGGGAAGGAAAGGGTAATTGAAGAACCTGAAGAAAATGAGCAAGTGCCCATGGAGGCCACCTTGAACAAGCACCTTTTTGGAAAATCTGGGAAGAATACTGAAAGGACTCAATTTTTTGACACAAGAGTCCACCATTGGACCAGGGTCAAGGGTAATGCTATTTGGCCTACCAAATTCAGGCCAGGAGGGAAGCCCATCACCCTCAAAGTTCACTCCCGTGAATATGCCTAAAATCCAAAGGTGATTCTCTGTTCAGAAATTTACGAAACCCTAAAAGCCATGGGAGTTCTGCATCCCGACCAATCTGAGGGATTCAGATGTCACCCTAAAAATGAGCATAAAGAATGCGCCTATCATCCATGTTGAAGAGGACACGCTACCGACAAATGCAATGCCCTAAGATCCCAGATTTATCATATGATCACTACCGGCCAAATAAGCCATCTATGGGGCCCCCGAACCATCCTTGATTGTGACCAAGTTGGTCATGGCATGCCTGTCACTGAGGAAATGACAATTCACCGCTATGATTTCACTATCTTCCAGGACACTTACTATGAAATCTATGCTAAGTTGGTCCAAGCCAAAATCCTGGAGCTTGTGGAAAGGAGACCGAGGAAGATGCCTAGGGTTTGGCGCCAAGGGAAATAAGTTTGCCTCTATCACAAAGGGGTCGGGGGCCATGATATCAAGACTTGTCGCCACTTTTGGGTCGATTTGGAATATCTCACTGACATGGAAAAAATTGAGCTGGAGTTTCCCCCTTATCATCCTTAAAGAGGATGATCGAGAAGAGTCTAGAAGACCCCATCATCAAGAGCTGAAAGTAGCAAAAGTAGCGGAGTCTTAGCTTTCAGTTTTCTTTATTTTATTTTCTATGTCGTCTTTACTTTTCCCCTTGTAATAAAATAGTGGATGAAATGAAATGAGACAACTTATCCATCACAAGTTCGAACTACGTAGGGCCTAAATTCTCCTTCGTGAGATACGTAGGCAGCCTTCAAGGGCCGGCCCATGTCTTAAAGAAATTGCCATTTTTCCACCACGACGAGGGCGACAAAGAGTTCATAAGGACAACAGGCAAAGATGCTACAAGATCAATAAAATCAACCTTTCCTGACAAAGCCTACTTATCCCAAATCAACGGACAAAATCCTGTCCTTTGAATCAATTGAGTCAAAACCACCCGTGGACCAATTTGTCTTGACGAAAAGCAACTTTTATCTATGTGTTTATTTCTTGCTATATATTTTGTATTATTTGTCACTAACGAAACCTAACATTGTGGCGTTTGAGTTATTTTTCGTTTCAACAGATAAATGAAACTAGTTTGTGTTGATGAAAATTGGTTGAACACTCTTACTTCACTCGCTCAAAAGCACGCTTAGATTCATCCTCTGACCCTCGCTTGTCTAAAGAAAGAATGACTGATAGTGAGGAAGAAAATTCCTTGGCTATAAGGGACAGTGTCATTGCTGAACAAAATGAAATGATCACGGAGCTTGCAAAAAAGTTAGAAAAGATGCAGGAAGAAGTGCAGAAAGCCAACAACATGTCTAGCTTAGCTATCGCCGCCAATACTCCTGCTTTGGGTGGCTATCAGCCCCCTCTCCAAAACCCTCCACTCAATTCCCCGCAAACTGGAAATAAACCAAAAGACATCCCTTCCTCTTCCGTTCCCAGGCCTTCAAATGAACCTATCCACAATAACCCATCCCTCGTCAAGTCCCTGTACAAGACCCACACTCCCCCTGTTAAGCATACTAATCAGAACAACAATCTAGGTGCCTATCTCCCACAAAACCCGCCAAACCTCCAGAACACTCCACAAAACACCTAAAACTCCCAAAACAACCATTCTAATGCCACCAACATCATTAATCCACATAATTTTACCCTCACGTACCCAAATACTATTCAACACGTCTAGCCTCCACCCGCGCAGAATATACCTCCCACTTTCCATTCCATAACAGAACCATACCTCTAGGAGAACCCTAAGCTAGATCATTATAAAGAGAAAGAAAGAGAGATGAAGGCCGCGAAAATGAAACGCGACCTCTATATGGCATAAATAAGGGAAGAAATGGCCTAGATTCAAGAGTTATGGAGTTTGCCTTACGAGAAAGGCTACAATTATGATGATCTCTGCATTCACCCTGAGATGAACCTTCCAGAAGGTTTCAAAATTCTAAAGTTTGAAATCTTCAATGGTGTTGGGAGTCCCGAAGACCATCTAAGGAGTTACTGTGATCAGATGGTCGGTGCCCGAAGAAACGACGCCCTGCTAATGAGACTCTTTAGCCGAAGTCTGAATGGAGAGGCATTGGAATGGTTTGCCTCCCATGAAATGAAAAAGTGGTCCAAGTGGAGCGATCTTGCCCGAGATTTCACCCAGAGATTCGCATATAACGTAGAAGTCATCCCGGATCGATATTCCCTAGGACGCATCAGGCAAAAGTAAAATGAAGATTTCAGAGATTATGCTTACCGGTAGAGAAAAGAGGCCGCGAGAGTTTGGCCTCCTATGACCGAAGAAGAAATAAGCATGGTGTTTATGCGCACTTAGGAGTCGAAAGTTTATGACAAGATGATATCGGCGGTAAAGGCCCAGTTCGCTGACTTAGTCAAAATCGGAGAGATTGTGGAAGAAGGACTCCATAGTGGCAAGATTTCCAAGACCCCAGCTTCTTCAGGACCAACATGACCCCCAAGAAAAAGAGAGAGGAAGTATCTTCGGTGTCTTTCAATCCTAGTCCAAAACCACATAAACCCTTTGGAGCTAATTATAAGAAGCCATTTGTTCCAACAACCCCTCCCCCAGTTCCACAAAACCCTCAACCTATCTTCTATACACAACCAAATTACTAAGCTCCAATACCAAATGTGCAGCCCACATACCAAGCTCCAATGTTAAATATGCAACCCACCTACCAAACTCCTCCCCAGAAATTTTCAGTATACTAAAAGGCTCCTGAAAATCAGAACAACCATCGGGTTTCTCCTCCCGCTAACCCCGATCTCCCTCAACCAAATTTGGAAAAGAAAGTTCCTCGAACTTTTACTCAATTAGCCAAAACCCGAAATCAGTTATATGAAAGACTGAAGGCCACTGGATTAGTTCAGCCCATTCAGCATAAACCAGGCAACGTCAACTCTCCTTTATACAAAGCTGATCGATATTGTGCTTATCACTCTGGAGGCACTGGACACAACACAAAGGATTGCATCAATCTGAAGCATAAGATTCAAGATTTGATCGATCAAAAGGTAGTCACCTTAAAGATGGCGCTGCCAAATGTTAATAACAATCCACTTCTGAATCACGGAAGAGTCATTGTAAACATGGTCAAAATAGACGAAGAATGGTTCGCAAGCAAGTCCATAGTACCGACATGCCCTAAAAATCCTGAGGAATTGGAAAAGTCTATAGCCGTTTTGAGCATCGTGGAGAAGACGCAATTTGCTGTGTTGGTGCCAGCCAAAAAAGAGTTCATAATTGAAGACGACGCAACCCACAGCATGGCAAGATCTGGGAGAAGTTATGTCCCTGATAATCTGGTAGATGATGCTTACAAAAAGAGTTCCACAGAAAAGGCCAATCACCAAAGGGGAAGCAGAAGGGTTTTTGAGAAGAATGCAGCCAAAAGAGTACTCGATTGTGAAGCACTTGGAAAAGACCCCGGCTCAAATTTTTATCTGGGCATTTCTCATGAGTTCCCAGTACCACAGGCAGGCATTGCTTAGAGTCCTGAACGAAGCTTACGTGCCCACAGATACCAGTGCATAAAACTTGACTGCTATGGTAAGACAAGTTCTAGGAAGCCACTGCATCTGTTTCTGTGATGATGAGTTGCCTTTTGAAGGCGTGACGCACAACAAAGCTATACATATCACTATTTAGAGTCAAGAAAAGGTTGTGAATAAGGTGTTGATCGATGACGGATCAGGATTGAACATTTGTTCATTGTCAACACTGACACAGTTGGAATACGATTTGGGGAAGAACCGTCAAAGCAGGGTCAATGTGAGGGCCTTCGACGGAGGATAGAGAGATACCCTTGGAGAAGTCAACCTATACATCCAAATGGGACCCGCTAAATTTCAGACAGAGTTCCAGGTCATGGATATTACCACTAGTTATAATTTGCTTTTGGGACGACCATGGATCCACGAAGTTGGGGTCGTGCCATCAACCTTGCACCAAATGGTGAAGTTCTTTTGGGAAGGGCACAAAGTGGTAATCTATGGAGAGGGAAGCCACTTGAGTCTCCCGAACAGTTGTGTCCCCATAATCGAAGAGGTCCCGAAAGGAAGTGACTTCTACACAATGGAAATTGTGAATGCCACATAAAAGGACTTGGTTCCTCAAACTCCCATGCCACCCATTTATAAAATGCTTGCGACCACAATGCTGAGGTGTGGTTATGAGCCAGGCTCAGGGATGGGAAGGAACTCTGACGGTCGAATTGAACCTTTGGGCATCCCTGGATAGCTGAGCAAGCACAGATTGGGGTATGTGATCCAAGAAGATGAAACAAGAAACAAAGAAAAGAAGCAGTCAGGACTGCCTAAGCCACTTCCTCACTTGTACCAGTCATTTCCGGTTCATATTGGCCCTTCAAGCGACGGGTTAGAGGACAGGATCGGGAGGTTATTCAAAGAATGCGATGCTGTGATGGAAGAAGGTCCCGAAACAACCACAGTCAAGAACATCGAACTTGGTGAGAAGTTACAAAATAGGGTCGCCATTCCCCTCGCTAATCTCCGCTCAGCTGGGTAGACAAAGACTTTGTTTTACAAAAATCGGTGATGGTCCGGATGAGGCTCCGCGACCCGCCCTTTATGTTTTAAATTTCCTCGTACTATTTACTACTTTCCAAAAGGCATGAACCTACATTTATGTAGGTGGTAGCCATAGTTTGTAAATATTTTCAGATTTTAATGAAAGCCTCCTTATTTTGAAAACATTTGCCACTCAATTTGTTTATGCTTGCTTGTTATTATCTAACCTATTTTGTTTTGATTTCAGTAATAATAAAATAAAACCTTCCACTGTCATGTCATGTCAAGAGTTTAATGAATAACCCGAGGCAGATGATGATGGTTTTGAAGAATATGATGGTAAATTAACAACAGAACTAAAAGACTTTACTTTGAGAACCAAGAAAATCCTAACCTAGAGGAAATCGAGGCGGTCAATCTAGGAGACAAACAAGAGGTCAAAGAAACCAGAATTAGTGTCCACCTGACAGAAGTGCAGAAAAGAGAGCTTATCATATTACTCCGAGAGTACATCGACATATTTACTTGGGCCTATAGCGATATGCCAGGACTAAGCACATACATAGTCTCCCACAAGTTGCCTATCAATCCAGGGTTTGATCTAATCAAGTAAAAGATTTGAAAGTTCAAGCCAGATCTAAGTCTGAGAATCAAGGAAGAAGTGACCAAACAAATTCAATCTGGAGTTCTGGAAGTCACAAAGTATCTTACTTGGTTGGCCAACATCGTACCAGTTTCTAAGAAAGATCGAAAGATCAAAATCTGTGTCGACTATAGAGACATGAACAGGGCCAGTCCCAAGGATAGCTTTCCATTACCCAATATTCACATCCTTATCGATAACTGCGTGAAGCACGAGATGCAGTCAATCATGGATTGTTTTGCTAGTTACCATCAGGTATTAATGGACGAAGAAGATGCCGAAAAGACATCCTTTATCACACCCTTGGGTGTCTATCATTACCGGGTAATGCCATTTGTCCTTAAGAACGCGGGTGCTACTTATATGCGATCCATGACGACTATTTTCCATGACATGATTCACAAGGAAATCTAGGTATATGTGAATGATGTGATTGTCAAATCCCATTAGAGTTCGGATCACTTAACTCATCTAAGGATGTTCTTTGATCGACTGAGAAAATATAACCTGAAGCTGAACCCTGCAAAGTGTGCTTTTGGAGTACCAGCCGGCAAGTTGTTGGGATTTATAGTCAGTATAAGGGGCATCGAGCTTGACCCCGAAGACCAAGAAAGAAGTCATGAGTTTTCGGGGAATATTGAATTATATTAGTCAGTTCATAGCCCAATCAACGGTCATTTGTGAACCTATCTTTAAGTTATTGAAGGAAGATACGCCGACTAAATGGACCGAGGAGTGCCAACGAGCTTTTGATCTTATCAAAAACTATCTATACAGTCTGCCAGTATTGGTTCCTCCAAGAGAGGGAAGCCCATTATTGCTGTATTTGTCAGTTTCAAAAAATGCCTTTTGGTGTGTCCTGGGAAAACATGATGAAACTAGAAAGAAAGAACGAGCAATTTACTATCTGAGTAAGAAGTTCACTCTATGTGAGGCTCGTTATACTTTGCTAGAAAAGACTTGTTGTGCGTTGACTTGGGTCGCCCAGAAATTGAGGCATTATTTGGCGTCCTATACAATGTATCTCATTCCCAGAATGGACCCCCTGAAGTACATATTCCAAAAGGCCATGCCTACGGGGAAATTGGCCAAATGGCAAATGTTGCTATGTGAGTTCAACATTATAAATGTGACTCAAAAAGTAATCAAGAGACAGGCCTTAGCAGACCATCTAGCGGACAATCCGATTGATGAAGATTATGAACCACTCCGAACTTACTTTCTGATGAAGAAATCTTGTTCATAGGCGAGGATATTGATGAGTCATACCCTGGTTGGAGATTGTTCTTCGATGGAGCGGTCTACTTCAAACGTTTAGGCATTGGAGCAGTTTTGGTATTAGAAACTAGTCAGCAGTACCTGGTGACAGCCAAACTCCATTTCCTGTGCACTAACAACATGGCCGAGTATGAAGCTTGTATTCTCGATATTCAACTAGCTATTGATATTAATGTCCGAGAACACTTGGTCATCGGTGATTCTGATTTGCTAATTCACCAAGTTCAAGGTGAGTGGGCTTTGAAGAACCCCAAAATCATTTCGTACATGAAGATGGTCAAAAATCTGTGCAAAAGGTTCAGGAAGATTGAGTTCAAGCATACTCCGAGGATTCAAAACGAGTTTGCTGATACTTTGGCAACCATATCCTCCATGATTTATCACCCCAATCAGAATTATATCGATCCATTGGTAATAGGTCTCAAAGAACAACACGTGCACTGTGCGCAAGTCGAAGCAGAATCAGATGGAAAACCATGGTATTATGATATGAAGAGGTATCTAGAAGTTGCAGTCTATCCCGAAGATGCGACCGCCAACCAAAAGAAAACCATTCTCCTAATGGCCAACAACTTTTTCCTAAATGGAGAAATCCTGTACAAGAGGACTCCATACCTTGGATTCTTAAGATGCGTTGACTCGGTTGAAGCCACAAGGTTGTGAGAAGAAGTACACGCTGGAGTGTGTAGTCCCCACATAAATGGATTCACCCTAGCCAAGAAGATCTTGAGAACTGGATACTTTTGGATGACCATGGAAAATGATTGTAGCAAGTTCGTGCAAAAATGTCACAAGTGCCAGATCCACAGAAAATTGATTCGAGTGACACCTAACGAGCTTCATGCAATAACCGCACCTTGGCCTTTTGTATATTGGGTTATGGATGTCATTGGTCCCGTCGAGCCATCTGCCTCAACTGGCCACAGATTCCTTTTGGTAGCTATTGATTACTTCACCAAGTGGGTGGAAGCTGCTTCTTACAAATCCGTGAATAAGAAGGTCATAGCTGATTTTGTTAAGAATAACCTAATCTGCAGATTCGGGATCCCCGAGTCAATTATTACCGACAACAGAGCAAATCTAAACAGTCACTTGATGAAGGAAGTATGTGAACAAGTCAAGATCACCCACCGCAATTCGACCGCATACCAGCCACAAATGAATGAAGTTGTGGAAGCCGCCAACAAGAATATCAAGAAGATCTTGAGAAAGATGGTAGATAGTCATCGATCCTGGCATGAAATATTGCCTTATGCTTTGTTGGGATACCGGACGACTGTCAGGACTTCGACCAGAGTGACCCCTTATGTGTTGGTGTATGGTTCAGAAGCAGTGATACCCACTGAAGTTGAAATACCATACCTTAGAATCATTCAAGAAGCCGAACTAAACAATGAAGAATGAGTTCGCGCTCATCACGAGCAACTCATGTTGATTGATGAGAAAAGGATGAGTGCCATATGCCATGGTCAGTTGTACCAACAAAGAATGATTCGTGTATTCAACAAAAGAGTGAGCTCGCATGGTTTCCATAGGACAACTGGTTCTTAAGCGCATTTTTCCCCACCAAGAAAAATACAAAGGAAAGTTTGCACCCAATTGGCAAGGGTCGTATGTCGTTCAGAATGTGTTATCTGGAGGAGTTCTGATCCTATCCGAAATGGACGGTCAAGTACGGACCAAACCAATCAATTCTGATGTTGTGAAGAGATACTATGCTTAGGGATAACTTTCTTTAATTTCCTTTCTCTGTAATCGCATTTCCCTAATTGTAATCATTTTATGCCTTGTAATAGCTTAAAATATCCCTATCCTCCACGAACTACGTTTGACCTGAATTCTCAAGAATGAGATACGTAGGCAGCCTGTGTCGGCTTCAATCAATCACTTAGGAGAATCTATCTTTTTCCTTCCCTCATCCTGAACTATGTTTGACCTGAATTCCCAAGAATGAGATACGTAGGCGGCCTATGTCGGCCTCAATCATCCCTTTAGTTATTTCCATCACTCTCCCACTTCGAGTGGGGGAACTACGTTTGACCTGATTCCTGCCTCAACGGGATACGTAGGCACCATAACAGTTCGGTCATATCACCCCAGGAAATGGAAACTGGGGCAGAATTTTTGAGAAAGGAATCTCAAAAATTTGGAAGATGAAGGCCGTTTCCAATAAGAAAAGAGAATGCTTGTAGATACGTAAATGCCACAATGGTTCGACCGTATCGCCCAGGAAATGGGAACTGGGGCAGAAATTTTGAGAAAGGAATCTCAAAAATTTGGAAGACAAAGGGCATTAGACTCCGAAGAGTTCCCCAGCAAGAATGTGGAGTAGGTCGAAGAGTAAACAAAATAAATATCGAGAAAGAATCTAGCAATCCCCACAGAGTCTCAAGTCTCCTACCAAAGGAATAAGGTCCGCTATGAAACCTTTAACTGGGGCAGAAATTTTGAGGAGTACCTCAAAATTTCCACCAAGATTCATTAAAGAGTTCAACATCAAACTCTGAAGAATTCCTCAACACCAAAAGATCAGAGTCTACTTCAAAGAAATTCCCAAGTGGATTAATCCCCAGTTGTGACATATTTCTCGAAAATCATTTCCAAGTTCCCAAGCTAGGACGACAAAGGATCTTCGTAGTCATCCAGCAGTATGTCAAAAATGTCAAGACCTCGAATAAAAGACATTAATAGAGCTAGTACATGACATGACAGGCAGAGACCTTTCCAAAATATCCTTTTTCAAAGTCTTGGTTTTCCAAAGAACTTGTTTGAAAAAATCTTTACAAAAGATGAGTTTTACTCCTTTAATGTGATTTTGTATTATGTCTACCATGGCTCGGGGAGAGTCAAGGGGGACAAATACCCGAGGTTGGAAAGCACACGGAGAAGACAGAACCAAGAGCAGAAGATTGAAGGAGGTCAACACAGACCAGTCTCGACAAAACTAATAATTTTTCTGTGGATGCAGGTTATCCCCAAAAGTATACTAGAAAGCAGTCTCACGTTCAAAGAAACGCAATAAGACCAGATGCGTTAAATTTTGGTGAGAAAATCCCAAAACTGCAGAAAGAAGCCAAAGAGGCAAAAGTCCCTAAAGCGGACGAATTTTTTGGTAGTTCACATAAACTACCAGATAAAGAGAAACTGACAACGTTCTTAAGTCCCCAAAAGGATCAGGACATTTTGGTCAGCTTCAAATTGGGGTACCCAAAAAAAAGAGCAATGACACTCTCCACCAATTACCGATAAGCCAGGAATCACACCGAATAGACAATGTTCAAAAGCGGTATTTATGGCTGTCCCCGAAAGTGGGCACGACCATTTCGCTCACATTTTGAACCAAAGTTATTTTTATCAGCTTCATAGAAATTGTCTTTAAAGTCTTTCAAATTTCGACTGTAGTCACTAGTGAAAGCGACACTATGTCTACTAATCGTTTACCTTGAGCATAGGTACCTACAAAAGGAGTTAACATAAAGACCAACAGTGATGTTTTCCACAACTCCCCTATGGGACTACACGGCATCACATTTTTGCATTCATATTGCACCATGACACATTGCATCATGATGCATTGCATCATGTTGCACCATATTGCATCACATGGCATAGCATTATGTCCCATCATATCATAACATATTGCATTGCATCATATTATATTGTGTTGCATCGTATTGTATGACATCATATTGCAGGGACATTCATATTTGCATGCCGAGAGGGGCATGTCAAGAGGACCATGCGGAGAGGGCCATTCATATTTGCATGCCGAGAGGGCCATTCATAATTTCATGTCAAGAGGACCATGCCGAGAGGGCCATTCATATTTGCATGCCGAGAGGGACATGTGAAGAAGACCATGCCGAGAGGGCCATTCATATTTGCATGCCGAGAGGGCCATGTCAAGAGGACCATGCCGAGAGGGCCATTCATATTTGCATGCCTAGAGGGCCATGTCAAGAAGACCATGCCGAGAGGGCCATTCATATTTGCATGCCAAGAGCGCCATGTCAATAATACCATGCCGAGAGGGCCATTCATATTTGCATGCCGAGAGGGCCATGTCAAGAGGACCATGCCAAGAGGTCCATTCATATTTGCATGCCGAAAGGGACATGTCAAGAGGACCATGCCAAGAGGGCCATTCATATTTGCATGCCGAGAGGGACATGTCAAGAGGACCATGCCAAGAGGGCCATTCATATTTGCATGTCAAGAAGACCATCATCATCATATATCGCAGATACACATCCCCTGCGAAGACTATGTCCCTCTGCCAACTGGTTGAAAAAAAGATGACGTTCATGGGCGTCCCTAAGTCGCACTAGCTGCGCAGGATTGACCTTAGCATATTAACATCCGAGATTGCGTGAGACGGAGGAGTCTGGAGATAAGGATATCATCATCATTATCATTCATTATGTAAAATCTGTCATGCAGCATGTTTACATCCGAGATCGCGTGAGACGGAGGAGTCTGATGTCGAGGATATTTATGCACCTTTATTCGAAAGCATCAATCACCAAAAGATGCAGTTATATTTGATCATGTGGCAAAGGCCTTGCCACCCCAGAAATCAAATACCACTTGTCGTCAAGGTCTAAAGTCATATAGTCCGGGGGATGACTATAAGATGCTATCCGAATCGGACGATGAATCAGATTTTCCTAAATTAGAAGGCCAAAGGTCGTCTGTAAGTCACAACGAAGTCTGAAACCGGATAGTGTGCAAGATTGACCAAAACTTGACAGACTAAGAGTTATCTGTAAGATGCAGCGATATCTAAAATCATATAGTGTGCGAGATTACCTGAAGATTGACAGTTCAAGGGTAATGCGTAAGTCGCAATAATATCCAAAATTGGATAAAAGAGCAAGACTACCAAAAATTGATAGTCCAAGGGTTATCTATAAGCTGCGACATATCCACGTTGATATTGTGCAGGACTACCCAAAGGCTAGTAATTCAAGGGAAATCTGTAAGTCGCGTTACATCCAAGATTGGATAAAAGTGCAGTATTACCCAACAACTGGTAATTCGAAGGACATCTGTAAGCCGCCTCTATCCAAAGTCGGATGATGTGCAAGATTGGTCGAAAGCTGGTAAATTAAAGGTATCTGTAAGCTGCCTCTATCCAAATTTGGATGATGTGCTAGATTATCCTAAGGCCTGACAATTTTAGGGAATATCTGGTAGCCGTATCGATGCATATGATACACAAGATTCACCCCGAAGGCATATGCAAAAGACCACTACCAAAAGCCAAGAAGGTTGCCGCATTCAACAGAATGCCATTAAATAATCAAGAGGATCGCCACCATCAAACGACTACAAAGGTCATCATTATTCAAAAATTGCTACACAAGCAATCTTATATGATAGCCAAGAAGTATATCATGTTTGATCATCATGGAATCTGCCATTTTCTAAAACAGAGACAGGAAAGGACGTCATCTTCCTCAAGAAACAACATATAAGGAAAAAATGAGGTACGAAGCTGTCTCTCCTTATTGAGCTACTTTACTACTAATATTTTGTTTCAAAATATTACCGAGAACATCCAAGAGGATGAAAATCTCAAACCAGAACAACAGGTACAAAGCACATCAAAAGATGTCACAACCCGAGATTCAGACATAACCCAAGGATGAGGTATGGCCAAAAACTACCTCTCTGAGTGGAATTCTGTTACTTCTAAACATTTTGTTTTGAGATATTATCGAGAGCATCCGAGAAGGATGAAATTCTCAAAGAAAAACCACAGGTGCGGACTACACCAAAAATGACGCATCACAACGTGGAACTTTTTCTTAGCAGCAACTTGTGACACAGTCCAAAAGGGATATCAAACTCTTTGGACATGAAATGAGGAATAACTCACCACCGCCATAAAACCACACCCCTATCAGAAGGCATGTGGGTATTTCCTATCTTTGGGTCCCAGTTTTGCATCCAGGGTATTTTCTGAATCCACGCTGGATGCAATATTCCTTCTTTTTCAAATCCGGGCGACAATACACCTCGAGATTTGGAAATTATATCCATGTAGCTCTTATATATGAATGTGGGGGCCTCACATTTCTAATAGAGATAACTACAAGCCTCTTTTCCATAACTCAATCGCTTATCGCTCATCCCGAGCCAAAGGTCATCTTATCATAAAGATTACCTTTTTCATCGATTGAGTCAAACTACAAGCAGCCTGATTCCTAAAGTTTTTGGATATGTAGGTGGGATCCATGTTGAAAACTCAGCTGCATTCAAAATTCCCAAATCCTTTCACTCCACAGCTTTTCGGTCTCTCCGTACTCCAAAACTGGGAAAGTTTGGAATTCCTTAAAAATCATGCGTAAAATCAAGCGTCTTAAACTACAAGTGGCATGAATTCTCATATAACCTGAGATATGTAGAAAACTCAATACCGGAGTTCGGCTATGATTCCTTGAAACTCGTGCTAAAACTAACCACTTTCCTAGGATGAATATGTGGCCGGATAAAAATTGGGAACGTCAATTCCCTTTGCCTAGGGTTCATTACACTCACCCTACCCAAAGGGAGGGGCAGTTTTTGACACCTAATTTTTACCCTCTACATTACGAATTAATCTTGAGCCTTGTTAAGTTTTAAATAATTTTTTAAAATAATTATTTTGTTTAAAGGGATAAATATTTTCAAATCAGCTTTACAAATAGTTCTGAGTAATGATTTATATTTAAATATTTAAATATGTGAAATTTATATAAATTACTTAAAGAATCATTTTAAAAAAAAATTGATTTCATAAGAAAATCTCTTTAAAAGATTGAACATTTAATTTTCCTCCAAAATTAATTCAAATGGGAGTTAGCTGAATATTTGATTTTATAATCAATTAAAGAGGTAATTATGTGTCAAATATGATAATTATTTTGAATTTTTTTAATTTATTGAAGCTCAAAATTAATTTCAATTAATTCATCCCTAAGCCTAAATATTTCAATTGTAGCCAAAATCTGCATATTCTTTCCTAATTTGGTTATTTCCTATACCTAAAGCGGCCACATTTTAAATCCACCTTATAACATCCTCCACCAGACCCCTTTGTTTTCAGTCACTTGGGCCAAATACCCGTCTGACCCACTCATATCACCCTTCAACCTGCCTGAGCCCAACCCAATTCCCTTATGTTCCTCTTTCTCTCCTCTCACCCCAACATTCCCTCAGCCCAATACCCAAAATCTGACCCAGCCCAATTTCCTTTTCCCCATCAGCCTATATCTATATACACACTCACTCACATATATTCCTCACATATACCCACTTAAATCCCCCAACGCACCCCACATGTCCACTATTTCCACAAAAAGAATGCGGTGTATGAGGGCAACGCACCTCGTACAACCAACACAGCTCACACCACCTCACCTCCCTTTTCACTTCATCTCCTTCGTCTTTCTCTCTCAACAACCACACGAAACCCAAACTCCATCCACCACTCCAGCTCCAAAATGACAACAGCAACAACTTTATCCTCCCAAACCCCCGTTAAAATTCCCAAAATCCATCCAATCCTCCGTTAAGGCTGTGCTGGCAAGGTCCAGAAAACTCTAGAAGCGGCTAGGTGTCACCTCCTCTGCTAAATCGGTAAAAATTTGTATAAATTCGTACAAGTTTTTTGCTGTGAACGTTATCCAGCAAAGGACATTCAAATTCCCTTCAACAAAAATCCCAGAAATACCCTTTGTTTCCCCTTTTTTCACCCAAAAATCCCCTATAAATACCCCCCTAGTTGCATGTGAAGGCAGCTGATTTCGGGGAAAAATTGAGGGTTCTGGAGAATCGATTTCTCTAACCCTACGTAATCGGTCAGCTATTTTAGAGAAGAAACACTTAAAGTTAGATTCCGATGAGTTCTAATCATCAAATCCCGGCGGTTATAAGAGTTTCCGGCAAGCTCAAAGTCACAGGTCGCTGCACCTAAAAAGGTATACCCTTTCACTCTCTTCTCTCTTTACTGTTTTCTTTCTTTTTACACTATGTGAGATCTGAGTTTAGTAAATATGGATTCTGGGCATATGTGTTGTTTTGATACTATCTTTCTATGATTTAAGACTGTTGCTGTTGTAATTCTTGAGTAGAAATTTCATTATAAATCTCGTAGTCTTCATTAGCTTGTCTGGGTTGTGAAACCAGTAGACGTGAGTGTAAAATCTATTGTTAAACTCATTGATAAATTCTATGAATATGAGTGTGGACTTTGTTATTAGGATTTAGGATAAGAAATGCTTGATAGATACTTGACTTTTTCCTGTTTGTCCTTAATTTCTTTTGTCTTGCTTTTATTCTGTTTTCTTCTTCTTCTTTTTCCTTCACTGATTTGTCTATGCTAAAATGGCTATGTGTTGACACCAACTCGTGTATGTGAATTGGTTAAATATTAGATGCAGTTTTTCTCATGTTAAGGTTGATGTTTGTTGTAATTTCTGAGTATTGATTCCTCTTGGAAACTTCATAGTTTCACTGGTTTTCTGTAAGACTTGGGTAACATGAAAATGCTATGAATATAGGTTCAAGACTTGTTGTTGGAACTAGATGACATGGAATGATCAATTTTGTTCCACCCCTTCCTGTTTTTTCCCTGTTTCTTTTGACTTTATTAAAGCTCTTATCCTGCTTTTTCTTTCTTCTTCTTTACTGTTTTTGATCATGTTAAAATGACTATGTGTGAGGTTTGTTAGTCAAGGTTTAGAGCCTGCCTTGGTTTGGTTTGGAAAATTTGAATCCTATGTTGTTGTATGCATATCTTTAAGTGGTATATGAGTTCTTGTTGTGATTAGGAACTAGAGATGAGTCATATCCCTTTATGATATGCTCTTCATCTTTGCAAGTTCCCCTATTCGACCCTTTAATACATACTAATTTCATTGCCCCCTTGTATACTACATGCTCCACATGAACATTGAAACTAGTGTGATTTAGCTGTTGTTTTGGGCATGATATTACTTCAAGTCTGGTCTATTTGCAAAGGCTATGTTAGATTAATAGTTTTGGTTCTTCCAATGATAAAGTTTCCTCTATAACCCTCCCCCTCCGGCTCTCATATGATTTTCAACTAGTTATACATTTGTGATTGATGTCTACCCTATTAAAATTTGTCCAGCCTTCTTGTTCCCTCTTCCTGGCCTGTTTTTCTTTTGGTAATATGTGATATTAAGATCATGTTCCTTAGCTAGCTTTTCCAAAATCTAAGTAATTTGGTGTTAAACTACCCTTAAGATTTTGGTTCAGTAAGTCCTTCTATGGCTAAAATCTGCATTTTTATGTTTAACCTTCAAGATTTGGGGTATTGAATATAACTTAGTGAATAACGAGTATGTTTGAGACTATTTTGTGCCTCCATGATAACATGTTATGCCTCTTTTCAAAATTTGTGCATATGAGTATATGATTTATTTCCCTTCTTTATCCCCCTTGGCTTCTAAAAAAATGATAAATTCAAATGAATAGCCTTTGTTGGTGTTTGGGTTGAAGGTTTGAAATATTGTGAATATGAAAGCATGATCCTTATTTGTTTAAAATTAGTGGTTTGTTTTCTTAGACTAGTCTAAATATCCTATTTCGTATGTTTAAACTTGGGATTGCCAACTAATTTCAAACGAACCAACTGTTACAAAAATTATACTCTTTAAGTATGAAATCTGTATATTGTTTGATTGTTTCTTGCTTAATTTTATTTAGACACATACTAATCCTTATTTTTACTTCTCTCTTTTTGTGCATGATAATATGGTGGAGTCCAATTGGACTCCCAAAACCTCCTTTGCATTTTTTTGTGGGGCCTAGCCCAACCCTGTCTGGGTCAGCCTGATCAAGTCCAAAGGGACTGAACCTATGGAGATGAAGCAACAACACTTGAAGAAAAATGGGCCAAGCCCAAGCAGATTGCACAACAGCCTAAAGAGTCCAAAACAGACTAAGTGATAGATGGTCTAAAGCCCATAATGTCGAGTAGCAGCAGCAGCCCAAAAAGGGCAGAAAAATTGGGAAAAAAAATGGACCAAGTCCAAAGAACGGCGGTGGGCCTAAAGAGGGCCCACACACTAGAAATTAGGACAGGATTAGTTAGTAATTTAATTATGTCTTAAATTCTTAATTGTTAATTAGTTTTAATTGTATAACTTGGACTGACTTTGTAAACTTAGTTGAATTATTCCTAAACAAAGTCAATATTTCTGTTTAAATGTTTTTAAGATTAAATACTGCTTTATTTACTTCAACTGTTCGTAAAAGTTTTTTTTCAATCAAATATCAACTCTTTTTCCTTCATTTGTAAAAACAACTCTTTCATATATATTATCTCCTTTTAAAATCAACATTTTATAAAAATAAGATGTTTTTTCATACAAATCAACTCCCATTTTCAAAAGTTAGACAACAAGTTAGTTTTTCAAACAAGCCCGGGAAACCGCGAGTTAGCAGATACTCTTGGTGCCTTAACACCCTTCCAAGAGTATTAACCCTTACCCTTACCCTTAATCTCTTAGTTTTTGAAACCTTTATCTGTTTTGGGGTTTTGAAAATTCTTATAAGTTTTTTCTTGGTTTTTACTTTATAAAAACTAAGTGGCGACTCTTGCTTTAAATTAAAGATGTTTTGGAAACTTTAATTAGATTTTTGAAATGATTTTCAATAAACAAGTCATTTTTTTTGTCCTTACCAAAAAAGGATCAAAACACTAGGTCTGATGAAACCTTTGTCTAAAAGGTCTTTCAACTGTTCTTTAAATTTTTAAGCTCTGCTAGAGTCATTCTGTAAGGAGGAACAGATATAGGTTGCATATCTAGGAGAAGGTCTATCCCAAAGTCAATCTCCTACTCAGGAGGGACTCTGGGGCAGATCCTCAAGAAAGACCTCAGGAAGCTCTCTTACTAAAGGAACTGACTGGAGTGATGGGGTTTCAGACCCAAAATCCATAACCTAAACTAGATGATAGACATAACCCTTAGAAATCATCTTCCTAGCCTTGAGATAAGATATGAAATGACCCTGAGGTTGGAGGACTAGTCTGCCACTCTAAGACAGGATCATTTGGAAACTTGAAGCTGACTACTCAGGTTCGACAATCAATCGAGGCATAATATGCATATAACCAATCCATAACAAGAATGACATCAAAATTAGTCATCTCCAACTCTACTAGATCAGCTGAGGTGACTTTATGAAGGACTGAGATAGGATAATTTCTGTAAATTCTCTTGGTTAGTACTGACTCACCAATATGAGTGGAGACACAAAAGGGTTCTAGGAGTTGTTAAGGACTGACTTCAAACCTGCAAGCAACATAAGGGGTCACAAATAACAAAGAAGCTCTGGGGTCTAGTAAAGAATAAACATCAAGAGAAAATATAACACACCAGGATCTAAACCAACTACTTGACTGTACTCAGCAGAACAATTTCAGAAAAATTCAAGTTCCCAGGAACACGAGTCAAACCACGGATCGTCATTTGGAACCACGGTCCATCCTATGAACTCATGCTCCCCTTTTCCAAAGGACCCTCAGTTTAGGGTCCAGGAAACCACAAGTCATATCATGAACCACAGTTCAAAACCACGGTCTATCCTTTGACTCATGGAATCCTCATATCAGAAGACCTTAGTTTAAGGCGCAAAGACCACGAGTCAGATCACGAACTGTAGTTCACAACCACAGTCTGTCCTGTGACTCATGGAATCACGACATAAGAGAACCCATAGAACTCAAGGATAGAACAATGACTCAGTCAACGGTCCATCGTTCAGAACTATGGTCTATCGACCAATCTATGGTACCTGAGTCACGGATTTCAGCAGTCCTTTTTTAAAATTCCCAGGGGTATTCTAGACTTTTCCTATCTCTTTTAAGGCCTAAGCTACGTCATTTTTCTTAGTCTAAGCCTAGTTAATAAGTCAAAAACTACCTAAATCTCTCTTTCTCCTAAGAATCATTCGACACTTAGAAAAAATAGAGAAAAGAAGAGACAATTTTGTCAAGAACAAGCAGAAGGTTTTCTTCAAGCTAAGTCCTACGAACCCAAAGATTTCATAGTAGAACCTTCTTCCAAGTAAGTGGGGTTTTATCACTGGGTTCCTTTCACCCATTGAATCCCTAGATTCAGTCCAGTTCCTCAGTTCTCAATTAGTTCTTCAGACCTAGGGTTCCTAAACTTTATGAAACCCTTGCAATTCAGATTCTATTGCTTGTATGATATTTATTACATATTTTCTTGGGAACCTAGGATATTCATGTGTACAGAGCTCAATAACCCTAGCTTGTGCAAATTCCAGTACTCATAAGTTATACTTGATAGTAGGATGATTCAGACAGCTATGCTTCAAAATTGGAATGCTATTAATTTCAGTATTATTAAATTGCATTCTCAGATGATTATAAGTATTTGATCTATCCACTATTTTAGATTTTGCATTCATTTCTTATGTATTCAGTTGGGAGTAGAGTTAGCACCGAGTGGACGAAGGGATGAAAGATCACCCACAAGTTTAGGCTGAGACCTTTGGTAGCAGTCTCTGAGTCCCGAACTATGACGCCACCGTAGGTTCTGAAGGAGTCACCTATCAGATTAGGCTTGACACCCTTGTCCCTTATGTACATCAATTTATTGGATCCACGTCAAATTTGTTTGTACCTTTGGCAAAGTATGAACACCCTTCCATTCAGGGTTACAGGTTGGCCTCACTGTTAGCTCAGCTTGGGGTATGTCGGTTAATAGTAGCTCCCAAAGTCAGACTCATATTGCATTGACCTTCTACTCAGTATCTATTTCAGTTATTCAGTTCAGTTCAGCATGTTATAGTATTCATGTTAGCTACTTGGTCACTGCATTCAGCTTATCCTTCAGTTCATGCTTTAGTGTGTATTTCCATGTTCAGTCTTTGTGTTGTACAACTTTTCATATATACCGCATACTCACTACATTCGGAGTACTTATGCATACTTTTATGCTATATCTTGTCATGATGTAGGTTCAGGCGATCATCATCTAGACCGCGCTTAGTGCAACTTTCCAGTCATCGCTCAGCAGCTCAGTGGTGAGTCCTTATCATTCGAGGATGATAGTTATGCTTACTTCATTAAGTTTTATATTTTAGTTTCATACTATTAGAGTTAGCTGGGGGGGCTTGTCCCAACAACTCACATCAGTTAGAGGCTTTCAGACATAAAACTAGAATTAGCTAATGGGGTGTCAGTTTTATTTTCAGACTTACTATATTCTCATTTTCATTATATATTCAGACATTTTTGGATTATTTATTTCCCAACTTATATATCGAGATCAGTTTAGTTTTCCGCACAATTTGTATATTACCAAAATTTGTCTAGATATGTCAGACCATGGGTTAGCTTGGGGTCACTTATGATACTAAGCATTGTGTTACGTCAAGGAGGTAGCCTTGAGGTGTGACAAACTTGGTATCAGAGTATCAGGTTCAAGTGTCCTAAGATGTCTGAAAGCCACGTCAAGTAGAGTCTTCTTCATGGGGGTGAAGCGTGCCACACTTATGGTGGAGAAGCTATGAGACGTCATTAGGAAAAACTTCCATTACTTCTTTTCCATATCATGCCATAGGGTATAAACTTTATTTAATCTCCTTCTTATTCATGCTCTACACATTTCAGTGAATGTCTCCTAGAAAATCCAACACAAGGAACCAGCAGGCACCAGCAGCTCCAGCAGACCCTCTGAATGAGCAAGTCACTCATGCCGAATTCAGGAATGTTTTTCAGGTGCTTTCTCAGGCCATGACCGCTCAGGTTAACCAGCAAGCTATGGAACCAGTTCCATCTCAGACTAACTCTGCCGCAGCTAGAATTCGATACTTTACTCGGATGAACCCTCCAGAGTTTCATGGGTCCAAGTCCGAAGAGGATCCACAGGAATTTCTTGACGAAATTCAAAAGGTGACAAAAATTATGGGTGTCACTCTAGTCAAGAGTGCATACTTAGCCGCTTACTAGCTGAAAAGAGTGGCTTATACTTGGTACCAGCAGTGGAAGGAGTCTCATTGTACTAATGCAAGTCCAGTGGATTGGAACCACTTCAAGACTACATTTTTGGACAGGTTTTTCCCACTTGAGCTCAGGGAAGCTAAGGTCAAAGAGTTCATCAACCTGAAGCAGAATGATATGAGTGTGAAAGAGTACACACTCAAGTTTACTCAGTTGTCTAGGTATGCTCCGACAATGGTAGTTGACTCCAGGGCCCGTATGAGTAAGTTCATATTCGGTGTGTCTGATGATATGGTCAAGGAGTGCAAGAATGCTATACTGGTTATGGAGATGGATATTTCTAGGTTGGTGACTTATGCCCAACAGATCGAGGAGGAGAAGAACAAGGAAAGGGGAGGAGACAGCAAAAGAGCTAGAAAAGGTTAATTTAACTACCTTCAGCAGAGGTTAGATGGTTGTTAACACTCTCAGTTTTATCAGAAATCTTTAGCTCCAGCCCCATCCTCTACTAGTGCTCCAGTGCCTAAGTCCAAGCAAGATAGGTCACTAGGCTCTAAGTCCCAAGGTACAGTCACTAGCGGGCACACTCATCCAGTTTGCAAGAAGTGTGGTAGGAACTACCAAGGTGAGTGTATGGAAGGCATTGGTAATTGTTTCGGGTGTCGTAAGCCAGGCCACATAATGAAAGAGTTCCTAATAACTTCTCAGAAGGGCAGGGATACTCGCCCGTAGAATCAGGGTAACTGCATGATAGTTCCAGCAGGTCGCCCAACTTAGTAGGCTGCCTCATCTAGTGCAGGTGGCGGTCAATGCTAGAATAGATTGTATGCCCTTCAGACTCAACAAAACCAGGAGGATTCTCCCGATGTGGTCACAGGTATGTTACAAGTCTTCCACTTGGATGTTTATGCATTGTTAGACCCAGGAAGTACCCTTTCTTTTGTAACTTCTTATATAGTAGTAAATTTTAGTGTCATTCTAGAAATCCTCCCAGAACCTTTCTCAGTCTCAACTCCAGTTGGTGATCCAATTATAGGTAGATGGGTATACAAAAATTACCCTGTCACATTTTCCAAGAAAGTCACCTCAGCTAATCTTGTAGAGTTAGAAATGACTGACTTTGATATTATTCTAGGCATAGATTGGTTACATTTCTATTATACCTCAGTTGATTGTAGAACTAGGATCATTTGGTTCTAGTTTCCAAATGAGCTAGTCTTAGAGTGGAAGGGTAATACCTCAGTAACTATAGGCCAATTCATCTGTTACCTTAAAGTCAGAAAAATAATTTCCAAAGGGTATATCTATCATCTTGTTTGGGTTAAGGATTCAAACTCCAAGACCCCAACTCTTGAGTCTGTCCCAGTGGTGAATGAATTCCCAGAAGTGTTTCTAGAAGATCTTCCTGGAGTTCCTCCTGAAAGGGAAATCGACTTTGTAATAGATCTCCTTCCAGATACACAGCCTATTTCGATTCCTACTTACAGAATGGCTCCAACTGAGCTTAAGGAATTAAAGGAACAATTGAAAGACCTTCTATATAAGGGCTTTATTAGACCCAACATCTCTCCATGGGGTGCTCCTATGCTTTTTATGCGTAAGAAAGATGGTTCTCTCAGGATGTGCATCGACTACCGTCAGTTGAACAAAGTCACAATCAAGAATAAGTATCCCATCCCCAAGATTAATGGCTTGTTCTACCAGCTTCAGGGTGCTAGTTGCTTCTCTAAGATAGACCTCAGATCCAGCTATCATAAGCTCAGAGTCAGATTTTGTGACATTTTAAAAGCAGCCTTCAGAACTCAATATGGTCACTATGAATTTATAATTATGTCTTTTGGACTAACGAATGCTCCTGCAACTTTCATGAATTTGATGAACAGTGTGCTCAAGCAATATATAGACTTGTTAATCATTGTCTTCATCTATGATATACTCACATATTCTTGAAGCAAGGAAGAGAAGGCAGACCATTTGAGAGTGGTGTTGCAAACTCTCAAGGATCGCTAGTTATTCGCCAAGTTTAGTAAGTGTGAATTCTGGTTGAAATCAGTTGCTTTTCGTGGTCATGTGGTGTCTAGTGAGGGAATCTGAGTTGATTCTCAAAAGACTGAGGCAGTGAAGAACTGCCCAGACCCACCTCTTCGATAAACATCATAAACTTCTTGGGTTTGGCCGGTTACTACAGGAGTTTTATTGAAGGATTTTCATCCATAGCTGCCCCATTGACTAAGTTGACTCAGAAGAAGGTTAAGTTTTAGTGGTCAGATGAGGCTGAGAAGAGTTTCCTAGAGTTGAAAACCAGGTTAACTACAGCTCCCGTGTTAACTCTACCAGAGGGTGCAGATGGCCCCGTATGAAGCACTTTATGGACGTAGGTGCAGATCACCAGTTGGCTAGTTTAAAGTAGGTGAAGCAGCATTGATTGGGCCTAATTTAGTTTATGAGGATATGGATAAAGTTCAAATTATTAGGGAAACGTTGAAAATAACTCAGAGTCGTCAGAAGTCCTACGCAAATGAGAGGAGAAGGAATTTAGAGTTTCAGATTAATGATTGGGTTTTTCTGAAAGTATCACTCATGAAGGGTGTGATGAGATTTAGAAAGAAAGGGAAGCTCAGTCCCAAATACGTAGGTCCTTACAAAATCTTGAAAAGGGTTGGTAATATGGCCTACGAGTTAGAGTTTCCAGTAGAACTAGCAGTGATTCACCCAGCTTTCCATATTTCTTTGTTAAAAAAGTGGGTTGGTGATCCATCATCGATTGTGCCCTTAGAAAGCGTGGCTATGAAGGATAGCCTCACCTATGAGGAGGTCCCAATCAATATTCTTGACCGTCAGGTTCGTAGGTTAAGAAATAAGGAAGTCACTTCAATGAAAGTACTTTGGAGGAATCAGTCAGTTGAGGGAGCTACTTGGGAAGAAGAAGCAGCTATGAAGGCCAGTTTCAGCTTGAGGTAATAGTTCCTCTCTAGTCTCTCAGTTTTCTCTTGTGCATCTCAGTATTAGTATTATGTTTCCTTCATTTTTCCCGCATTTTGAGCATACTTTCATGTCCTTAGAACTCAATTCAGTTAGATATCAGTTTCTAGTATTCAGTAGGTAAGGATTGCAGCTCTTTCCCTCAAAACTCAGCTTGTTTAGTCTTCATTTGAGGATGAATGATCTCAACAGGGAGATATTGTAATACTCCAGGATCTGAACCAACTACTTGACTTTACTTAGCAAAAAAAATTTAGAAAACTTTAAGTTACCAAGAACCACGAGTCAAACCACAGATCGTCATTTGGAACCACGATCTGTCCTGTGAACTTGTGGTCCCCTTTTCTAGAGGACCCTAAGTTTGGGGTCCAGGAACCACGAGTCAAATCACAAACCATAATTCATAACCACGGTCCATCCTTTGACTCATGAAATTGTCAGATCAGAGGACCCTCAGTTTAGGGCCCAGCGACCACGATTCAGATTACGAACCGTAGTTCAAAACCACGATTCGTCCTGTGACTCATGGAATCATGACATAAGAGAACCCCCAGAACTCAAGTACAAAACCATGACTCATTTAATGGTCCATTATTCAAAACTATGGTCCGTCGACCAATCTCTCAGCAGTCCTTTTTTAAAATTCCCAGGGTATTCTGGACTTCTCCTATAGCTTTTAAGGCCTAAGCTACGTCATTTTTCTTAGTCTAAGCCCGGTTAATAAGTCAAAAACTACCTAAATCTCCCATTCTCCTAAGAATCATCCGACACTTAGAAAAAATAGAGAAAAGAAGTGACAGTTCTCTAAAAAACAAGCAGGAGGTTTTCTCCAAACTCAACCCCAAGAACCCAAAGATTTCACAGTAGAACCTTCTTCCAGGTATGTGGGATTTCATCAGTGGTTTCCTTTTACCCATTGAATCCCTAGATTCAGTTCAGTTCCTCAGTTCTTAATTAGTTTTTTAGACCTAGGGTTCCCAAACTTTTTGAAACCCTTGCAATTCAGATTTTATTTCTTGTATGATATTTATTACATATTTTTTTGGGAACCTAGTATATTCATGTGTACAAAGCTTAGTAACCCTAGCTTGTGCAAATTTCAGTACTCATAAGTTATACTTGCTAGTCAGATGATTTAGATAGTTATGCTTCAGAATTTGAATGCTATTAGTTTCAGTATTATTATATTGCATTCTCAGATGATTATCAGTATTTGAGCTATTCAGTATTTTAGATTTTGCATTTATTGCTTATGTATTCAGTTGGGAGTAGACTTAGTACTGAGTGGACGAAGGGATGAAGGCTCATCTGCCATTTTAGGCTGAGACCGTTGGTAGCAGTCCCTGAGTCCCAGAACTACGACGCCACCATAGGTTCTAACAGGGTCACTCGTCATATTAGGCTTGACACTTTTATCCCTTGTGGACATCAGTTTAGTGGATCCACGTCAGATTTGTTAGTACCCTTGGCAAGGTATGAACACCCTTCATTCCAGGGTTACAAATTGGCATCATAGTTAGCTCATCTTGGGGTATGTCGATTAATAGTAGCTCTCACAGTCAGACTCATATTTCATTGACCTTGTACTCAGAATCTATTTCAGTTATTCAGTTCAGTTCAGCATGTTATAGTATTCATGTTAGCTACTTGGTCACTTCATTTAGCTTATCCTTCAGTTCATGCTTTAGTATATATTTCTATGTTCAGTCTTTATATTGTATAGCTTTGCATATATCCCGCATGCTCAGAACATTCAGAGTACTGACGCATGCTTTTATGCTACATCTTTTCATGATATAGGTTCAGGCTTTAAGCATCCAAACCGCGCTTAGTGCGACTTTCCATTCCTTGCTCAGAAGCTCAGTTGTGAGTCCTCATTATTCGAGGATGATAGTTATGCTTACTTCATTCAGTTTTATATTTCAGTTTTAGACTATTAGAGTTAGTTGAGGGGATTGTCCCGTCAACTCACATCAGTTAGAGGCTTTCAAACATAAAACTAGAATCAACTATTGGGGTGTCAGTTTTATTTTCAGACTTACTATATTCTCATTTTCATTATATATTCAGATAT
>QJPP01001689.1:0-65175 GCA_003996215.1 Jaltomata sinuosa | reverse complement strand
TTTTGAGCTTATGTTGAAACGATTGACTGTCTGGATCCTTGAATGTCATTGTGTGATTATGATAGGAATAAGTATGCTTAAGCCGAGTTGTTGTCTTGATAGTCGGTAGTGGTATAGTTTCTTGGTGCTAAGTGTGTGTGAGCGTATTGTTATAAATTCTTACTCTGTGCATGCATCTAGAACTTGCCCGGTCTATTTTGTTAAAGTTCGAAGTTTGGTTGCTTAGGAAAGGATCACACGCCCTTTTTGTGTGCAGTCCACTTAACCTATAAGACCGTCCAAGTGCAAATAGTCCCTTTGAACCCTGTTTGAGCCATAATTGACCTTGTTCTTTCAATAACATGTCACCGTTCCTGTTTAACTTTGAAACCCTATTTTGGCCCTAGTCCTTCCTTGGACATCGTGCACCTCAACTCAGGCAATCAGCCTAAGTTGAGGGTGGCTACTATAGAGGTGAATGATAAGAAAAAAAGGATGGAGAAGATTGGTTGGGAATAGAATAAAAATTCGGGTGTGTGCCTAAGAAAAGAAAAGAAAAAAAAAGAAAGAGGTGAAAAAGATCGAAAAAGTAATAAAAAGAATTGTCAAAATAAAGAGGCCGCACCTATAGCTAGAGAGAAGGAAATAAAAAGGTGAATAAGGATGGACAAAGTAAAGTATGTGGTAATAAGACGTCGGTGGTTCCAAGGAGGGCTTAGTCACTAACCCCTAAATGTATCCTACCTGCACCTGAAGCCTCATTACAAGCCAAAACAAGTCCTGTAGTGATCCTGAGCGGCTTTCTGAAGAACTAAAATAGAATAGTAAGGGCAAGCCTATGGTATCACATGTGCATTGTTTGAAATCGTTTGTGAGTGTGAGCGCTTACCTAGTCCCAAATCTTGTGTGTGGGATTTCTTTGTGGTGAGGGCACCAATATTCCTGTATTCTCTACTGATTGTTAGGATAGCTGCACGTATGTATGTAAAGTGTTCTATCATATCGGAATGACATGTTTGGATCCTTGCAAGTTAGTGTTTCATACATTTGTTTGCTACGAGGGAGCTTGAATTAAAATTGAATAAAATGTTGAATGACCATGAGTTGCTAGAGACACGAGTTTGTTTTCTTAGTTGAGTCGTTATATTGTTTTTGTGTCATGTTGCTTGAGGACAAGCGAACATTTTAAGTTGAGGGTGTTGATGTGCCGCCATTTTACGGCACTTTCGACGTCTCTAAACTAAGAACAATCGTACGTTTTCAAGCAACCATCGTCGTTTTTGATGGTTTTATGTTATATTTGTAGGAAATGGAGACAAACACGGAAACAGAAGGAAATACGGGCAAAAAGATATTCTGGATAAGAGTGACGGCCTGAGTGACAGTCCGTCACACATGTGACGGTCCGTCACATGTGGCCGTCAAGTGGAGGCAGTTCACTGCCTAAGGGTGACGGTTCCGGCGACGGTCCGTCAAGCCAGTGACGGTCCGTCAGCCTGGCCGTCACACCTAGGCAGTCCGCTACGCGGAATCCGAGCATTTTTTGGTTTAATTCCTGGACTCCTATAAATACCCTATGTTAGGTTTATTTTACATATTCATTACCCAATAGTTTTAGAAGAGTTTTGAGAGAGAAATTGAGAGCAACAACACGTTTTCTCTTCTTGAAATCGTGTTCTTGAATTGTTCTTGGGATCTTGGTTCTTGTTCTTGGATTATTGAAGCTTGTTTTCATTATATTGTAAGAATCTTTTCTCTTTATTATGAATATGACTTTCTTCTCTTCTCCTAATAGCATGAGTAACTAAACTCCCACAACTAGGGTTGTGGTAGCCATGGCAAAAGTAGCGTTATAGATTCTGGGTAGAGTCGAGTTCAATATATATGTGGTCACGTTGTTAATCATTCATTATTTAACGTTTTCTAGTGGTTGCAAACATTAGAACATGCCTAGGTTTAAATTTGCTTGAGTAAAGAGATTAAAACTGGGAAACTTGATTAACGACGAGGATTCGAGACTACTAACTCTCGTCATATGATTAATGCTGTAACTAGATTAATCTACTTGGTGTTTAGGATTGAAATATAAACGCACACCTTTTCAAGTTCGAGAGAATTGAAAAGTAAATTCATCTATTTGGTTGAGAAACGTTTAGATGATACCATTAATTCAATCACATCGTGATACGCATATAGAAAGAACCCGGTTAAGCTTAGAATCGACATCGTTACCAACGCCATGGTAAACACTTCCCTAGTTCATTCTCCTACTGATTATCTCCCATATATTATTGTTTGTTTTTGTTTACACATTGTTCACACAAAACCCCCCTTTATTTACCAGAAACTATTGACCATTAGTCAACTAATTCACTAAAGACTTAACTTTCACCATATTCTCTGTGAGATCGACCCCAACCTTTGTTGGGTTCTATATTTGACAATGATCGCTTACGCTTCTTAATTGGAGTGGTACTTTGAGCGTTATCAGATTCCACCCTTGTTTGCTTTGTGTTAAGTGTACACTCCGGTTGTATAGGCGGCCGGAGGGTTTGTTTTCACTTGATTATGTTCCTCGATTGTATGAGCGGCCGTTGGGACTGTAGGTAGATTATATTACTCTCCGTTATTTTATAGATATTGTTATAGTCCTTGGTTCTTGGTGGATTGGTAAGTTTTATCCTGTTGAGGCTCTGAGTTTGGGATGGAGTATTGAGGGGCTAGCGAGTCCTATATCATTGAGGCATTATTGTGTGTCCTTCTGAGCGGATTGTGGGTTTTGGTTCCTTTTCTATATCTTGATTTGAGTAGAGACTCTTGGTTCTTGTGGCTTAGTTATTCCATTCCAGGTTATAAATTGTGAGATTGATCTCGGTTTATGCTTATCTTGGGAATTTGTGGTTTTTAGTATGTTTCTGTTATTGTTTGGCTTCTAGTTGATTATGTTGGCCTACTTCCTTTGTTTCCATTTTTACTTGAGGTTACCGGTATACCGCCATGTTTCTAACTCTCTCTCTTTATTTATACTATTGTTGCAAGGATTCAGGTGTGTTCTTCTTCCTTACACCTGTGTTTCTCTGTATGTATACCTTCTGAGCTACCATTTTATGCTTATAACTCTTTGGTTGTCTATTCTTTTTGTGCTAGTTTCTTGTGCTTCTTCTTTGATTTTCCGTGACTGCTTTCTTGCTATCTGCTATTTACTGCCTTTATATCTTATATACGCTCAGTCGATCGATGATGCCTACTGAGTACCCGCTGTTTCAGTGCTCATACTACACTTCTGCATCTTTTTGGTGCATATATTCATTGAGCTTTCGCCGTTGATCGCATTGGAGACTCGTGCAACTTTTGGACATTCGAGACTAGGGTGAGCACCTGATAGTCGGGGCTTGTTTACATCTCATCTGTTGTACTGTTATCCTTGTACTTTCGGAGACAGTTGTACTTATCTTTTGTTACTTCTGGCACTTGTTCTCTATTAGAAGCTTATGTACTATCGATACCAAGTCTTGGGGTTGGTGTAGTCTCTTTATGTATATATTTAGATTTTGATTCCGCTTTATCTATCTTTATATTCTGCTTCTGCTTATTTATACTTATTGTGTGTATTGGTTAGGTAGTAGCCCATTAATAACCATTTCGGGCTACAGAAATTGGTTCGCCTACTGGGGTGTTGTAGGTGCCATCATGACCTAAGAAATCGAGTCATGATAATAATATATTTATGTATTGTGATGATATCATCCAACAATTATACAACCCTCAGTCATCTATGATACCATCACAATATAAAGATATATATTGGCATGGTATCATGAATAATTATTTTAGTCCTTCAATGAGACACTACTCAGTATACTATCATAGTATATATTATACTGACATGGTATCGCGGAGGACTACTTCAGTCCTTCAATAAGACACTTCATAATCCTTCGTGATACCATAACTGTGTATTCACATACTATCATAGTATCACTGAGGTTTGCTTCAAGCCTCAATGATACTTCACGGTTTATTTATATATTTTCGTGGTGTAATTGATGTCTATTTCATTCCTTAGTGAGACCTCTATGATACCATCATAGTATATCTATATACTGACATGGTATCATGGACGACTCTTTCAGTTCTTCAATGAGACACTCTTTAGTATACCATCACAATATATCTATATACTGGAATGATATCATCCATCAATGAGACAATCTTCAGTTCTCTATGATACCATCACAATATATTTATATATTGACATGGTATCATGAATAATTATTATAGTTCTTCAATGAAGCATTACTCAATATACTATCACAATATTCTATATACTAGCATAGTATCTTGGAGGGCTACTTCAGTCCTTCAATAAGACTTCTCAATCCTTCATGATACCATTACAGTATATTCATATACTATCATGGTATCATTGAAGTTTGTTTTAGACCTCAATGATACGAACATAGTATATCTACACTATCGTGGTATCATTGATGCCTGCTTCGGTCCTTAGTGAGACCTTTATGATATTATGATATTATATCTATATACTGACATGGTATCATGAAGGACTGTTGTGGTCATTCAATGAGACACTCTTCAATATACTATTATAGTAAATTTATATACTGACATGGTATTATCCTTCAACGAGACATTTTTAAGTCCTCTATAATACCATCATCGTATATCTATATATTGGCATAGTGTCACGGAGGATTGCTTCAATTCTTTAATAAAACACTCCTCAATCCTCCATGATACCATCACAATATATCTATATACTATGATGGTATCATGGAGAACCGCTCTAGTCCGTCAATGAGACACTCTTCAGTTATTCTTAATTATTTATTGTTGTGGTTTAACAATGACATATAATTTTTTTATATTTTTATATCATTCTAGAAAAATTCACTTGTGCAAAAACTACAAAAATATATAATCAAATTTTAGATATAATTTTTTTTTCTAAAGAAATTCTTTTTATAACATATATTGATTATTAGTTTAGGTTTAAATAATAAATGAGTGATTTTTATATTTTTCTTAATTAACTTTTATTGTAACTTAATTATTTAATAATTTTATATTTTTATTAGTACGAAAATAATTAGTTAATTATTTTATTTTTTAAGAATTTGGGTTAAAAGGGGGAGACAGTGACAAAATACACAAAAGGAGAAAAATATTAATAGAGAATAGTTTCAAAGGGTGAAATCATTAATTGCCTGCACATGAAGAAATAAGGAGAATTTATCTAAAATGCTAGCATGCTCAGTTAATTCGGACATATCTAATCCTATTGTTACTTTCGTGTGGGGTACTACGGGTAATTAGTTTGGATTTTGTGGGTATTTGGATAGTTAATTTATAGGGGGGTAAGCACGGGTAAATATTTTATTCAAAGTGGGTATTTTGTGTGTTTTTCCCAAAAATATATCTTCAGCCCAAATCTAAACTTAACCCAATTCAACTCTAACCTATTTTTTAGTTTAACAGCAGCTACCCCTTTATTTTCTTCTCCCCCTTTCCTCTTCAAGAAGCTCCATCGATCTTCAGCCATGGTAAAAGGTCACTAGTCTTATTTTGGTACAATCTTCATCTCTTTCTTCTGAAGAACTTCAGACACACACTTTCTCTCCCTCATTCACATCTCTCCTCTTTAATTCGGTCAACATAAGAGGCCAAAATATCTTTTGATTTTTTTGAGAATAATCAAGTTCTTAGAGATTTGATTTCGAAATTCAAACGACTAATTCATGTAAAACTCCTACCCAAATACTCAACCTTAACCGTAGTTTATCACTATAAATACCATACCCTTGCACTTGTTCAAGAGGAAGCTTTTCAGTCCCTCTTTTACCTGGAAAGCTTTTCCATTGCTCCATACTTCACAAGCACTGGTATTTTCTTCAAAAAATCTTGTTCTCGCATTCTCTATCATTCTCTGCTGAGATTTTAGCTTTATGAGCCCATAAACTCGGCGTTGTTGGTGTTCGAGGATAGATCTTTGATCGATGACCCAGCTTTACTGCTCCGCAAAAGGTAATATCTAAAACCATTATATTTAGTTCATAAATATGTAATACAATAGTATTTCATTAACCTGTTTGAAGCTCTGTTCCGTGTTTAGGTGTTGCATAATTTTAACACGTTGCTATGTTGAAAATTAAATTGAAGTTCTGGTTATGATGTTTTTCCATATAATCTATATATTAAGATATATGAAATAGATTTTTTGATACCCTTAGGATTTTCCATGCATTAGTTTAAGGAGTACTTTTGTTTTGTTTTCTTTGTAAAACACTACTCTCTGTCCCATTATATGTCGCACCCTTTTATTTTTAGTTCGTCCCAAAAAGAATGTCATCTTACGATAATTAGAAATAATTTAACTTTAAAATTACTTTTTTATCCTTGATGAAATAATTTACAACCATGCAAATATCTAAGAATTATTATAGACCGCAAGTTTTAAAACTTCTTAATTAATTAATCGAGCTTCTAAATTTGATAATTACAATAGTCATTTTAATATAAAGTATTAATTATTTCAAAAATCAAGAGACTAATTATGCAATTTATTTGATTTAAAAAAAAGGATTTAATTAATCTCAGGCGCTAACTCAGAAAAATATTCTCTGAATTATTTATTAAAGTAAAAAGTTCATATAAATTTATATATTATGAATATATAGAGATATCATTATTTATTAAAAATGATAATGTTGCCTTGGAATTAATTATAAAAATATTTCTTTTAATTTTAAGATAATTTTTTTTAATTATTTAATTGAAGAAGCTCAATAATTAATTTGATTGAGGCGGGTCAAAATTGAGTGTCAACAACTGCCCCTCTTATTGGGTAGGGTGAATTCAAGGAACCCTGAGCAAAGACAATTGACGATCCTAATTTTATCGACTATAAATTCATCTCTTGGAAGTGGTTGGGTTTTATCATGAATTTCAACGAATTATTACGGACCCAAGTATTAGATTTCCTACATATCTCAGGTTACATGAGAATATAGGCCACTTGTAGTTCAAGAGGCTTAATTTTAAGCACGACTTCAAAATTTCAAAAACTACCCTGTGTTGAATTTTTGAGAGGTTAGGGAGTCTAAAATGGAATTTAGGAGAGTTTGGAATACAACTGAGTTTTCACTATTGAGCGCGCCTACATATCTCGGGACACAGGGAATCAGACTGCTTGTAGTTTGACTCAATTGGTTGAAAATGTTATTTTTATGCTAAGATAATATTTTAGCTGAGGATGAGTGGCAAATGAATCGAGTTATGGAAAAGAAGCTTCCAACCTCTAAACCATGAATGTAGAGCTCTTTACATCCATAGGTAAAAATTTACCCGGACATAATTTTCAAAGCTCTACGTGCATTGTCACCAGGATTTGAAAAGAAGGATATTGCTTCCAATGTGAGTCAAAGGTAACCTTTGAAAGAAAAACTAAAAAATTTAGAGTTGTTAAAACAAAAGGATAACCCATATGCTTCCTCACAGGGGTGTCGTTTGATTGTGGTGGAAGTCAATCCTCAACTCACATCTAAAGAGTATGATATTTCTCTTCAAACTATGTTCCAGTTTGCTGCTAAGAAAATGTTCCACATTGTGCTGTGTCCTTTTGGATGTAGTTCACATTTATGTATCACAATATTTGAGGAAATATTATTAATAGCAAATGCAACATATACATAAACAAAATTTGTTCAAACCTACTTTAACATGTCACACTGAAAAAGGTAACGATCCAAGTGTACTTCTCTTAAACAAAGTAATGATCCAAAGTGATGTGTCACTTTGAATAAGGTGATGACCCAACATGTTTCCTTAAGAGGACTACGAGCTAACTTGAATTCAACAGGTCACTTATCTTTTTTATGGTAATTAGGTTGTATCACTAGATTATAAGCTCACAGAATCTCCTTATCATCTATAATCACATAATTCACATTACAATCCACCATGGAGTCATACAAACACAAAACACCCATAAAGGATTCATATATTAAAATATCAACACATAATTAGATCCTTATTATATTAATCACCTAGTTTATCCATTTGAACTTTGTACCCGCATGCCTAAGCATGATTTCTCCCATCAAATCCGTATTATGAGTATACTTTTTAACCACAGTCTACTACTCATAAACCATAATCTACCTGGGCACCACACTGCTGCAACAAATAAGATATGCCACTGATGATCTTCCTTCTTCTTCACATTTCCGAAGGCTATATCATCTAATAATAATTCTAAGAGTAATTAAAAAACTACTCTTCAAAGAATTACTTTAGAAATTCAAACCCACTAGTTCTACCCTTATTTACGATCTACATAATTACCCAAGGGTCAATTAATCATCAAATTAGTTCTATCAAACTCAACCCAACTCCATTACTGGAGTTTTGAAGCTAAATGTCCCACCTTTATTGAACTCAAGATCCCCAACTATCAATGTCCATGTTTTTGAAGGACAATTTCATACCAGAAAGAGTTAATTACAATCTCAAATCAGTTCTAGATGAAAATACTCATACCCATAGGTTTTCCCCATAATTTCATGAACCTAGGGTTCTAAACCTCAAGAATTTCACCATAATTTCCCCATTCTAATGATTCTAGAAGAAGACGAATTAATCAATGTTAAAAGAGAGTAAAATGTTACCTCAATGAAGTATTTCCACCCCAACCATGAGCAAATTGCCTCTCTAGGGCTTAGGAATAAAATTTTGGAGTTTATAGGCTGAAACTCATCAAAATAAGCTTATAAATTTTAGTTGTCCTGCTATAGCGACCTAAACCCGCTATGGCAGGCTCGGCTTTTTAGCATAGATAGTCTTTAGTAAAATAGTAATAACTTTTTACTCAGGAAGAGGATTAAAAAATGATCAGTTACATTGGAAAGAAGACTCATATATCTATAATTTGGTGGGTAATAGGCCCCATAACTCCTCATATTCTAGGAGGAGTGCTCATTTAAAGTTGATGTTAGTTTAAACTTATCTCGAAACTAAATCGGTAAGGTCACTTTCAACTTAACTTTGTGCTAGGGGCATGATATGACTATAATTCATAACTAATCTACTCACATACTAATAAAGTGATCCTAACACCTATGATGAATGAGATTCGTGTATCTTTACTACAGATATTTTCAGTAACAATGAAATAGGTCATTATAGTTCAGCTGGAGCTATTCTATAGGGAGGAATGGATATGGGATGTGTATCTGGGAGGAGGTATGTCCCAAAGTCAATCTCCCTCTCAGGAGGTACTCCCGACAGATCCTCAAGAAATACATCTGGAAACTCATTCACTACGAGAACTGACTAGAGGGATGGGGTATCAGACTCAAAATCCTTGACCCAAACTATATGGTAGATGCACTATTTAGAAATTATTTTCCTAGCCTTGAGATAAGATATGAAACTGTAATGACCCTCTGGGTCATTTTCTATTTTTCATTCTTTTTCTACGTTCCGAGATTTCTCTTAGTGGCTACAGGTCATTTATGGCTTACCAGGATAGACGGTTCGGTGCCCAGGCAGTTCGTTAGGTCATTATGACCATTTCTCTATTTTAGAACTTGAACTTAGAAAATCTTTGACTTTGATCAACTTTCTTAGTAAACATGCTCAAAATCAAATTCGTACAGTTCTGTTGGCTCTGGAATGGAGATTTGGAACTAGGAGGACCATTGGTCTAGGTCTGAGTGCTTTCGGTTTAGTTTTATGTTGCTTTCTGTGTTTTCAAGCTAGTTTGACTGGTAGGGTTGACTTAGGTCAATATTCGGAGAAGACGACCTCAAATGGAAATTCCATCAGCGCCGTTAGCTCCGGAATGCCAAGTTTGTGTTAGGTAGGTGGTTGGTCTGGCCCCCGGGTGAGCTGGGCTTATTTTGGGTGCTCGGTTGATTGTTATAAGTGTTGACTTGGGTCAAAATTTCTCCGAGATGATCTCGTATGGAAGTTTTGTCAATTCTGTTGAGTCTGGAACGTCATTTCTTCTCTAATAGCTCTATTAGGTTTTGGGTATCGGGTTCTGATTATGCCCGGAATACCCTGGGGGAGTTTGGAGTTTTGCTGGTTTTTGTTGCATGTTGGGCCTTCAGCGCCAATGGGGCCCAGGCAGCGCGATTGCGCTATCCTGTGCGTGCTATCAGTGCCGATGGTGCCATGCCTGTGCGATAGCTCTCCAATGCCCGCCCGCGTGCCAGCACGATGGCACCCTTCTAGCGCGATAGCGCCGAGGCGCCAAGCCTCCCTCCTGCGCGATGGCACCATTTTAGCTCCAATGGTGCTGCCTTGCGGCCAGAAGCTATAAGTTGCTATATTCTTCATTTTTCTTGCATTCTTTTAGAATTTTCCCAACTCTAATTTGGAAATTCTCTCTACCAAAGTGCTCCATTTCTGTCCTAGCCTTGGGGAGGTCAATTGTTCATCGATAATTTGTGACCCTTCGATTATTGGTAGGTCCTCTTCTTCCCAAAACTAATTTCCTCCATTGTTGCATAAACCTCCATTGCTGCTCATGACCCAAGCTTGGAATATTGTGTATATTCTGCCCCTCCAGCTTATGCATGCTAGTGGGCTTGAAGGATTACCCGTGTTGGACTCAATTTCCGTTCTTTCGGTAAGCTTTCTTTCCCAATTTCCGGTTATTTCTTGAAAATTTCCATCTTTAATTCTTGACTTGAGCGGGTTGTTTTGAGCCCCAATTGTGGTCTATTTCCGCTCAAATTTTTAGCATGTGCTCCCGGGAAGGTAAGGAACACGTGTGTATTTTTTGTTTCTAGTTTCGAGTTACGGGGCCCATGGGCCCATTTTTGGCCCAAATTTTGACCCGGCTAAATGATTAGCAATAGGGATAATTTCAAATATCTACAATAAAGTAATTAGTTTAAAATAAATATAGCCAAGTTTTTTTACAAAAAAAAAATAGCTCAAAAATAAACTAGCCACAAAAAAATAGCCGCATGTATATGTAATGTATTGATAGTGTATAAAAGTTATGTAATGTATAAAAATTGTATAAATATTGTATAAACGTGTATCAATGTTTTATAAAAGTTATGTAATGTATCAAAATTATATAAATGATGTATAAACGTGTATCGATATTGTATATATAGTGCACAAAAGTGTATCGATATTATATAAATGGTGTAGAAACGTGTATCGATATTATATAAATAGTGTATACAAGTGTATCGATATTTTTTCCCAGTCATTAAGTCTCTAAATGGAAGCATAATAGCTTTCAACCAAACAAGTTCTTTCAATCCCGATGAACTCTTTTTTTTTAAAAATCTTTTGTTTTGTTTTTTTTTCCATACAAAACAAAAGGCTTAAAAATACCAAAAGTGACTCTTACTCTAAAATAGAGTTTGAAAAAAAAATCAAAAGAAGATCTATAAATAACAAAATCTCCATTGATGACCATAGCTTTCATGTCTTTTGACCAACTCAAAATCTACTCTAAATCATTTCAATTTTTAGATATGAGCTCCTCTCGATGTTTTGAGTCTTTTGATATATAATTCGCTCAAAACGGTTCACGTTTGCGGTACGTTGATTTTTCTAAAATACCAAAAAGCAAGAAGGAAGAAGAAGCGGAGGTGACGAAGAAGAAGCAAGAAGCAGAAGTGACGAAGAAGAAGAACAAGAAGAAAAAGAAGAAGAAGAAGAAGAAGAAGAAGAAGAAGAAGAAGAAGCTGATGCAGAAGGAAGAAGAAGACACGACGAAGAAGAACATATGGGTACCGTTAGCTTTATTTGACGTGTAGAACATTGTTATGATAGAGGGGCGTCTTGTGGATACTTTTTGGGGGAGATAGGCTCCGGTCTTGTGGATTGGATTGTACGCGCGTGCTCGGCTTTTTGGTAGGTTATGGTTCACTATTTTCCAAACTTTGCTCATATGAGGTATGAATATAATAACTTGATAATGGTTGGTGGGATCTTGTGATTGTGATACGGTTATGAGTAGGCTTATTGATCCTTATAGGTCATATAGGTGCTCTAGAGTATGTCCCTTCTTATCGTGTTATATTCTTATGGTTGGGTTTGGTATGCGGATCTGTGGGCCTAAGGCCATGGTGTTGGGAAGGCTGGAGTCCAGGTTAGTATGATATTATTATGAAGGGTGAAATGCCCTATCTTGGTTTATCTACGTGCATCACATGTATACATATACACATTTGAATTGATTCATGTTCATCTCTTTTTCATATATGATTGGGTTATGGTATGGATTGAAGGGAACTGAATGGTACAAATTTATAGGAATCAATTGACTCAGTGGTTTGATAAGGGAATCTTCTTTTAACAAATGGTTTTCAAATTAAGGAAATTTTTTACCGATTTAAGCTGACCGCTAATGTTAAAAAACCAGAAACATTTCCTTTTTAAATGATTGGTGCTACAGGGAGAGCGTCCTACTTTTATAAATGTTTTTGGTTCATAAAGGGGGGAAAACGGTTTCTTTTCTATAAACTTGTGCGGTTAAGGAGAAATCGTACATCACTGTTTTACGGACTTCGAAATGGAAAAATACCTCTATTTTATGCACTTGGTTTGAGAGATGATTTTAACCTTGCTTTCCATTGGTTATGGGATTATATTGATAAGCTCCAGCGGCCTCCTTTGTATATATACGGGGTTTTACTTGTGGAAATTGTTATATTTTAATCTCCGGCGGCCTATGAGAATACACTGGGTTTTCTTGATTATACATGGACATAGTGGCATTGATTGTTGTATTGATAAGCTACGCCGAACTGAAGGGACATTCCAGGTATTATGGTATGGCATTGGTTGGTAAGTTCTGGCGGCCCGTGAGGTGACTCAAGGTTCTCATTCATTATTGCATTGGCCACATTTCATTTCATTTCATTTCATTTCATCCATTCCATATCGCTTTTTTCATGGTATTCCTTGCATATCTTAATTATCGTAATCTGTGTGTAGTTGGCTGTCTTTATCGAGTGTATTTCCTGGACTCGGGAAGTTCGAATTGGTTGTTGTTGGTTTATTGTTTATTCTTTTCATATTATGGTAGTTTTTCCCCTTTTTATTTAGGTTTTGACCATTATATTTCCTTCTGACTCATCTTTCTTACCCTTGGGTTATATTCACTTTTTGTTATATTTATATCTTGTTTGAGCTCAGTCGGCCGATGATGCCTACTGGGTACCACGTGTTTTGGTACTCATACTGCACCTGCATCTTTTTGTTGATGCAGATCCTAGTATGGTTTATCGCCATTGATTGCAGTCCTCGTGAAGAGTTGCTGACTAGAGACATTGGGTGAGCTCTTGGCAATTAGAGTTGAACCATCTCCCTCTACATATGGACTAGTCTCCTACTGTACTTTCAGAGATTGTCCGTATTTTATTATATTTATCTAGAACATCTAAGTTGTAGTAGAACTTGTACCGACTGACACCAGGTCTTGGGGGATTCTTGTGTATTTTATTCTCTTCCTTTCCCTATTTACTTTTATTGGTTTATCGTACCTTTCACTGTTATTATTGTTTTCTTCAACTTTTGGGTTCTTTCTTGAGTTAGCCTGTTACTTATAGTTCCGAGCTAAGGATTGGATTACCTACTGGTGGGTTATAGTAGTTTCCATCACAACTTGGAGTTTTTGGGTCGTGACAGAGTGGTATCAGAGCTCTAGGTTCACTGGTGTCATTGGTACAAGGGCAGGTGTCTAGTAGAGTCTCGCAGATAGGTACGATGACATCTGTATCCTATCTTCGGGAGGCTATTGGGCATCCTTAGGAAAAGTTCCATATTATTGATTCCTTATCGTGTCTTCTTCTCTCTATCAAAGTCTAAACTTCAATTGTTCCTTTCCTTCTCTGATGGTTATGACGAGGTCGACAGTGGGATTGGGCGAGGCTCATACGCCTGCTGCTGGAGTGCGGTTACCAGAGTTAGGGGTTGAGGGTGTTCAGTTTCAGTCGGAGGATGTGGGGTCAGCCCAGCCTCTAGCAGGATTTGTTGGTTCACCGGCCCTTCAGGGTATTCTAGCCAGGATTCTTAGCTTATTGAAGAGTATGTCACGGGTTGGGACTCTACTTAGTGCACCTGATAGTTCACAGATCAGAGTTGAGACACAGACTTCATCCTAGGCAGCGCCACATAGTACTCAAGGACTAGGAGCACAACCAGTTGTTGTGGCTCCCTATTTGGGTATTTTGCCAATTCCATTGGTTGCTCAGCCTATTACAGCTAGGCCAGTTATGTCGATTGAGGAGCAGAAGATGCTGGGCAGGTTCATCAGATAGGGTCCTCCAAGGTTTTTTGGTGCCCCAGGGGAGGATGCTTATGAGTTCTTGATTAGTTGCCAGGAGAGGTTATATAACCTTGGGTTAGTTGAGTCTCACAAAGCTGATTACACTTTATTTCAGATAGATGGTTTGTCAAAAAAGTGGTGGCGATCTTACACTGCTTGCAGACCAGCTGAGTCACCTCCGATGACTTGGACTAAGTTCTCCGAGGCTTTCTTAGAAAAGTTTGTACCTCATAGATTGAGGGAGAGGTTGAGGTATCAGTTCACTAGGTTAGAGAAGGGCTCTATGTCAGTTTCTGAGTATGAGGCACAATTCCATAAGTTTTCTAGGCATGCTACTATGATTCTTCCTACAGAGCACGAGCGGGTTTGCCAGTTTGTCAGAGGGTTAGGTCTACCACTTCGTTTGGCTACAGAGCAACTAGTGGCATCAGAGGCTACATTCCTTGTGGTTGTTGATCATTCATGGGTTATTGAGAGTATATGTCTTGAGGCCGGTGGAGGCAGTGGTAAGAGGCCTCGCCATTGGGGTAGTTTTAGTGATTTTCAGTTTTGAGGTAGAGGTTTCTCCCGTGGGAGTCACCCACGACATTTCTAGTTTAACCAGCCAGTTCCTGCCATATTTCATGTTTCAGGAAGTGGTTGTTTAAGGCACAATGAGTAGAGTAGTCAGGGTTCAAGTCAGACTTCTCGAGGTTTACATTCTGGGTATCCAGGTCGTGGTGGCCAGTCAGGTTCAGCCAGATTTTCTCAGCGTGGCACTTCTAGTAGGGGTTGCTATGATTATGGTGAATAGGGACACTTTGCTAGGACTTGTACGAGATTCAGGGAGTTTTACCCTCTCTAAATTCCAGCATCATCGGCCAGGGGTAATACACAGATTAGTAGGGATGGTTCCCAGTTTGTTAGTGATGGTCCTCAGCCGTATCGGTTGACTAGTCATGGCAGATGGAGTCACACAGTTGCTTCTATCATAGGTACAATTTTGTTATCATCAGTGAGCTTTTGGTATTGTTTGTTATGGGGTTTGCGTGTCCTTATATATAAATCTTTTTACATTACTTCTCATCCGGACTCCCATGGTGAGATTGTAGTACTTGTGCATATAGCTACCCTGTAGAAGAATTATTTTAGTAGTGGATCGAGTATGTTGACTTTTGGGTAGTAACTATATTGGGTTGTCTTGATTTTGTTTCTGGTGCTGGTTTCGATGTTCTTCCTTTTGGTCAGTCTCTGCGGTTGATGAAGGTTCAGGTTGCGGAGGTGTTTTCTAAAGTCAGAGTTTGAGATTTGGGTTATCTTCTGTTAAGGGTCAGGTTGGTGGTCATTCCAAGGACTACCTCAGGACTCATTCCGTTATAAGTTCCCAGGTATGTCCTTTGGTTTGACCCATGCCCCATTAGCGGTTGCAGATTACTGAGCATCGTATTCAGATCCTTTTTGGGTTCCAGTTACTACAATATTCTTAGGTGGCAGTTGGGTCTACCTGAGGAGTAGGGAGGAGATAGATTAAGATTTGGTTGTGTTTAAAACTTTGTTGGTTAGAAGAATATTTCAAGAGGGTTGTGGAAGACTTCCTCTATTCGCGACACTTTTGACTAGATCGATTCAGGAGACCGTTCCTCTATAGCGGTTTTACCAGTATGTTATGGGTTCACTAAGGGTTGGAGGATTGACTTTAGTATTTGTCACTTACTTTCTATATTTCTTGCTTGGTTCTGGTGTCCTTGGGTTCTGCTCGAATAGGAAGACCTAGGGTAGTCCCTTTTTGTCGGATCAAACATTGTGTGGTTCAGAAGGTTTATTTCAGAATATGTTTTCGAAAGGTTGTCCTTCAGCATGGGTTGCCTGGTTACTCTCTTTTTCAAATATCGGTGTTTTCTTTTCAGTTGGTTATTTCTGAGATGTTTGGGTTATTCAGGTGATCTTACTACAGTTGTCTATCTGCAAACTGACAATCAGTCAGGGTAGGCTAGTCCGATCATAGTGGGTGTGTCTCAAGAAGGTGTTTATGTTTCTAAGGTTAGTAGTACTAGTGTGTGGTTTTTGTTGAGATCGAGTTTTTAGACTTCTTCGGGGAGGTAGAGTATGGTAGCAGTCCTAGCCTTCTGATGGGTTTGTGGATGTTTTTTTTTGAGTTTAACTCGAGTTTTTGACTTTATGGTTTGAATGCTGATGTTTCGAGATAGATGGAAGGGTCTTCGGACCCAGGATACTTTGGTAAGAATATTGGAGAAAGTGGGTTTTGTGCTTTGTGTTAGCATGGTTTTTGGTTCTGTGTGATGATTGCCTTGGTCTTCATGGTTCTTGTGTTGTGTTGGTGCTTTTCGAATGTTTTCTTTTGGGGTTCTGTTTAAGTTATTTTACCGGTTAGCTTTGAGTTAGAGGTTATGATTTTTCCTGTATTGGATGGTTTTGAGTTAAGGGTTTAGTAAGCTTTCTTTGATTATCTTCCCGTTGGCCGTTGGCCGATCGAGGAGGCTCCTCGAGAGGCCTAGCTCAACTCACAGACCTGGTATCTTTTCCTTTCTGAGCCTTCAAGTACTTTTTGTTTCTTAACTTTCGAGGACAAAAGTTGTTTTAGTAGTGGATGTTATAATGACCCTCTGGGTTATTTTCTATTTTTCGTTCTTTTTCTGCATTTCTGGCTTTCTCTCAGGGGCTATAAGTCATTTATGGCTTGTCAGGATTGACGATTCAGTGCCCGGACCATTCATTGGTTCATTATGACCATTTCTCTATTTTAGAACTTAAACTTAGAAAATCTTTGACTTTGGTCAACTTTCTTGGTAACGTGCTCAGAATCAAATTGTGACAGATTCGTTGGCTCCGGAATGGAAATTTTGGTCTAGTAGGACCATTGGTCTTGGTCTGAGTGCTTTTAGTTTGGTTTTATGTTTCTTTCTGTGTTTTTAAGCTAGTTTGGCTGGTCGGGTTGACTTTGGTCAACATTCAAAGAAAATGGCATCGGATGGAAATTCCATCACTGCCGTTAGCTCCGGAATGCCGAGTTTGGGTTAGGTAAGTGGTTGGTTTGGGCCCTGGGTGAGCCATGCTTATTTTGGGTGCTCGGTTGTTTGTGATAAGTGTTGACTTGGGTCAACATTTCTCCAAGATGACCTCATATGGAAGTTTCATCAATTTCATTGAGTTTGGAATGTCATTTTCACTCTAATACCTCTATTGTTTTTTGGGTATCGGGTTCCGATTGTGCCCGGAATGCCCCGGAGGAGTGTGGAGTTTTGCTGGTTTTTGTTGCAGGCCGGGCCTTCAGCGCCAATGGCGCCCAGGCAGCGAGATCGCGCAAGCCTGTGCGTGCCATCAGTGCAGATGGCGCCATGCATGCACGATAACACTTCAACGCCCGCCCGCGTGCCAGCAGGATGGCGCCCTTCTGGCACGATAGTGCCGAGGTGCTAGGCCTCCCTCCTGCGCGATGGCACCATTTTAGTGTTAATGGCGCTGCCTTGCGGCCAACAACTATAAGTTGATGTCTCCTTCATTTTTCTTGCATTCTATTAGAATTTTCCCAACTCTAATTTGGAAATTCTCTCTACCAAAGTGCTCCATTTCAGTCCTAGCCTTGGGGAGGTCAATTGTTCATCGATAATTAGCGACCCTTCGATTATTGGTAGGTCCTCTTCTTCCCAAAACGAATTTCCTCCATTGTTGCATAAACCTCCATTGATGCTCATGACCCAAGCTTAGAATATTGTGTAGTTTCTGCCCCTCCAGCTTGTGCATGCTAGTGGGTTTGAAGGATTACCCGGGTTGGCCTTAATTTCCGTTCTTTCGGTAAGCTTTCTTTCCTAATTTTCGGTTATTTCTTGAAAAAATTCATCTTTAATTCTTGACTTGAGCGGGCTGTTTTGAGCCCCAATTGTGGTCCATTTCCACTCAAATTTTTATCATGTGCTCCCGGGAAGGTAAGGAACCTGTGTGTGTTTTTCGTTCTGGTTTTGAGTTACGGGGCCCACGGGCTCATTTGTGGCCCAAATTTTGACGCGGAAAAATTATTAGCAATATGGGTACCATTATCTTCGTATTGACGTGTAAAAAATTGTTATGATAGTGGGGAAGATTGTGGATACCTTTCGGGGGAGATAGGCTCCGGTCTTGTGGATTAGATTGTACGCGTGTGCTCGGCTTTTTTGGTAGGTTATGGTTTACTATATTCAAGACTTTGCTCGTGTGAGGTATGAATATAATAACTTTCTAATGGTTGGTGCGATCTTGTGGTTTGGATACGGTTATGAGTTGGCTTATTGATCCTTATAGGTGATTTAGGTGCTCTAGAGTAAGATTTTGGCTAGCAATCCTTAGTATAGACTGTAGCTCTTCCTTAAGATCTGGCGTAGGCGGTGTAATATCCTTGGGATTAAGGTCAGATGCCATAGTTTCATTTAGACTGCTTGTGGTTGAGATTATTAGATTAGGGAGCCTTAGCCTAGAATTAGATAAAGGTTCGGGGTAGTGTAGATGTTATCGTTGCTTTGCTATTATTACTATTATTATTCTTGTCGGTTTGGTGTTCTATTTATCATGTAATTGTGGGCCTGAGGCCGTGGAGATGGGACTTGCAGGATCCAGGTCAGTATGGTTGTGCTTTGCTTAAGTTTCTATTTGTAGTACGCTTTATGCTTAGTTCCGGCTACTTGTTTTCCTTGGGCGGGTACCTTGGGGCTTGGTAGATAGTGTAGTGTTCCCTTTTTGTATTTGTACTAGAATAGTCGTCCTTAGCATCCGATGAGTATAGTTCCTAGTAGGGTAGTTTCTAACTTGGTTTTCTGGTTGTTCTTATCGTGTTATATTCTTATGGTTGGGTTTGGTATGCGGATCTGTAGGCCTAAGGCCATGGTGTTGGGCTGGCTGGAGTCCAGGTTAGTACGATATTGTTATGAAGGGTGAAATTCCCTATCTTGGTTTATCTGCTTGCATCATATGCATATATATACACATTTGAATTGATTCGTGTTCATCTATTTTTCATATATGATTGGGTTATGGTATGGATTGAAGGGAACTGAATGGTACGAATTTAAGGGAATCGATTGGCTCAGTGGTTTGATAAGGGAATCTTCTTTTAACAAATGGTTTTCAAATTAAGGAAAGATTTTATCGATTTAAGCTGACCGCTAATGTTTTTAACCCAAAAAACTTCCTTTTTAAATGATTGGAGCTCCAGGGAGAGCGTCCTACTTTTATAAATGTTTTTGGTTGATAAAGGAGGAAACAATTTCTTTTCTATAAACTTGTACGGTTAAGGAGAAATCGTACATCACTGTTTTACTGACTTCGGAATGGGAAAGTACTTCTATTTTGTGCACTTGGTTTGAGAGATGATTTTAACCTAGCTTTCCATTGGTTATGGGATTATATTGATAATCTCTAACGGCCTCCTTTGTATATATACAGGGTTTTACTTGTGGAAATTGTTATATTGGTAAGCCCTAGCGGCCCATGAGAATACACTAGGTTTTCTTGATTATACGTGGATATTATGGCATTGATTGTTGTATTGATAAGCTACGGCGACCTAAAGGGACATTGCAGGTATTATGGTATGGAATTGGCTGGTAAGTTCCGGCGGCCCGTGAGGTGACTCAGAGTTCTCATTCATTATTGCATTGGCCACATTTCATTTCATTTCCTTTCATCCATTCCATATCGCATTTTTCATGGTATTCCTTGCGTATCTTTACTATTGGAATCTGTGTGTAGTTGGCTGTCTTTATCGGGTGTATTTCCTGGACTTGGGAAGTCCGAATTGGTTGTTGTTGGTTTATTCTTTATGCTTTTCATATTATGGCCGTTTCCCCCCTTTTTATTTAGGTTTTGACCATTATATTTCCTTCTGACTCATCTTTCTTACCCTTGGGTTATATTCGCTTTTTTGTTATATTTATATCTTGTTTGAGCTCAGTCGACCGATGATGCCTACTGGGTTCCGCATGTTTTGGTACTCATACTATACTTCTACATCTTTTTGTTCATGCAAATCCTAGTATGGTTTATCACCGTTGATTGCAGTCCTCATGCAGAGTTGCTGACTGGAGATTTCGGGTGAGCTCTTGGCGATCAGAGTTGATCCATCTCCCTCTACTTTTGGACTAGTCTCCTACTGTACTTTCAAATATTATCCGTATTTTTTTATATCTATCTAGAACATCTAAGTTGTAGTAGCACCTGTACTGACTGACACCAGGTCTTGGGGGATTCTTGTGTATTTTATTCTCTTTCCTTCCTTGTTTATTTTTATTGGTTTATCGTACCTTCCAATGTTATTATTGTTTTCTTCTGCTTTTGGGTTCTTTCTTGAGTTAGCCCATTACTTGTAGTTTTGAGCTAAGGGTTGGCTTATCTACTGGTGGGTTATAGTAGGTTCCATCACCACTTGGAGTTTTGGGGTCGTGACAGAAATAACCTGATGACATAGGAGGACTACCTTACCATTCTAAGACAGGATCATTCAGAAACTGGAACTTGACCACTCTAGTTTGGAAATCAACAGTGGCTTAACATGTATGTAACTTGTCCATACCAAAAATAACATCAAAATCAGTTATCTCTAACTCTACCAGATCGGCTAAGGTGACTCTATGGAGGACTGTGGCTGGATAGTCTCTGTATACTCTCTTGGCTAGGACTGACTTACAAGATGGAGTGGAGACATGAAAGGGTTCTAAGAGGTGTTCAGGACTGACAACAAACTTACAAGCAACATATAAGTTACAAATGACAAAGAAATTCTAGGATCTAACAAATCATAAATGTCCAGAGAGAAGACTTGTGACATACCAGTGACTATATCTGGGGAACCCTCCTGATCCTAGCAGGATGACATAACATAGAGGCAGTTCTGACGCTGACCACCGCTTGCACAAGAAGTGGTACCCTGATGAACTGAACAACCTACTGGAGCTGCTATAGTAGATTTTGTCCTACCACCTCCATTGTTCCTCTTAGTTGAAGGTCAATCCTTGATCCTATGACCAATCAGTATAAACCCAAAACATCCACATGTACCTTAAAGGCACTCTCTAGGGTGATTCTTTCCACACTTGTTGCAAATAGGGTTGGGAGTCCCTTTTGCAATACTTCCCTATGAATGAGAGCCTGATCCTCTACCTGCCTGATCATGCCTTGGCCTCGGTGCCTGAGTAGGAGCACTAGCTGATGATGGCACTGTCCTGATGTCCTTTTCTGAAATAAAGACTGATTTCCACCTCTGGACTCTGATAATTGAACCCTGAATCCTCTGTCATGGCCCTCTTATTCTCTCTTTCCGTCTCCTTCAGTTTCTCTTCCTCCATTTTCTGAGCATAAGTCATAAGTCTAGAGATGTCCATATCCTTACCAACATAGCCATCTTACATTTCTTTTTGACCAAATCAGAGACTCCAAGATAAACTTACTCATTCTGTCCCTTGGCTCCGCCACCATCTTCGGAGCATACCTAGAAAGCTGAGTGAACTTCTGCCCATACTCCTGAACAAACATAGATCCTTGTCTCAAATTAACAAACTCTTCAGCCTTAGACTCCCTCAACTCCCTAAAAAAGAACCTATCCATAAAAGCAAGCTCCCACAAAGCAGTCCCAAGTTATAGGAGCTGCATTCCTTCCCCTACCATCCTTTCATTGAGTGTACCAAATATGAGAAACATCCTTTAGCTGGTAAGAAGCTAGCTCTACACTTTCAGTACCAGTCACTTGCATCACCTCAAGAATCTTTTTGATATCATCAATAAAGTTTTACGGGTCCTCACCAACCATCGACCCTAAAAACTCTGGCGAGTTCATACAAACAAAATCTCTAACATAGGCTACAGCTAATCCCCCATTGGGGTTAACAGAGATAGGAGTTTGTTGATTAGCCTGATTATCTACAGCTTGAGCCAACATCTAAATTGCATTACAAAATTCAGCGTTTTTAACCTCATGGTCTAGGACTAGAGGATTGGCATTTTCATTGCAAGCATTATTCCTTCGTGAAGGCATGATCTAAAATGCATAAAGCATGAATTAGAAAGATAAATAGAGTTAAACTCTATCGCACGATATTGAACATGAAATAAGTGGAGATTTTTCCAAAAACATTATATAGCCTCCCCCTCATAATATGGAAAACTTCACACCTATAAAAGAGACTCGACTTAACGCAACTTTCAGGAATTTTTAGGACTCTTGAACCTGATTCTCTGATACAAAGTTTGTCATGCCTCGAGCCTACCCCCGGGATGCGACACGGGACTTGAGACCACAAGTGATCCAAAGCTAACCCTTGACCCTAGAATGACATAAACACAACCATAATATAATGAGTGGAAGATTAATATCAAGTAATGAGCAACTCCATACATGTATAAAGAAACATAATCTAGGAGAAAAAATCTGAAACATAAAAACACCGACTATCTAACTATGTTTAAAAAGCCTCTTAAACTGATAAAATAAGTTGCTGGGACAAGACTCCAGCTAACTCTTAGTACTGAAATAAAAACATAAAAATAACTAAATTCATAGCTGGTCCTCAAAGGATAGGACTTACCAACAGAGACTGGAAATCCTGTGGTCTCTAGCCACGAGTCTGAGAATGAACGCTTGAATCTGCATCATGATAGGATGCATCATATGGAGTATGCGTTAGTACTATAGGATGTATTATGTATGTGAGTTTATGCAAAATCATGGTAAGAACATGCTTGAAAAAAACATATTTAAAACTTAATTCATGCGTTAGTAGAAGAAATCATAGTGAAAGGACTCAAAGTAGAAATTATAAGTAAATATCATAGTTTGAGCATAAGTCATAAAATAATGAGTTAAGCTTGAAAACCAAATATCATGTAACATAGTAACTTAAAATCATTTTTATGGGAGCTTCTTATAACCGACATAAACCATGTTGAGCACCATAGAGTCTAGTGTCATACACCCACACTGAAAACGGTTATCCTAACTGGCCAAAGTTAGAACCATAAACATAAGGATCCTGAAGCGCGCCTAAAAGGCAAACCTATGGTGGCAACATAGTTCTGGACTTGGGTTATATAGAACCCTCATCAACTCAGTGCTAAATACTACACCTAAAATATATCATAGTGCTCGCATAACATGTGACATATTGATATGTCAAAGATTATTCATAGTTATAATGGAAAACCTGGATGTCATACTACTCACAAACCTTTCTTTCGAAAAATGGTTCATGAGCATTGATGGCATGTCAGGATGTCATATCATTCATAGAAGATCATATCTTAAAGGTTTGCATGTCACTAGTTCAAAAACATAGTCTTATAAAAATTCATAGCTTGAATAACTAGGCATGCAATTTCTTAAGTACATGAGGTAATGTTGTTTAAACATGCCAATTTTCTTAAAATAAATCATACAGGTAAAATTGGGCTAGGGTTATCCTTTAAATTTTGAGATAAATAAATACTTGTAAAAAACCCATGCAAAATCATGTAATTAGGATTACAAATCATATAGAAATATGAGGAGAATGAATTTGTAGAAAAACCATACAATTGAGTAAGAACCCTAAATTGAGAAGTTCATGAAATGAAAGTAAAACTCGGGTTTTGGGCATATGGGTGAAAGAAACCCCTTATTAAATACCTACATACCTGGAAGCCATACAATTGAGTAAGAACCCTAACTTGTGAATTTCATGAAATCAAAGTAAAACTTGAGGTTTTGGTCATAAGGGTGAAACGAAACACTTATTAAATACCCACATACCTGGAATGGAAACTTTCTTAAGTTACAGCTTGAAGGTAGAGACTTGGAGAAGAAGCCCTAGGTCTTGGAGCTTAAGAGAATTCAATTTCTTTTCTTCTGTAGGAACTTGATTTAGAAAATGAAGGATATCTTGACTAAGTGGGAATAAAACTCCATTAATTTGGCCTAAAATAACTTTACTTAGAAGTTTAAGAAGTGGAAAATTTCAAAATTACCCCAGGGAAACAAGTCTAAAAAACTGTTGAATAAACTAGGCCACGTTTCCATGAACGAGGACTATGGCCCATAAACAGAACCATGGACCATGGTTAGAGGTCGTGGTTTCTTGAAAAAATAACTAGTTGCAGGTCTGAACTGGCGAGGTCCACGACTCGTGGAAACCTCGCATGGTTATCAGGAAATAGGTGACCCACATGTATAATTCCACAAGGGGAACCACAGACCATAGTCTGATCAACGACCCGTGAATCCTTATCATGGTTTTAGATTAGAGGATGGGTCTGCAGGACTCATTCCATGAGGCCTATCCATGACCTGTGGTTTTATCCATGGCCCATGGTTTTATCCACGACTCATGGTTCATGCCCGTGGATCCTGTTCGAAGATTAAACAGATTCAAACTTAAGATTTTCTTATCTACTTCTTATCTTAGGATTTTTGAGGTGTTAAAATAATATATCACATTGAGAGAAGTGATGATCTAATATAATACAATATGTCAAGCTGAAGGAGGCGATGATCCAATATAACATAACATGTCACACTAAAATAGGTGACGATCTAATATAATATAACATGTCATGGTGAAGGCAATGATGATCCAATAGAACATAACATGTCACACTGAAAGAGGTGATGATACACTATAATATAACATGTCACAACGAAGGAGGTGACAATCCAATATTATATAACATCTCACGCTGAAGGTGGTGAGATCCAATATAACATAACATATCACAGTGAAGGAGGTGACAATCCAATATAACATAATATATCACAGTGAAGGAGGTGACGATCCAATATAATGTTATATGTTATGCTGAATGAGGTGACGATCCAATATAACATAACATGTCACATTGAAGGAGGCAACAATCTAATATAACATAACATGTCACGCTGAAAGTGGTGATGATCCACTATAACATAACCACACTGAATGAGGTGATATTTCAATATAATATAACATGTCACACTAAAGGAGGTGATGATTCAATATAATATAAGATGTCACGCTGAAGGCATTGTATGCTCGAAGTCAAATTCAATGAGCTTGCAGACTGTAAAGCTAATGAGACTTTGTTATTCCTTGTAATGACCCTTCCGGTCATTCTTGCATTTATGCTTTTTTTGTATAGTTAGAGCTTGCCTATAGCGGCCCTAAGTCATTTATGGCTTGCTGGGACCGATAGTTTGGTGCCTGGGACATCTATTTGGTCTTTATGGCTATTTCCCTAATTTAGAACCTTAAATTAGGAAATTATTGACTTCAGTCAACATTCTTGATAATTCTGATCAGAATTGAATTCTGACAAATCCATTAGCTCTGGAGTGTGGACTTTGGTCTAGTTGGACCTTTGGTAGGGATTGGGGAGCTTTTCAGCTTGGAATCTCTCTTTGTATATTTTCTATGGTTGACTTTGGTTAACATTCAGCGAATAAAGCCTCAACTAGAATTTCCACCAATGTTGTTAGCTTCAGAATGTCGAGTTTAGGCTAGAGGGACCATTGGTTTGGGTCTTGAGGCTTTCGAACTTGATTTTGGCCCTTAGGTTCCATTTTGGAATAGTTGGCCTAAAGGTAAATTTTGGGCGCGGGGTCCACTTTTCATTAAATCAACCCCCGATGGGAGTTTTGTCAATTATGTTGGGTCCAGAATACTATTTCTAGTTAAATTGCTTAGCTTTTTTGTGTTTGCGGGATGCCGAATGCGTTCTCGGGGGCCCATTGCTTAAAAATCTGCCTTTGGCATATGTTGGCTGCTAGTGTGGTGCCAGGGGCGATGCCTGGGCTGTACCTGTGCCTATACAGTGCCCCTGCGTGCCCGCCCACCTTTTAGTGCCAATGCTGTTATGCCTGCACGTTGCCTGGACACCCCTGCGCTTGGGTGTGACAGCTTATAAGAGATGGCCAACCAACTTTTTCCCCTTCATTGCAATATTCTCAAAAATGATTTCCTCCATTAAAACAACTCCCAAAAACCTCCATATCACCCTTGATCAACCAAGCTACTTTGGGGATAATATTTTATCGATTCTTGAGCATTCGTCGACTTCTAAATCCGGTAAGTTTACCCTTTAATTTTTGTTTTCCTCCATTATTTTCCCTTTATAATTTCTTGGTTCTTGGGCTATTTTGAGCCCTTTTAATGGTGCAAATCTGCTCAATTTTGGATCATGTTCTCTCCGTAATGTGGGGAATACTGTGGTGTTTTTTGCTTCCAACTTCAGGTTGTGGGGCCCATGGGCTCGCTTGTGACCCAAATTTTGATCCGGCTAGGTTTCTAGCATCATGGGTATCATTGGCTTCATATTGATGTGTAGAATATTGTGTTGATAGTGTTTTCACAATTTGGGATTTCACAAAGTTGTACGAGCTTGGACGATGCTGTTCCAACAGCTAGTTATCGGACGACAGGTAGGTTATGGTTTTCCCCATACTAGAATTTGCGTATATAGGCTATAACTACAATAATTAATATCCTCGGGTTTGTTTTTCTAGTTTGGTATACCTAGACCTTGTCCGTCTCTTCGATCTATTTATTTCTTACATTTTTTGTAGTACTTATTGTAGTATTGTAATATTACCCTTGTGGCCCCTTGTGGCCATTGTATATGCCTCTGGACCATAGACGGTGGGATATTAGGGAATGTCTGCGAGTACCAGACATCGAGATGTTACTTTAGGCTAGATATCTGTGCTATAGAGCTCATTGTACCTGTGTAGGGCTGATATAATTGTTTGTGAGCTGTTGGGCTAATCTATTGTTTGCGAAAATATCATTCATGGAAAGGATTTTTCTGCATGTTTTACTACTGAGTTGGCATTTGGCCTACTACAAACGGTTTTCTAAACTTTGCATGGCCGTGAGGGTCTATTTTTGGTAAAATGACTATGAAAGGGTTTTGGAAACTGATTTTTATGAAACCTCTTGGAGTAGAGAGGATATTATGATGATTTTATCAGCAGTTTTCACATTGATACTAGACTCGGCTGTGCCGGAGTGCTAGACATCTTTTTACTACTACTGATTTAGACCCCAATACACTCCGAGCATTCTTTGATGGGGTTTTGGGATTACTACTACTATTTTATACCTGATTCAATTCTAGGCATGTACTATGATATTTTGATTATTGATCTAGACCTAGTTTGAGATTTCGCATTCGTTATTGTATATATAGTCGAGGACCTCCATAGGCCCTGTCAATCCAGGACCAGGGGCTATGTGCCAAGTGTGTTGGAGGAGGGGTATACGGTGGAGTTGAGGTATAGCGGGTACGTCCCACCATGGATCCTACCTTCTGGGCCTTAGGCACCGAGGGTAGGTACATACAGGGTGACTATCACTGGTTCGATCATATCACATCATCATGCATATTGTATTTGGATTTCACCCTTATTTATTGTTTGATCAGTGTACGCTCTGGTATTATGGGATGCTGGAGGGTTTTTGTCATGCCCTGAGGCTACCTCCTAGACATAACAAAGTTCCTAGTGTCACGAGTGACTCCAAGCTAACCCATGGTTTGGCATATCTAGACAATTTCAATCAGACCGTATACTGTGCGGAAACTGAAAATAATTTAATATCTGAAGTTGGAAAGAACCCAAAACATATCTGAATATATAATCTACATAGGAGTATAATGAAGTCTGAAAACAACATTAACAACCCAATAGCTGAATCTAGTCTATGTCTGAAAGCCTCTAACTGATATGAGTTGCTGGGACAAGCCCCCAGCTAACTCTAATAACCTGAAACTGAAAAGTAAAGACTGAAAGATAAAATCATGTCTGTCGTCCTCAGACTATGAGGACTCACCAATGAGGCTACTGAGTGAGGACTAGAAATCGAGCTAATTGTGGTCTGGATGCTAAGCGCCTGAACCTACATCATAAAACGATGTAGCACAAAAGTATGCATCAGTACTTTGAATGTACTGAGCATGCAAGATATATAACCAAAGTTGTAAACATGGATAATGACATGGAAGTACATAGAATAAAACATGATCTGGAAGGCATCTGAAATGCAATAACCAAGTAACTGAACATGAATATCATAACATGCTAAGCTAAACTTAAATACTGAATACATGGTCAATGCAATACTGAATCTGAACTGTGGGAGCTACTGTTAACCGAAATACCCCAAGCTGAGCTAACTATGGGGCTAACCTGTAACCTTAGCTGGGAGGATGTTCATACCTTGACAAGGGTACAAACATATACTAGCGTGAAACCACTATTCTGATGTCCAAAAGGACTAGGATGTGAAGCCGAATCTGACAGGTGACCCATCTTTATACCTACGGTGGTTCCATAGTTATGGGAATGGGGGACTGCTACTAAAGGTCTTAGCCTAATTTGATAACTAAGCCTTAATCCCATCATCCTCTTGGTACTAAGTCTACTCTCAATGGAAATAAGCAATGAAATACAAGTTGAAACACTGGATAGCTCAAATACTGACAATTATCTGAGAATGCATATATATATATATACTGAAACTGATGCCATTCTAATTCGAAAGCATAATTATCTAAATTTATGAATACAGAAATTAAGACAAGCTAGGGTTACTGAGTTCTGTACATGGGACTATGCTAATTCTCCAAGAAATGTGTAATTAATACCACATGAACTTTAACAGTTGAGTTACAATGAATCCCTAGGATTTAGGAACCCTAGGTCTGAACAATTATTGGAAAAGCTGAAGAACTGACTCAATTCTAGGGACCTAATGGGTGAAAGGAGCCCACTAGTGAAATCCCACATACCTAGAAGAAGATTCTACGGTTGAACCTTTGGATTTAGGCCTGAACTAGAAGAAAATCCTCTTGCTTGTTCTTGAGATGAAATGATTCTTTTCTTGTTGAAACTTCTAAGTATCGATTTAGTTTAGGAGTAATGAGGGAAAAAGCGTGAAAACCCTTTAATTACTCCTAAAATAACTTAGGATCGGAGTTCAAATAATTAGGAAATGACCGAAATACCCCCAACTTAAAAGTAGGAACTGCAAAAAAATTCCACCGAACGGGCTACCCGTTGGGCATCGGAGAAGGGAAGACTGGGGCTGGTCCCCTGGTAGGTTTCCACGATGGCTCCCACAGCCCATTGCATCTATGGCGGCCGTGGTGATAGACCATCAGAGTAAGAGGAGGCCTGGGGAGGGCTACTAGTGGTCCACCATGGGCTGCCTCATAGCCCGTTGAACTTCTGACACCCGTGGGGACCCCTCATCTGGCTAAGGTAGGTTGGAAGGGCCACTGGGCTCTCCCCACAGGGACCATGACGTGCTGTCGTGTCCACGACGTCCGTGGGGCTTTCCTAGAGATGAAATTTTTCTAAGTTCTGGGTTTTAAATGCTAGTCTGAATTTTGGGGTGTTACAATATCCCTCCCTTGGAATCATTTGTCCTCGAATGAAGACCAGTTGAGCTGAGTTTGAAGGGAACGAGCTGCAATCTCTACCAATTGAATACTAAAAGCTGCTATCTAACTAAGTCCAGTTCTAAGTACATGAAAGCATGCTGAAAATGCTGGAATGGCTAGGAAAACATGATACTGAGACTGGAATACATATGAGAAGACTGAAGGACTGGAGAGGAACTATTACCTCAAACTGAAACTGAGTCGGAAGGTAAAAGGTGAGGATACATGGCCATCATGGATGCTTCTGATTCCCAAGTAGCTCCCTCAACTGACTGGTTCCTCAACAAAACATTCACAGAAGCAACTCCCTTATTTCTTAACCTACAAACTGACGGTGAAGAATTTTAGCTGGAACCTACTCATTGTTGAGACTATCCTTCACCGCCACACTTTCTAAGGGCACAATCAATGTCGGATCACCAACACACTTCTTTAATAATGAAATATGGAAAACTGGGTGAACCACAACTAATTCTACTGGCAACTCTAACTCATAAGATACATTACCAATCCTTTTCAAGATTCTATAAGGACCTACATATCTAGGACTGAGCTTCCCTTTCTTGCCAAATATCATCACACCTTTCATGGATGACACCTTCAGAAAGACCCAATCATCTATCTCAAACTCTAAGTCCCTTCTCCTTACATCTGCATCGGACTTCTGATGACTCTGAGCCGTTTTTAGTGTTTCTCTGATGAGCTAAACTTTCTCCATAGCCTCATGAACCGAATCTAGCCCAATCAAGGCTGCTTTACCTACTTCGAACCAACCAACTGGTGACCTGCATCTACGCCCATAAAGTGCCTCATATGGGTCCATCTGGATACTGGAATGGAAGCTGTTATTATAGGCAAACTCTATGAGAGGTAGGTGATCATCCCAACTACCCTTGAAATCAATCACGCAAGCTCTGAACATGTCCTCTAAGGTCTGAATGGTATGCTCTGCCTGACCATCCATCTGTGGATGAAATGCTATGTTGAGGTTTACCTGAGTACCAAGACCTTTCTGAAAAGACTTCTATAAATGAGATGCAAACTGAGGTCCCCTATCTGAGATGATAGAAAAGGGAACCCCATGCAACTTTACTATCTCACTTATGTAGAGTTTGACATAGTCCTCCACTAAATATGTAGTCTTGACAGCCAAGAAGTGAGCTGACTTAGTAACTATGTCCACTATCACCCAAATGGAGTCGTGCTATCTGCGAGTACGAGGTAAACCCGTAATGAAATCCATGTTAATCACCTCCAACTTCCAAGTAGGAATGCTAATATTTTGAGTCACACCTCCTGATTTCTGATGTTCTACCTTCACTTGCTGACAGTTGGGACACTTAGCTACAAAATCTGCAATGTCTCTCTTTATGCCATTCCATAAATAGACTTCCCATATATCATGGTATATCTTAGTGGCACCGAGATGAATAGAATACCTGGAATTATTGTGTTCTGTAAGAATCTGTTGCCTCAACTCATCCATATTAGTTACACATAAATGACCCTGGTAGCGAAGCACACCATTTCAACCTTGGGAGAAAACCTCTACTCTCTGCTGATGGACTGCACCTTTCAACTAAAGAAATATGGGATCACTGTTCTGTTTCTCTTTAACCTCCGCTACCAATGAAGATCCTAACCTATTCTGGACTATCACACCACCATCTGTCGTGTCCATAAGGCAAACTCCTAAACGAGCAAGCCTGTGATTATCTCTGGCTAATTCTTTCTTCTCTTCCTCAACATGCGATACACTACCCATAGACAATCTACTGAGGGCATCAACCACTACATTGGCCTTACCCGGATGGTAGACCACATTCATATCATAGTATTTGAGGAACTCTAGCCATCTCCTCTAACGAAGATTCAACTCTTTCTGGGTGAACATGTACTGGAGGCTCTTATGATCGGTGAACAGATCAACATGAACACCATACAAGTAGTGTCTCTAAATCATTAGGGCAAACACAATAGCTGCAAGTTTAAGGTCATGAGTTGCGTAGTTCTTCTCATGGACCTTAAGTTGTCTGGAAGCATAATATATGACCTTACCCTACTGCATTAAAACACAACCGAGGTCAACCCTGGATGTGTCGTAGTAAACCACGTAGCAATATGAACCCTATGGTAGAGTCAAAACAGGAGTCATAGTTAACCTGGTCTTCAATTTTAAGAAGATTTTCTCACACTCCTCTAACCACTGGAACTTGACCTTTTCTGAGTCAACTTGGTCAATGAGGTAGCTATGGATGAAAATCCTTCAACGAATCTCTTGTAGTAGCCAGCCAAACCCAAGAAACTTTTAATGTTTGACGGAGAAGTGGGTCTAGGCAAACTCTTTACTGCCTCTATCTTCTGAGAATCCACTCGAATTCCTTTACTGGACACCACATAACCGAGGAAAGTGATAGATTGCAACCAAAATTCACAGTTTCTAAACTTAGCGAATAACCGGTGGTTCTTGAAAGTTTATAGAATAACCCTCAGATGTGTCACATGCTCTTCCTCGTTTCAAGAATATACGAGAATATCATCAATGAAGACGATGACAAACAAGTCCAAATATTGTTTGAACACCCTATTCATTAAGTCCATGAAATCTGCAGGAACATTGGTTATTCCAAAAGACATAACTACAAATTCATAGTGACCATACGGAGTCCTGAAGGCTGTCTTTGGGATGTCACTATCTCTGACTCTGAGCTGATGATAGCCAGATATGAGGTCTATCTTAGAAAAACAACTAGCACCCTGAAGTTGGTCAAACAAGTCATCAATCCTGGGGATGAGATATTTATTCTTGATTGTGACTTTGTTCAACTCACGATAGTCGTTGCACATCTTGTGAGAACCATCTTTCTTACACACAAAGAGAACTAGAGCACCTCATAGAGAGATGTTGGGTCTGATGAAGCTCTTATATAGAAGGTCTATCAACTGTTCTTTCAATTCCTTAAGCTCGGTTGAACCCATTCTATAAGGGGGAATCGAAATAGGCTAGGTATCTGGAAGGAGATCTATTCCAAAGTCGATTACCCTTTTGGGAAGAACTCCGGGAAGATCTTCTGAAAACACTTCTAGGAATTCATTCACCACTGGTACTGACTCGAGAGTTGGGGTGCCGGAGTTAGAATCCTTAAACCAAACAAGATGATAGATATATCCTTTGGAAATGATTTTTCTGTCCTTAAGGTAAGAGATAAATCAACCTACAGGCACTGAGGTACTACCTTTCCACTCTAAGACTGGCTCATTTGGAAACTGAAATTGAATGATCCTAGTTATGCCTAGAATAACATCGAAGTCAGTCATTTCTAACTCTACTAGATCAGTTGAGGTGACTTTCTGGGAAACTGTGATAGGGTAATATCTGTATACCCGTCTGGCTATAACTGGGTCACCAACTAGAGTAGAGACTAAGAAAGGTTCTGGGAGGATTTTTGAACTGATACCAAAATTCACTACTATATATGGAGTTACAAAATAAAGTGTAGCCCCTGGGTCTTATAATTCATAAAACTCTTAATACAACACTTGTAACATACCCGTGACCAAATTTGGAGAATCCTCTTGGTCCTGTCGAGTTTGAATGGCATATAACCTATTTTGGCGCTGACCACAACCTATACCAGACAAGGCACCCTGCTGAGTGGAGCGATACACTGGGGCTATCGTAGAACTGGCCTGATTCTGTAGGCGAACATCCTTGCCCTTCTATGAAGCTTCTGGACAATCCCTCATTCTATGGCCTGGCCTGCCACATCCAAAGCAATTTCCACTACCTGCCATACACTCACCCTAGTGGTTCCTACCACAGTTCTTGCAGAGTGGATGAGTGAGCCTACTAGTAACTGTACCCTAGGACTTACTGTCGAACCTCTCTGAACTTAGGCACTAGGGAACTAGCAGATGATTGGGCTGGAGCTAAAGATTTCTGATAGAACTGAGGGCGATTACCACCCTCTGACCTCTGCTGAGAGTAGCCAAAGTCACCTGTCCTAGCTCTCTTATTGTCTCCTCCCCTTTCTTTGGTTTTCTCTCTCTTTATCTGCTGAGCATAAGTAACCAACCTGGAGATGTCTATCTCCTTAATCAGTATAGCAGTCTTGCACTCCTTGAACATATAATCCAACACACCAGATACGAATTTGCTCATATAGGCCCTGGAGTCAGCTACTACCACTGGAGCATACTTAGACAACTAAGTAAACTTGAGTGCATAATCCTTCACACTCATGTCATTTTGCTTCAAGTTGATGAACTCTTGGACTTTGGCTTCCTTGAGTTCAAGTGGGAAGAACTTGTCCAAAAATGAAGTCTTGAACTAGTTCTAATCCATTGTACCTGCATTCACACAACGAGACTCCTTCAACTATTGATACTAAGTATGAGCCACTCCCTTCAACTAGTAGGCGGCTAAATCTGCACTCTCGATCAGAGTGACACCCATAATGTCTGTTACCTTCTGGATATCAGTAAGAAACTCTTGTGGATCCTCTTCTAATTTATACCCATGAAATTCTGGAGAGTTCATTCGAGTAAAGTCCCAAATTCTAGCTGCAACAGTGTTAGCCTGAGGTGGAGCTGGTGCCACAGAACCCACTGATTGACCTGAGCTGTCATGGACTCAGCAAGCACTTGGAATGCAGCCTTAAATTTAGTATGCATGACTTTCTCAATCAATGGGTCTACTGGAGCTACTGGTGCTGGCTAATTTCTGGCGTTAGCTCTTCTAGGAGGCATTTTTTGAAATGCGAAGAGCATGAGTTAGAAGGAGATTAAATAGAGTTCATACTCTATAGCACAAGCTGTAAAATAAAGAAAGGAAGTTGTTCCTAATGATATCTCATAGCTCCTCCGCCATACGTGTTGCGTGCTTCACACCTATGAAATAGGCTCTATTTGACGCGGCTTTCAGACACCCTAGGACACTTAAACCTGACTCTAATACCAAGTTTGTCATACCCCAAGGCTACCCATTAGATGTAACATGGTGCTTAGTGTCACGAGTGACTCCAAGCTACACCATGGTCTGGAATATCCAGACAATTTCAATCAAATCATATACTATGCAGAAGCTGAAAATAATTTAATATCTGAAGTGAAAAAGAACCCAAAACATGTCTGAATATGTAATCTATATAGGAGTATAATGAAGTCTGAAAATAACACTAACAACCCAATAGCTGAATCTAGTCTATGTCTGAAAACCTCTAACTGATATGAGTTGCTGGGACATGCCCCCAACTAACTCTAATAACCTGAAACTAAAAAGTAAAGACTGAAAGATAAAAACATGTCTGTCATCCTCGAACTATGAGGACTCACTAATGAGGCTGCTGAGTGAGGACTGGAAATCGAGCTAAGCGTGGTCTTGATGTTGAGCGCCTGAACCTACATTATAAAATGATGTAGCACAAAAGTTTGCATCAGTACATTGAATGTACTGAGCATGCTGGATATATAACCAAACCTGTAAACATGGATAATGACATGAAAGTACATAGCATGAAACATGAGCTGGAATGTATCTGAAATGCAATAACCAAGTAACTGAACATGAACATCATAACATGCTAATATGAACTGCAATACTGAATACATGGCCAATGCAATGCTGAGTCTAACTATGGGAGATACTATTACCGACATACCCCAAGATGAGATAACTATGGGGCCATCTTGTAACCCTTGGTGGAAGGATGTTTATACCTTGCCAAGGGTACGAACAAGTCTGACGTGGATCCACTAAACTGATGCCCACAAGGGACAGAGGTGTGCAACCTAATCTGATAGCTGACCCCTCTTTATACATATAGTGGCGCCATAGTTCTGGGATTGGGGGACTACTACTAAAGGTCTTATCCTAATCTGACAGCTAAGCCTTCATCCCATCATCCGCTCGATACTAAGTCTACACCCAACGGAAATATAAACAATGAAATACAAGCTGAAACACTGGATAGCTCAAATATTGACAATTATCTGAGAATGCACACACACACACATATATATATACTGAAACTGATGGCATTCTAATTCTGAAGCATAATTATCTGAGTTATCCGCCTAGCAAGTATAATTTATGAATACTGAAATTAAGACAAGCTAGGGTTACTGAGTTCTGTACAAGGGACTATGCTAATTCTCCAAAAAATGTGTAATTAGTACCAAATGAACTTTAGCAGTTGAGTTACAATGAATCCCTAGGATTTAGGAATCTTAGCTCTGAATAATTCATGGAGAAGCTGAAGAACTGACTGAATTTTAGGGACCTAATGGGTGAAAGGAACCAACTAGTGAAATTCCACATACCTGGAAGAAGAATCTATGATTGAACCTTTGGATTTAGGGCTGAAATAGAAGAAAACCCTCTTGCTTGTTCTTGAGAGGAGACGCTACTTTTCTTGTTTAAACTGCTAAGTGTCGATTTAGTTTAGGAGTAATGAGTGGAAAAACGTGTAAAACCTTTAATTACTCCTAAAATAACTTAGGATCAGAGTTCAAAGAATTGAGAAAAGACTGAAATTCCCCCAACTTAAGAGCAGGAACTGCAGAAATTTTCTGCTAGACGGGCTACCCAACTTGCATCGGACTTGTAATGGCCCATCGTCTTGGGCATCAGAGAAGGGAATGCTAAGGCTGGTCCCCTGGTAGGTTCCCACGATGGCTCCCAATGCCCATCACATCCACGACGCTCATGGTGATAGCCCGTCAGAGCAAAAGAAGGTTTGGGGAGCGCCACTGGTGGTCCACCATGGGCTACCCCATGGTCCGTCGGACATCTGACGCCCGTGGGGACCCCCTATTTGGCTAAGGTAGGTTGGAAGGGCCACTTGGATCTCCCCATGGAGACCACGATGGGCCGTCGTGTCCACGATGCCCGTGGGTCAGCCCATGAGGCTTATCTAGAGATGAAATTTTTATGAATTTTTCTGAGTTCTGGGTTTTAAATGCTGGTCTGAATTCCGGGGTGTTACAGTTTGTTTTCACTTGATTGTGTTCCTCAGTTGTATGGGCGGCCGTTGGGTCTGTAGGTAGATTATATTACTCCTGTCGTATTGTAGAGCTTGTTATGGCCTTCGATTATTGGTGGTTTAGTGATTTCTAGCCTGTTGAGGTTGTGATTATTTGGCCATTGGTCATTGATAGATTAGTGAGTCTATTATTGATTGAGGCACTATGTATGTGGCCTTCGGAGCACTTGTGAGCTAGTGGATTCTACCCTATATCGTAGTTCTGATTGGTGGCTTTTGGTTCTTTGTGGCTTAGTTTATTCCATCCTATGGTTGAACTTTTGATATTGATTTTTGTCAATGCTTATCTTAAGTTGGGTTCTTAGCATGGTTTTGTTAAGTATAGTGATTCTTGCTTGAGTTGTTTAATTGCTTCCCTTCTTTCCCTTTTTACTTGAGGTTACAGGTATATCGGCATCTTTCTAAACTCTCTCTTTATGTATATTGTTGTTATTGCAAGGACTCCTGGCGCGTTCGTCCTCCTTTACCTGTGTTCTATGTTATATATATGTTCTGTGTCTAGCATAGCATGTTTGTAATTCTTGTTTACTTGTATTCGTGCTAGTTTCCATGTGCTTTCTCTATTGCTTCTGTGACTGCTTCCTTGCTATTTGCTAGTTATGTTTTTACATCTTATATATGCTCAATAAGCTGATGATGCCTATGGGGTACTCGTTGCTTAGAAATTGGTGCTCATACAACACTTATGCATCTTTCTGGTGCAAATATTACTATGAGCCTTTGCCATTAATTGCGTGGAGACTCATGCAAATTTAGATATTCGAGACTAGGGTGAGCGTCTGACAACCGAGGCTTGACCATATCTCATATCTTGGCACTGTTACTCTTTATTTATTAGAGACAGTTGTATATTCTATTTTGTTACTTCTAGCACTTGTATTCTATTAGAAGCTCTTGTACTATCGATACCAAGTTTTGGGGTTGGTGAAGTTTTCTTGTATATTTATATATTCAGGTTGGTTGCTTCCGCATTATGTTTATCTTGTATCTATTTCCTCTTATTTCTACTTATTGTGCATGTTTATTTAGGTAGTATCCCATTGCTAACCATTTTGGGCTACAAAAATTAGTTCGCCTACTGAGGGATTGTAGGTGACATCATGACCTGAGAAATCGTATCGTGATTGTTTGGTATCAGAGCTCTAGGTTCTCCAGTGTCATTGGTACAAGAGAACGTGTCTAAGTAGAGTCTCATGGATTGGTACAATGACATCCGTATCCTATCTGTAGGCTACAGGGTATTGTTAGGAAACGTTCCACATTCTTTGCTCCTTATCGTGCATTCCTGGCTTCATTGATTTCTAAAAAACTTTATTGTTCCATTCCTTCTCAGATTCCTAGGATGAGTACGACAATGGGTGATGTTGAGGCTTCTGTTCCTGTTGGTTCAAAGCTTCCTCTAGCACCAGTATTTTAGAACGAGAGTTTACCGCATCAACTAGATGGTTTGGGGCTAGCCCAGCCTCCGATAAGGTTTCATGCTACCCCAGTTCTTCAGGACATCGTGGCTAGGACTCCGAGTCCTTTGATGGGTATTTCAACACCACAAGTTGGGATAATACCCAGTTCTTTGAGCAGTGCTTTAGTTAGGTTTGAGGTTCCAGTTCTCCAGCAGGGTTGTACGCCGGTATTGGAGTATGAGGTAAAGATTCATGAGATGATTAGGTGCACTGCTATACTGTGCCTACTGAGTTTGATAAAGTTCAGAGTATTGTTGAGGGATTGATTTCAAAGTTCTATTTGGAGATAGAGTACTTGGTTACAATTAGGACTACCTTTCTTCAGGTAGTTGATTATGCTTGGGCAATAGAGGGATTATGTCATGAGGCATATGAAGGTAGTGCTAAGAGGTGCAATTGTTAGGACATTTTTTGAGGTCCTCAGACTCGAGGTAGGGGATTCACTGCTAGGTATCGGTTCCATTACTTCTTATCTAGTAGACCAGTTTTAGTGGCTTCAAAGGTTCTTAAGGATCGTTGTACAGAGCATGTTAATCAGAGTAGATATAGTTCAAGTTAGGTTCCTTGAGGTTCGCATTCAGGGTGTGTAGGCTATTGTAATGACCCTTCTGGTTATTTCCACGTATACGTTTTCCTTGAACCGTTAGAGCTTGTTTGTAGCGGCCCCAAGTCACTTAAGGCTCTTCAGGACCGGTATTTCGGTGTTGGTTCTATTTGTTTGGTCGCATTATAAGTTTTGAAGTCAAGCAAATCGGCAAAAGTTATCGTAAGTTCTTTAATAAATTTTCTGAACTTTGGGTAAAATGACTCGGAGATTTTCTCTCAATATTTAAAGAGTTAGAAGTCCCCCAAAATACCAAATCAAAGGTCTACGAGTCTAGTTTCCAACGCACAAAACCTCATGTCCAACTGATCTCGGAGTAAAATGTTATGACGGTTTTACCGCGGACTGTCTGGCAGAAAATGGGTTGCGAAACGGGTCGCGAACCAGGTCGCGTTAAACTCGATTTAAGCCTCAACTTCACGTTTTAAAATGCCATTTCAGTTCTGAAACAGTGAGAAAACATAAGGGAGGGTTCCAAGAGAGTTCTTGAGTTGAATTGGGTAAAAAATTATATATTATTATTACCTTTTTAAAATATTTTAAAAGTTTATGAAAAATATTTTGTTACGATATAATTGTATATGTATTTATTTTATAAGGTTTTTATACATTGTAATATTTTAACGGAGATAGTAAATTTAGTTATGTTGAAATTTATTATTATAATATAGTAGGTTTTGTTCGAAATAATTTTCTATGAATTATGGTATATTTAAAAAGTTATATTTATTATACCACGAATTTATGCAATACCCAAATATTTATATAACGGAATGGGCGATGAGGTGTTAAATAACCCCCACTTCCACGTGGAAGTGGAGAGGAGGGACACACAATAGGTAGGCTGCCAAATGTCGACAAACAATGGCAATTGCTGCCAAACATAAATCATTTGAGCAAATTGCAATGGCAATTGCCACCAACTTAAATAACACTTCTTTGGAATGCAATGTGGGTGCAAAAATTACCACTGTATATCATAAACTTGTCACATTAAAAGTTGAATCCAATAAGCAAGATCTTGATAATTTATTCGATCACCAAAAAGAAAATCGATTATCTACGTCAAGTTATTCAAGCCTAATTTCGAGTTTGATTTCATTTCGGAGTTTCTCGGAGCGGTTTGAGCGTGGACATCATCGTTCTAGCAGCTTGTCATCGGACGACAGGTAGGTTATGGTTTATTTTCCCTAGACTCCGCATATATAGGATAAAATTGTATTAATGGGCATCCTTGGGTTGGTTTATTAGGTTGGTACCACAGACCTCGACCACTTTATTCATGTCCGCCTACCTTTGTTCCTCCGTTGCTTGTAGTATTTGCCGATATATTTTATTTACCCTTGTGGTCCTGTGAGGCCTTGTTGACTCTGGAACATAGAATGTGGGATTTTGGGAATGTCCGCGAGTCCCGGGCATAGAATTATCCTTCTAGGCTGGTTATGCTTGCTGAGTAGCTGTGGCCTGTGCAGGGTCGATAGGTTGATTGTGAGCTGCTGGGCAGCTATTGTGTGTGATCATACCATTTCCATGCATATAAAGAGGTTTTATCCATGTTTTACTACGATTTGGGCTTCGGGCCTACTAACACTATTTTCTAAACCTTGCATGGCCCCGGGGGCCCGTTTTTTATGGAAATAATTTGGAAATGGTTTGATTTAACTTGTGAATATTCTTGGGCAAGAAAGTAGAATTATGTTTTAATTCATCAGTTTTACGATTAACGCTAGACTTGGCAGGGCCGGGGTGCTAGTTGAGTTTTCTTGTTACTTGAGATGATTTTTAGCCTCGATCAGACCGAGCACTTGAGATGACTTTCTACTGTTTAGACCCGGTTATGCCTGGGCACCCTTGGAGGGGTTTTTTGAGATAGTTTCCTACTACTTTAGTCCTGGATAGGGTCTGGGCATGCATATTCGAGACTGGGTCTCTATCTTGATACCGGGCTTGCTTCCGGACGACATGTTTTGATACTGAGTTTTAGTATGGGGTCTGGGACCTCCATGGACCTTGCCATCCGGGCCAGGGGATGCGGGCTGCGTGTGCTGGAGGAAGGGTATACAGTGGAGTAGAGGTATACGGGCAGTGTCCTTCCATGGAACCTACCTAGTGGGCCGGATCGGCACCGGAGGAGGTACATACAGAGATACTATTTCACTTGAGACCTTCATGCATCATATCATTCATTGTTTGAGGCTCCACCCTTGTTTATTGTTTGTTGATTGTACGCTCCGGTAGTATGGGATGCCGGAGGGTTTGTTTTCACTTGTTTGTATTCCTCGGTTGTATGGGCGGCCGGGGGACTGTAGGTAGACTTTTGCTATTTACTTACAGAATTGTTCCCTGTTACGGTTAAGTATGAAATTGGTTACTGCTAGACTGTTAGTTTCTGGATTTGAGATTGATATGATTAGTTGAGTTTGATTCATGTCTCTGAGCATGCCTATCATTACTCTTTCTCTCTTCTTCTTACACTTGAGGTTACCGGTATACCGTTCATTTCGTAAACATATTTTGTATACACTGTTATTTGCAAGGACCCCAGGTGCGTTATTTCTTACTTTCACCTGTGCCTATGGTGTGTATATTCTGCTTACTAGCCTCACATGTGGTTCTGTTGATTTCCCTCTGGTCTAGTTCCTGTGTACCATTCATTGATTTTTGTGACTGCTTGCTTCTATTCTGTCTGTTACTACGCTTTTATCTTATATGTGCCCAGTCGGCCTATGATACCTACTGGGTACCTTATGCTTCGCATTTGGTGCTCACCCCTAACCCCTGCATCCTTGGGTGCAGATCCTAGCGTGGGCCATCGCCGTTACATCGTTGTGATTCGTGCTTGGAGATCTGTTGGGGACTACTTCAGACTGAGGGTGAGCTCTTGGCGATCGGAGCTTAGCTTTAGTTTATCTTTTGATTCATGTACTCTATTACCATTCAGAGACATCTGTATATATAGTTTTGGTTTATTTGCACCCCATGTATGTAGTTTGGCTCTATACTATGATACTAGGTCTTGGGGTTTGGTTTAGTTTCTGCATATGTATATATTTATAGTCCTTTTATCTGTTCTCTTCGTCTTGTTTTCTTATTTATTAGATAGTAGCACATTACTAACTGTTCTGGGCTACGGGGATTGGTTCACCTACCGGGGGTTGTAGGTGCCATCACGACCGAGAAATTGGGTCATGACAACTTGGTATAAGAGCTTTAGGTTCACCGGTGTCATCGGTATAGGAGCCAATGTCTAGTAGAGTCCTGCGGATCGGGGCGGAGACGTTCGTACTCAATCTTTGGGAGGCTACAGTGGCATTTTAGGAAATTCAACTCTTTCATTGCTTCTGTGTCGTGCGTACAACCCTTGAAGTTTCTGGAAATCACATTTGTTCTACTTCATTCTTCCGCAGATGGATCATACGAGATCATCAGCATCACGCGGAGATGAGCCTCCCACATCAGCTAAGAGTCGAGGACGCCCTCGAGCAGTGGCACCTGCTAGGGCTTCTAGAGTAGAGATAGAGCCCGAGCAACATATGGATCAGGGGGCAGCCCAGGTACCACCAGCTCCAGTACCATCTCCAGTGCCCACTTCTGTGCCAGCTCCAGCCACAGCTCAGTCTCCATATATTCGGGGATTACTATTACAGCTTTTGGGTGTGATTGGAGAGCGGCCTTCTGAGGTAGCGCAAACATCTGCTCAGGGGGCAGCCCTGGGTGCACAGAGCTCAGGAGCGCTGCCTGCTACTATGGCTCCCCGTGCAGAGGTCATTCCGGTTCCATCTGTTGCACAACCTCTTGCTCCTCGCCCAGTTATGACAGAAATAGAGCAGAAGGCGTTGGGTAGGTTTTTGAGGTTAGCACCTCCGAGGTTTGCTGGTACTTCTGGACAGGATCCACATGACTTTATTACTACTTGTTAGGAGATGTTGCATCATTTGGGTTTGTTGGAGACTCACGGGGTTGGTTATACTACCTATCAGTTGGAGGGCCCAGCGAAGTTATGGTGGAGGGGCCAGGTTGCTTGTAGAGCCCCGTCGTCACCTCCTTTGGCCTTGTCTGAGTTTTATGAGGCCTTTATGGCCAAGTTCCTACCTCAGAGTGATCGTGAGTGTCGCAGGGAGCAGTTTACTCACCTTACGCAGGGGTCTACGACTGTCTCAGAGTATGAGACCCATTTTCATCACCTAGCACCGTTCGGAGCTATGATCATTCCTACCGAGGCAGATTGGATCCGCAGATTTGTATGGGGTTTGAGGCCAGAGATCAGGCAGCCAGCTGAGATATTGGTCTCCAGTGGTCGGTCATTTCAGGCTATCATAGACTATGCCCGCACTGTGGAGGACTTACAGCGACATGATCAGGGGTCCAGAGATAAGAGGCCTCGGCATCAGGGTGTCTACAGTGGTTCCAGATATAGTGATAGAGGTCCTTGCCAGCGGAGCCGGATTTATCAGCAACAGCAGTACCAGGGTCAGTCCAGTCGACTGGTTCAGGCTTCCCTTCAGACTTTCGGTAGTACCCAGTTCGAGCAGGGTCAGAGCAGCCATCAGGGCTATAGCAGCCAGTCTTTGAGGGGTACAGTTTCTGGGGCATCAAGTCATGGTGGTCATATGGGATTTGCTGGTTCATCTCGACTGAGTAGGCCGTCAGGGGCTTGTTTTACTTGTGGTGCGATGGGTCATTTTGCTAGAGATTTCCCTCAGCAGGGTACAGTTCAGTTGGCCGAGCCTTTACGGGCAGTTCAGCCTCCGGCTAGAGGGGGTGGTCGTCAGAGTAGAGGTAGTGCTCTGCGCGACAGAGCAGGTGGTAGGGATGGCGGTCGGGCAGGTGAAGGTCGTCGTCAGTTTTACGCGGTCCCTAGGAGACCAGAGACAGAGGCCTCAGATGCTGTTATTACAGGTACGATTTATGTGTGCCATCAGTCTCCTATGGCTTTATTTGATCCTGGATCCACTTGTTCATATGTATCTGCCTACTTTGTGACTTGTTTGGGGTTGGCTAGTGAGCCATTATCTATTCCTGATTCTGTTTCAACCCCAGTAGGAGATTCTTTAGTAGTGGATCGTATTGTGAGATCCTGTATGTTATCTGTTGGTGATTCAGAGACTTGGGGTGATTTGATGATTCTTGATATGCTAGATTTTGATGTGATATTGGGCATGGACTGGTTATCCCCTCACCGTGTGGTTTTGGATTGTTAAGCCAAGACCATTACCATAGTTGTGCCCGGTGTATCTCCGGTTGTGTGGCAGGGTTCTGTTAGCCATGCACCATCTAGGATCATCTCTTGTCTTCGAGCTAGGAAGTTGATTTCCCGTGGGTGTTTAGCTTATCTAGCATATGTCCGAGATGTTAGTGCTGACCCTACTTCTCCTGAGTTTGTTCCTGTGGTTAGAGACTTCCTCGATGTGTTTCCTACCGACCTGCCAGGCCTTCCACCTGAGAGAGATATTGATTTCGCTATTGAGCTAGAGCCGGGCACTAGGCCTATTTCTATTTCTCCTTACCGTATGGCTCCTGCTGAGTTGAAGGAGCTTAAGGAGCAGCTCCAGGATCTGTTAGCTAAGGGGTTTATTAGACCTAGTGTGTCACCTTGGGGTGCTCCTGTTCTCTTCGTGAAGAAGAAGGATGGGTCGATGCGCATGTGTATTGATTATCGGCAGTTGAATAGGGTGACAATGAAGAATAGGTATCCGATGCCGAGGATTGATGATTTTTTTGACCAGCTTCAGGGTTCAGTCATTTTTTCGAAGATTGATTTGAGGTCTGGCTACCATCAATTGAGTATTAGGGCGGAGGACATCCCTAAGTCAACATTCAGGACACGTTATGGCCATTATGAGTTCCTGGTGATGTCTTTTGGGTTGACTAATGCCCCCGCAGCCTTTATTAACTTGATGCACAGGGTTCTTGGCCCGTATTTGGACTCACTTGTGATAGTTTTTATAGACGACATCTTGGTATACTCGTGTAGTAGAGATGAGCATGAGCAACACTTGAGGGTTATACTCCAGACTTTGAGAGATCATCGGCTTTATGCCAAGTTCTCAAAGTGTGAGTTTTGGCTTGAGTCAGTTGCATTCGTAGGGCACGTGGTGTCTAAGGATGGGATTAGGGTTGATCCGGGAAAGATTTCAGCGGTTTGTGAGTGGCCTAGACCTACTACTGTTACTGAGGTTCGCAACTTTATTGGGTTAGCAGGTTACTACAGACGGTTCGTTGAGGGATTTTCTTCCATAGCAGCACCCTTGACTATGCTGACTAGGAAGGATATCCCATTTCAATGGTCGAATCAGTGTGAGGATAGCATCCAGAGGCTTAAGGCCTTATTGACTTCAGCTCCAGTTTTGACTTTGCCGGTTGAGGGTCAGAGCTTCTCCGTGTATTGTGATGCTTCTGGGGTTGGTTATGGTTGTGTGTTGATGCAATAGGGTCGAGTAATAGCATATGCGTCGAGGTAGCTGAAGGTTCACGAGCGCAACTACCCCACTCATGACTTAGAGTTTGTGGCGGTAGTTTTGGCGCTCAAGATCTGGAGGCATTACCTATATGGAGTTCACTGTGAGATCTTCACCGATCACCGTAGTCTTCAATACATCACGAGTCAGCGAGAGTTGAACTCGACATAGAGGAGATGGGTCGAGTTACTGAAGGACTATGACTTCACTATTCTGTATCATCCGGGCAAGGCAAACGTGGTAGCGGATGCCTTGAGCCGGAATGCAGTGAGTATGGGTAGCCTAGCTTCTCTTTCAGTTTCAGAGAGACCATTGGCCTTGGACATCCAGTCCTTGGATAACCGTCTGGTTAGGCTTGACTTGTCGGATCCTAGCAGAGTTCTCGCCAGTGTTGAGGTTCGTTCTACTTTGATTGATCAGATTCATAGCCGTCAGTTTGAGGATTAGCAGTTGTGTGACCTTCGTGATCGGGTTGTTCAGGGTGAGACCAGTCGGGCTACTCTAGATTCAGATGAGGTTCTGAGGTTTGATATTCGCCTTTGTGTTCCGAGGATTAGTGATTTGATTCAGTTGATACTTCACGAGGCACATAGTACTAGGTACTCCATTCACCCTGGCACAGCAAAGATGTATAGAGACTTGAGGCAGCTTCACTGGTGGAGTGGTATGAAGGGGGATATAGCGGATTTCATATCCTGGTGCTTGAACTGTCAGCAGGTTAAGTTCGAGCACATGAGACCTTGTGGTTTGGTGCAGCGACTTTGCATTCCTGAGTGGAAGTGGGAAGGGATTACTATGGACTTCATTGTTGGTTTGCCTCGTACTTCTCATGGGTTTGATTCCATATGGGTGATTGTTGACAGGCTGACTAAGTCAGCACATTTCTTGCCGGTTCATACTTCTTATGGCGCAGAGAGGTTAGCTCAGATCTACCTTCGTGAGATTGTTCGGTTGCACGGGGTCCCAGCTTCTATCATTTCAGACTGCGGCACTCAGTTCACATCTCAGTTTTGGAGGGCTATTCAGCGAGATTTGGGTACAGAGGTTCATCTTAGTACCGCTTTCCACCCTCAGATAGATGGCCAGTCCGAGAGGACCATTCAGATTCTGGAGGACATGCTTCGGGCCTGTATTCTAGACTTTGGAGGTCCATGGGATCAATTTGTTCCCTTGGCAGAGTTTGCTTATAATAACAGCTTCCATTCGAGTATCGGCATGGCACCTTTTGAGGCCTTGTATGGCAGGCATTGCAGATCACCGGTAGGTTGGTTTGATGGTTTTAGTGCTTGGCCACAGAGCACAGATTTGCTTCGGGATTCCTTAGACCGAGTCCGAGCGATTCAGGATAGACTTCGGGCAGCCCAAAACAGGCATAAGAGTTATGCTGATCGTCGGCTTCGTGCCTTGGAGTTTAGTGTCGGTGACTTGGTGTTTCTCCGTGTATCGCCCATGAAGGGTGTGATGAGATTTGGTAGGCGGGGCAAGCTTAGCCCCAGGTACATTGGGCCGTTTGAGATTCTTCAGAGGGTTGGTAGCGTTGCCTATCAGTAGCCTTGCCTCCGATGTTTTCAGCTATACATCTTGTATTTCATGTTTCGATGCTGCGTCGGTATGTACCAGATGAGTCTCATGTGTTGCAGTGGGATTCAGTTCAGTTGGATGAGGATTTAGCCTTTGTTGAGGAGCCGGCAGCTATTTTGGCCAGAGATGTCAGGAGATTGAGGTCTCGAGAGATCCCGGTTGTTAAGGTTCAGTGGAGGCACCGTCCAGTCGAGGAGGCTACCTAGGAGACTGAGAGAGATATGCGGGATCAGTATCCACATCTATTTCATCCTTTAGGTACCCCCTCGACCATGACTTTCGAGGACGAAAGTCCTTTTTAGTAGTGGATGATGTAATGACCCTTCCGGTTATTTCCACGTTAGAGCTTGTTTGTAGCGGCCCCAAGTAACTTAAGGCTCGTCAGGACCGGTATTTCGGTGTTGGGTCCATTTGTTTGGTCGCATTATAAGTTTTGAAGTCAAGCAAATCGGCAAAAGTTATCGTAAGTTCTTTAATAAATTTTTTGAACTTTGGGTAAAATGTCTCGGAGCTTTTCTCTCAATATATAAAGAGTTAGAAGTCCCCGGAAATACCAAATCGAAGGTCTACGAGTCTAGTTTCCAACTGATCTCGGAGTAAAAAGTTATAACGATTTTACCGCGGACTGTCTGGCAGAAAACGGGTTGCAAAATAGGTCGGGTTAAACTCGATTTAAGCCTCAACTTCACGTTTTAAAACGCCATTTCAGTTCCGAAATAGTGAGAAAACATAAGGAAGGGTTGCAAGAGAGTTCTTGAGTATTGAAATCGTGCGTATTTGAAAATATTTTATTTGAAAGTTGAATTGGGTAAAAAATTATAAATTATTATTACCTTTTTAAAATATTTTAAAAGTTTATGAAAAATATTTTGTTACGATATAATTGTATATGTATTTATTTTATAAGGTTTTTATACATTGTAATATTTTAATGGAGATAGTAAATTTAGTTATGTTGAAAATTATTATTATAACATAGTAGGTTTTATTTGAAATAATTTTCTATGAATTATGGTATATTTAAAAAGTTATATTTATTATACCACGAATTTATGCAATACCCGAATATTTATATAACGGAGTAGGCGTTGAGGTGTTAAACAACCCCCACTTCCACGTGGAAGTGGAGGGGAGGGACACACAATGTGGTAGGCTGCCTAACAAATTTCAATGTTAAGTGTGCCTATTCACTTAAATCATTTGAAACCAATTTCAATGTTAAATTGCTGCCAACTTTCAGAAAACTTCGTGGAACGTACTGTTGGTGCAAAATTACCACAATTCATCATTCACTTGTCACATTAAAGGTTGAATCCAATAAGCAAGATCTTGATAATTTATTGGATCACCGAAAAGAAAATCGATTATCTACGTCAAGTTATTCAAGCCTAATTTCGAGTTTGATTTCATTTCAGAGTTTCTCGGAGTGGTTCGAGCATGAACATCATCGTTCTAGCAGCTTGTCATCGGACGACAGGTAGGTTACGGTTTATTTTCCCTAGACTCCGCATATATAGGATAAAATTTTATTAATGGGCATCCTTGGGTTGGTTTATTAGGTTGGTACCATAGACCTTGACCGTTTTATTCATGTCCGCCTACTTTTGTTCCTCCATTGCTTGTAGTATTTGCCGATATATTTTATTTACCCTTGTGGTCCTGTGAGGCCTTGTTGACTCTGGAACACAAAAGGTGGGATTTTGGGAATGTCCGCGAGTCCCGGACATAGAATTATCCTTCTAGGCTGGTTATGCTTGCTGAGTAGTTGTGGGCCTGTGCAGGGTCGATAGGTTGATTGTGAGCTGCTGGGCAGCTATTGTGTGTGATCATACCATTTCCATGCATATAAAGAGGTTTTATCCATGTTTTACTACGGTTTGGGCTTCGGGCCTACTGACACTATTTTCTAAACCTTGCATAGCCCCGGGGGCCCGTTTTTGATTGAAATAATTTGGAAATGGTTAGATTTAACTTGTGAATATTCTTGGGCAAGAAAGTAAAATTATGTTTTAAATCATCAGTTTTACGATTAACGCTAGACTCGGCTGGGCCGGGGTGCTAGTTGAGTTTTCTTGTTACTTGAGATGATTTTTAGCCTCGGTCGGACCGAGCACCTGAGATGACATTCTATTGTTTAGACCCGGTTATGCCCGGGCACCCTTGGAGGGTTTTTTTTGAGATATTTACCTACTACTTTAGTCCTGGACAGGATGCATATTCGAGACTGGGTCTCTATGTTGATACCGGGCTTGCTTCCGGACGACATGTTTTGATACTGAGTTTTAGTATGGGGTCTGGGACCTCCATGGACCTTGCCATCCGGGCCAGGGGCTGCGGGCTGCGTGTGCCGGAGGAAGGGTATACGGTGGAGTAGAGGTATACGGGCAGTGTCCTTCCATGGAACCTACCTGCTGGGCCGGATCGGCACCGGAGGAGGTACATACAGAGATACTATTTCACTTGAGACCTTCATGCATCATATCATTCATTGTTTGAGGCTCCACCCTTGTTTATTGTTTGTTGATTGTACGCTCCGGTAGTATGGGATGCTGGAGGGTTTGTTTTCACTTGTTTGTGTTACTCAGTTGTATGGGCGGCCGGGGGATTGTAGGTAGACTTTTGCTATTTGCTTACAGAATTGTTCCCTGTTACGGTTAAGTATGAAATTGGTTACTGCTAGACTGTTAGTTTCTGGATTTGAGATTGATATGATTAGTTGAGTTGGATTCATGTCTCTGAGCATGCCTATCATTACTCTTTCTCTCTTTTTCTTATACTTGAGGTTACCGGTATACCGTCCATTTTGTAAACATATTTTGTATACACTGTTATTGCAAGGACCCCAGGTGCGTTATTTCTTACTTTCACCTATGCCTATGGTGTGTATATTCTGCTTACTAGCCTCACATGTGGTTCTGTTGATTTCCCTCTGGGCTAGTTCCTGTGTACCTTTCGTTGATTTTTGTGACTGCTTGCTTCTATTCTATCTGTTGCGACACTTTTATCTTATATGTGCCCAGTCGGCCTATGATACCTACTGGGTACCTTATGCTTCGCATTTGGTGCTCACCCCTACCTCCTGCATCTTTGGGTGCAGATCCTAGCGTGGGCCATCGCCGTTAGATCATTGTGATTCGTGCTTGGAGATCTGTTGGGGACTACTTCAGACTGAGGGTGAGCTCTTGGCGATCGGAGCTTAACTTTAGTTTATATTTTGCTTCATGTACTCTATTACCCTTCAGAGACATCTGTATATATAGTTTTGGTTTATTTGCACCCCATGTATGTAGTTTGGCTCTATACTATGATACCAGGTCTTGGGGTTTGGTTTAGTTTCCGCATATGTATATATTTATAGTCCTTTTATCTGTTCTCTTCGTCTTGTTCTCTTATTTGTTAGATAGTAGCCCATTACTAACTTTTCTGGGCTACGGGGATTGGTTCACCTACCGGGGGTTGTAGGTGCCATCACGACCGAGAAATTGGGTCGTGACAGCTGTGGTGGACGGTCATGTTCAGCGAGATCTTCCCTCCAGACTTCTTTGGGTAAAGCTTGTTTCCAATGCGGTGAGCGTGGGAAATTTTCTAGGGATTTCCCCATGATCATACCTTCCAGTCAGCAGGGTCACCAGGTTTCATCTTCCATGGCTCTAATGCCACCGGCTAAAGGCAGTGTGCATGTATTAGGGCTGGTCCCCAGAAAGCGAGAGATAGTGCAGAGAGTGGTAAGGGTGGTCCCCATATGCTTAGAAGTTGCTATCAGCCGGGTGGTTAAGTTATCCGTCCAGATTTGACAAGCACTGTGCGTCAGAGCAGGGCTCATTTGGGTTGGTATAGTTGTGGAGTGGTTGGTAACTATTCTAGAGACTATCCCTGGTGAGGGATGGTTGATCCTTCAGCATTGACTACTCAGTCCAGTGATAGACATCATCAGTCTGATGCCCTTCTTGGTAGGTCAGAGGTAGAGGTTCCCGATATCGTTACTTCAGGTATGGATTTTAATACCATTAGCTAGTGTTTGCATTGTTCGCATTGCAATTTTATCTCTTTTTCGGGTATTTGTATATATGCCTATCTGTTTCTTATTTAGTTGTGTTACTACTTGAGTTGTAGTGTTTATGCATATGATTTCATGGTAGATTTATTCTTTTTAGTAGTGGATGGGGTGTGCTATCCTTGAGAGGTGACTACCCGGGGTTGTGACACGTGGGTAGGTCTTGATAGCCTCTTTTCCTGGTTGGTTTTATTTTTGATTTATTTGTGGTTCTAGGATTGGTTTGAGTTTTTGTCTTCTAGCGGTCTTGGGTATTTGTTGCCTAGGCTATTATCTAGTGTTTGCTAGAAGTCCTTCGGTTGGTGTGCTATGATATCGGTGGTTTTGTACCGAGGGAAGTTGTTTTGCCTTAAGGAGGATGTGTTGGTACAGTAAAGTAGATACTAGGTGGTTTTTGTTTTCCCGAGGGGTTTGAGTCGGCCCTTTTCGTTTGATTAGTTATAGAAATTGGCAGTATATGGGTTCCTTTTGTTGTTTTTCTCCTTGTCAAGTTGGGTATGAGTTATTTTCCATGTTTCCCCCAGTTCCAATTGGGTTAAGCTTGAACTGTACTATTGTTGTTGAGTTAGACATCAGCCTATCCTTTTATTACCTTATCAAGTGTTACCAGTAGAGGTATGTGAGCTAAGGGAATAGCTCCAGAGTCTTCTGAGAAAGAGTTTGTGGAGTTCACTGTATCCTTGAAAAGGGTTTAGTTTAGTTTGCAAAGGAGGGTGATGACTCCTTGTTTGTGCGTATGAGTTCTTAGTAACTAACTGAGCTGATGACTGATGGTTTTTTGCTTTGGTTTGTGTGTTGATGACTTGATTCGACGGACTACATATTGCAGTGGCATTTTCCATTGATGAATTCGAGGTAAGATTCCCTTTTAGTATGAGATCGAGGTAGTGGCCATTTCTAGTGCTACCTTTGGGGGCTTGTTAAATCAGAGGTGATCTCCTTGTTATGTTCTTTGGGTTACCCAAGTCTCAACAGCATTTACGGATTGGACAAATAAGATATTCAGAGCATAGTTGGCTCCACTTCCTATAGTGTTCACCGGCAGTGTATGGGTTTGACAGAGGCAGTGTTTGACAATGGGAGATGAGTTCCAAAATCGTGGGCTATCAGGCTACTTTAGATGGTTCATAAAAGTTTCTCTTGGGTTGTAGCATCCTTGTGCCAGAAAGCAGTGGGTGCAGACAACTTAGCTTCTCTACTTCAGTTTTGGAGTGGCTATTAGCCTTGGACATCCAGTCCTTGGCTAACCATTTGATTAGGCTAGAATTCCCAGATCCCAGCGGTGTTCTTGTCAGTACGAGGTCCATTTTACCTTAGTTGGACAGATTCAGTAGTGTTAGTTCGAGGGTCAGCGGTGGTGTATTATATGTGATCAAGTTGTGTGGGTTGGAGCCAGCAGGGATACTTTAGGTTCCGATGGTACTTGAGGTTGGTGGTTGCCTTTGTATTCTGAGAGTTTGAAGCTTGATTTGGTTGACTCTTTGAGATGTTATCTGTTGTATGGGATCCCACCGTTGGTTAGACTCGGCCAGTGTGGGCCAAGAGTTGGGCTGTTTGAAATGCTTCCAGAGGTGGTTGTTTGTATACTGGTTAAATAGGCTGAGTCGTATTGAGCTAGAGGGAGAGTAGAAGGATTATGAAGTTTTCTAAAGCTAGGTGGCGACCATGGACTCCATACATCCTTTCTTATGCCAAAAATGTGTTTTGACTTGATATTCGTGGCATGGTGGACTTCTTTCTGAGGTGAGGTTAGTAAGGTAATCTTAAATCCGAATGGTGTTCTAGTATTTAAAGTAGCAGTGGTATTTCTTAGAGTTGTGAGCTTAGTTGGTGGCTACGGACTTCGCGATAGGCTTACCACACTCCTTGTAGAGTTTGGGTTTTGGTGTGGGTCTTCTTGGGCAGGTTGCTATCACGACCCAAAACTGGGCCATGATGGCACCGGCATAACCCCCCAGTAGGCAAGCCAACCCAAACCAAGCGGAAGATGAATAAAGCAGTTTATATAAAGAAAGCGGAAGATATAAATATAAGAGAGATAGGGCCAATAACATATATAAATACCAATTGTACTAAATATATAAAAATGTCCCTAAAGTGACCAAGAGGACAAAATATACAAAGGAACCAATCCGGACCTGGTGTCACCGGTACAACAGCGTCTAAAGTACAGAATAGCTATACAACAGACTTTGTCTATCCAAAATACAAATATAGACAGAATTGATAGATGGATAGCATGTAAAGTCTCCAAGATGCCGAGATCTCACCGCGATTCGAACTGTAACAGGCCTCGAACGACAAGAGGATCAACAGGGGTGGCTCATACTAGGTGTTGCATCAGAATAAGATACAGAGTATAGTATGGGTACCAAAATAACGGGTACCCAGCAAGCATCATAGGCCAATCGAGCGCAAAAACATAATATATAGTATAAATTACAGGAAAGTAAGCTAAATACAGGGATCTACCTAAATCTAGTTATAAAATTGAAAAAGGACTAACCAAACCAACAAGAAGGAAATAATAACAAGTCAAACCAGATAACCGTCAATCCAAATACACTCCAGCCAATGTAATGCGATAGAAGATGTCGTGATGCATTAGTGCATAATAGTATAAACCCGGAATACTACATGGGGCGCCCAGAATACTGCATCGGACTATGCATATATATGTATGTATGTAAATAGAAAGTAAAAACTCGGAATAATGCATTAGAGGTCTGGAATACCGCATCGAACTATATATTTATAAATATATATATATAAGTAAAAAAGGGAAAAGGACCCGGGAACACCCCTCGGACCGGCATAAAGTAGTATTTTTCCTTTCCTTTCTAAAACCAGTAGTAAAACCCAAAATAATTCCTTTAAGGTCCAAAAATCACAGAAACCATAGTAAATCTTATGTTTGAAACCCAAACGTCAATAATCACCCTTTTCTGTACCGACTGGCATGCGAATGCAGTATGAGCATGTAAATTTTCACGTTCAAAAAATGTAGAACATAACAAGGTAAAACAAGGAAAAACACCCTCTAATCAAGAGAACTGACCTGGGAGCTCTGTCGAAATCTAAGCTAGAGCCTCGGGCCCACAGTTACACATACAATCGACAAATAAGTCAAAAATAATGGAACATAACTACGAAAACAACAACAATCTTCTACTCTACATGTAAAACCTCCTAAAAGCATACTAAGAATTCCATGCAATGCTAAAAAAGAACTACGAGCGCTTAAACTAAGGATGACAGGAATAATCCTAATCTATTATCTGAAATGACCAATTTATTACAAGTTACAGGATTTAAGCCTATTTCTATCTAAAGTCCAACCTAACATTTTAGTAAAATATGTCATATAAAATCTAACTAACTCAGTCTAGAAAATTAAATCGTAACCTACCTCGGGGCCAAATCGCAACCACAAACTGTCGCTCGTGAGCCTTCCCCTTCCTAACAGCCTCAGAAAGCTTCCACGCTATCAAGGACATAATCCAAGCTTCATACTCTACAACAATTCGAGCTAGAAGTTAGGTAAAAAAAATGACCCTCGGGGTCCGCACAACAAAACTAGAAACAAAAATCACAATTACGTCTGCAATGGGTCAAGGAACCAATGCCTAAAAGTTGAGCGCGAATGGGACTCGTTTCAGAGCCCAAAACAGCCTCAAAGTCCTACTAGTTCAAAAAAATTACCAAAGGTAAACTAACAGAAACATAACGGAATTAAGGAGAATTATACAATGGAAAAGAGAAGAGGGATCAGAGGGGACTTACCAGACAAAGAAAAATAAGTAACTAGCTTTGGAATCGTAGCTTAGGAGCTTATCAATGGAGACTGTTCATAATTGTGGATGAGGAAATGAAGTTGGAAGCATTAATAGGTGCCAGGGGTCCTTCATCACGGTCGTGAGGGATCCCACGTGATAGCGAGGAAGCGCTGGCCATACAATCACGGTAACGATGGTCCAGCCATGTGATCACGTAGAACAAGTTCGACCAGGTCCCATCCTACTTCATCGCAGTCGCGGGGAGCAATGCATGCGATTGCGATAGCCAGGAAGCTAGACCATCATGAATGCGATGGCCACCTCACGGTTGCGATGACCAAACTGGTCTGCAACACACAACAACAACCAATAATTTTCCAAGGCTAAAAAGTAACCCGATGGACACTCGGGATTCATTCGGAACCCCGTGAACACAAACTATCAATGCTACCCTACTAGAAACAGCATTCTGGACTCCACAGAATTGATCAAACTCCCAACGGAGATTGTTTTAATGAAAAGTGGGCCCCATGCCCAATAACCAACTCGGAACTCAATACCCCAAAACAAGTCAAGAAGCTTAAGGACCCAATCCAAAGGTCCGTCTAGCCCAAAGTTGTCTGGAGCTAACAACACTGACAAAATTTTCATTCGAGGTTTTCTCAGAATGTTGACCAAAGTCAACCCCACAAGCCAAACTGGCCTGAAAACATAGAATCTAACACAAAACCAAACCGGAAGCTCCTAGACCCTGACTAAGGTTCCCACTACAAAAAAATCCCTATTTCAGAGCTAATGAAACTGTCAGAATTCAATTCTGAGCATGTTTAACAAGAAAGTTGACCGAAGTCACAGATTTCCTAAGTTCAAGTTCTAAAATAGGAAAATAGCCATAATGACCTAACGAACGGCCTGGGCACCGAATTGTTAGTCCCAGCAAATCATGAATCACCTGTAGATGTTAAGGGAAAGCTTGAAACGTGAAAAAAGCACAAAAAATAGAAAATAACCTGGGTCATTACAACATCCACTACTAAAAGGACTTTCATACTAGAAAGTTAGAGAAAGAATAGTACCTGAAGACTTGAAAAGATGAGGATTGTAGGTCCGCATGTCAGTCTCAGTCTCCCAAGTATCCTCTTCAACAGGATGATGCTACCACTGAACCTTATCTGATGGAATCTCCTTTGACCTCAACTTCCAAACTTGCCTATCCAAAATAGCAACAGGCTCCTCCTCAAAAGCCAAAGACTTATCCAACTGAACCGAATCCCACTGAAGCACGTGAGACTCATCTGAAATATACTGATGCAGCATAGAGACATGAAAAACTGGGTGAACACTTGAAAAATAAGGAGGCAAGGCCAACTCATAAGAAACCTCCCTAATGTGATGAAGGATCTCAAATGTCCCAACAAACATTGGACTGAGCTTACCCTTCCTCCCGAACCTCATCACGCCCTTCATGGGCGACACTCGAAGGAACACACTGTCACCAACCATGAACTCTAGATCTCAAAATCTCGGATCATCATAACTCTTTTGCCTACTCTAGGCAGTGCGAAGTCTCTCTTGAATGACCTAAGCTCTATCCATAGAATCACAAAGCAATTCAGTACACTTACGACCTAACCTCGAAAGCATCAAGCCAACCCATTGGAGATCTGCACCGCCTACCATACAATGCCTCAAACTGAGCCATCTGAATGCTGGAATGATAACTATTAATATATGCAAAATCTACTAACGCTAAGCACTGGTCCAACTGAACCCCGAAGTCAATAACACAGGTCCGCAACATATCCTCCAGAACCTGAATAGTACACTCTAGTTGACCATCAGTCTGCGAATGAAAAGCGGTGCTAAGGTCAACTCTAGTACCCAACTTTCTCTGAATGGACCTCCAAAAGTTCAAAGTGAACTGAGTACCATGGTCAGAAATGATGGAAATTGGAACACCATGCAAACGGACAACCTCACGAATGTAGAACTGAGCCAACCTCTTGGAACTGTAGGAAGTCAGAACCGGCAGAAAGTGAGCATACTTTGTCAACCTATCCACTATTACACAAATAGCATTAAATCTCTGCAAAGTACATTGTAAACTAACTACAAAGTCCATAGCTCTCCGCTCCCATTTCCACTCCAAAATGGGTACCCTTTGAGTCGACCCACCTTGCCTCAAGTGCTAAAACTTCACCTGCTGATAGTTCAAGCACCTAGACACGAAAGCTGAAATATCCTTCTTCATCCCATACCACCAGTAGTGCTGCCTCAAGTCATTATACATCTTAGCTGCCCTGGGATGAATGGAATATCTAGAACAATGAGCCTCCCTCAAGATCAGTCTAACCAAGTCACCAACTCTAGGAATGTAGATACGACCCTCCATCCTAAAAACACCCTCTGAATCCAAGGTCACCTTCCTAGCCTCACTGCTCAACACCTTATGATGAATGATCCTCAATCTTGCATCATCAAACTGTTGTGCCCAAATCTGCTCCAACAAGGAAGATCTAGCCTTAACATAAGCAAGAATACGGCTTGGCTAAAAAATATCTAGTCTATCTAACCTGTTAGCCAAGGACTGGATGTCCCAAGCTAAAGGTCACTCCTCGGTCGCTAAGAAATCCAAGCTACCCATTCTTACTTCCTTCCAACTTAAGACATCTTCTATCATATTTGCCTTGCCCAGATGATAAATAATAAAGATGTCATAGTCCTTCAGTAACTATAACCACCTACGCTGCCTCAAATTTAGATCCTTCTGGCTGAAAATGTTCTGAAGACTACGATGGTCAGTGAAGATCTCACAACGCATGCCATAAAGATAATGACTTCAAATCTTCAATGTGAAGACTACTGCTACTAACTCCAACCCATATGTGAGGTAGTTCCTCTCGTGAACCTTCAAATGTCTGGAAGCATAAGTAATAACTTGGACCTGCTGCATCAACATATAACCCAAACCAATACCTGAAGCATCACAATACACGATAAACCCCTGGCCCTCAACCAGAAGGGTAAGAATCAGTGTTGAAGTCAACAAGGTCTTGAGCTTCAAAAAGCTTGCCTCACACTCATCTGACCACTAAAGGAAACATTCTTCTGAGTTAATCTAGTCAATGAAGCTGTTATAGAAGAAAACCCCTCCACAAACTGTCTGTAGTAACCTGCCAAGCCGATGAAACTACAAACATCGGTAGAAGAAGTAGGCCTAGCCCAATCACGATTTGCTGCAATCTTTGCTGAATCCACCATAATCCCATCCATTGACACCACGAGCCCTAGGAATGCCATAGACTCAAGCCAAAACTCACACTTTGTGAATTTGGCATATAACTGATGGTCTCGCAAGGTCTGAAGTACAACTCTTAGATTTTGATAATGCTCCTCTTTACTTCCCTTTACTCCTCAAATATATCAGAATGTCATCGATAAACACAATCACAAATGAGTCCAAGTAAGGGATGTCACAAATGGGGTTTTGAATAAAATGACCTTTTGATTTTTCATTTTTTTTTGTTTTCATATTGAAAAAGTAATAAGAATGAGAGGTGTTAAGCTTTTTATCATTCTGGCGTCGAGATATTTTTCCGCAGGACCTCCCCTACAGTATCATCACCGAAGTAGAGTTTAACCACAAAGTTCGGGATGGATTGGTGTGGTTCCTCTACACCTAGGACACCATAATATCGAACCATGAACGAAGAAGGGCATGAGAGAAAAGCATATTGGCTAGTGATTAGGAACCCAAAAGACATGACTAGGAACTCATAGTGGTCGTATCGAGTCCTAAATGCAGTCTTTGGGATGTCTGCAGCCCTGATCCTCAAATGGTGATAGCCAGACCGCAAGTCAATCCTATAGAACACCACTGCCCTCTGTAGCTGGTCAAACAAATCATCAATACATGGCATTGGATATCTGTTCTTCATTGTTACGTTATTAAACTATCGGTAGTCAATACACATACCCATGGACTCGTTCTTCTTCTTCACATACAAAATTAGTGCACCCCACAAAGACACACTAGGCCTGATGAACCCTCTACTCAACAGATCTTGGAGCTGATCCTTAAGCCCCCTCAACTCAGCTGGTGTCATCTGATATGAGAGATTATAAATAGGCTGAGTGCCCGGCTCAATATCAATACCAAAGTCAATGTCACGATCAGGAGAAATACTTGGAAGATCAAAAAGGAACACATCTGAATACTCACAAATCATAGAAACTGACTCAAGAGAAGGTGTGGTGGCACTAGTATCAGGGACATACGCAAGATAGGCTAAGCACCCCTTCCAAACCAAGCGTTAGGCACTCAGGAAAGACATAATTCCCCTCGGTATGTGGCTATCGGCACCCTTCTATACAATAGGAGGGATACCAGGTATCCGTAGAGTAACAGTCTTAGAAAAGCAATCTAGGACCGCATAATAAGGAGACAGCCAATTCATGCCTAAGATCATGTCGAAATCAACCATATCAAGCATAACCAAGTCTACCCATGTGTCATACCGCAGGATATTCACCACACAAGCCTAATACACCTGATCTACTACTAAAAAATCTCCTACTGGGTAGATACACGCAAGGCCGCATGCAATGACTCCCAAGCAGACTCCAAACGTGTAGCATAATAAGCAGACACATAGGAGAAGGTAGACCCCAGATCAAACAAAATAGAAGCAGACTGATGGCAAATAAAGATCGTACATGTGATAACAGTATCTGAAGCTTTAGCCTCGGTCTGGCCTAAAACTGTATACATGTGGCTCGACCACCACGACCACCTGATCTATCAGACTGAGGACCACCTCTAGTACCCTGGGGACCACCCCTACTACCCTGTGCACCGCCTCTAGAAGGAAGTGCTGGAGCCCTAGGGGCCTGAACCAACTGATCCTTCCGTCTAGGGTGCTGCGCTGATGGACACTCTCTAGCAAATTGGTCTATCTCACTACACTCATTACAACCCCAGCCCAACATACTCCATTGTGAAGACCCTGCTAGATCAAAATTACTACGTCGACCTGGGGAACCTGAATGATCACCTTGTGGAAATAACATTCTGGCTACTCTGACCCTCAGTGATTTGTAGTGCTTCCTGAACAAGCTGGCTCGGCTGGAAATGCTGCTGATGCTGATTCCTACCAAAGAGGCCTCTACCACGGGCCTGAGAAATATTAAAACTGCCCTGATAGCGTGGCCTCATATCGCTGCCCCTTGGGCCTTGCAAAGTATGCCCTCAATAGTGTAGGCATGATCTACTACCTCTATAAAGGACTAACCTAATGCCACTATACCCTCTATGGCCAATCTGAGCTGTAGAGTCAATCCTCGAACAAAGTGATACACCCTCTCATGCTCGGTGGGAAGAATCATAGTGGTGTGCCTAGCCAACTAGTAGGAGTGAATCTCATACTCAGAAATAGTCAGGGAGCCCTGCTCCAACCCATAGAACTGATCGATCAACCGCTCTCTCATGCTATGAGGTACATACTTCTCTAGAAATGTTGCGGAGAACTGGGACCATGTAAGCGGAGGTGAACCGGCTCTCCTGCAAGCTATATATGACCTCCACCATTGTTTTGCTGGACTATACATCTTAAATGTAGTGTAATATGATCCATGCGACTCAACTAACCCCAAATTATACAATATCTCTTGGTATCTAGTGAGAAACTCGTGCGCATCCTCCCTGGAGGCACCTAAAAACCTCGGAGGACCCAATTCAGAAACCTACCAAGCATCTTCTTCTCCTTAAAATACATAATGGGCCCAGCTAGAAGAGGTGGAATAACTGCAGGGACTGGAAATACCTCTAATCTAAGTGCTGCAGTAGCAGGATATGCTCCTGAACCTTTAGCCGCTGCCTGGGCTAAAGTTTGAGCCTCATATCTACCCTGAGAGCCAATCGGAGTAGCTGGTGAAGCTACGGGTGGAGTCATATCCTCGAAAAACCCAAGTAACCGAACCAAGGTGTCCTGTAGCACTGGAGTAGACAAAAAACCTGCAAGATGCTGGGCTAGCCCCACTCCCTCCAGCTCATACTGAACCTTCTCAACCCTGAGCTCATGCTCTGGTGATGGTATTCTAGCTTGTGCCTGAGCTGGCACTGCAGCCCATCCTCTACCTCGACCTCTAGGTCAATCTCTACCATGTCCCCTAGCTGGGGATCTTACTACAGGTGTAGAGGCGTCGTCCTCACCCACTGTTGATCTCGTCCGAACCATCTGAGAAAGAGTGAAACAAAGATACTTAGAAGTTTATCAAGTCAAGAAAGCACGATAAAGAATCAAACAAGATGGAATCTATCCTAGGAATGTCCTATATCCTTTTGCAGATTACATACGAACATCATTGTACTAATACACAATACTCTACTAGACACTTTTCTCTTGTACTGGCGAGACCAGTTGTCACGACCCAATTTCTCGGTCATGATGGCACCTACAACTCCCCAGTAGGTGAACCAATTCCCGTAGCCCAGGACAGTTAGTAATGGGCTACTATCTAACAAATAAGCGGGAGGGTAGTCTAATAAGCAAAAGTAAGGGAACAAGATGAAGAGAATAGATAACAGGAATATATATATACATATGCGGAAACTAAACCAAACCCCAAGACCTAGTATCATAGTATGGAGCCAAAACTACATACATGGAGTGCAAACGATCCAAAACAATATATACAGATGTCTGTGAATGGTAATAGAGCGCATAAAGAAAAAGATAAAGTAGAGCTAAGCTCCGATCGCCAAGAGCTCACCCTCAGTCTGAAGTAATCCCCAACAGATCTCCAAGCACGACTTACAGCGATCTAACGGCGATGGCCCATGCTAGAATTTGCACCCAAAGATGCAAGGGGTAGGGTGAGCACCAAATGCGAAGCATAAGGTACCCAGTAGGTATCATAGGCCGACTGGGCACATATAAGATAAAAGCGTAGTAACAGACAGAACATAAGCAAGTAGTCACAGAAATCAATGAAAGGGTACACAAGAACTAGCCCAGAGGGAAGTCAACAGAACCACATGTGAGGCCAGCAAGCAAAATATATACACCATAGGCACAAGTGAAAGTAAGAAACAACGCACCTGGGGTCCTTGCAATAACAGTGTATACATAATAAGTTTACGAAATAGACGGTATACCGATAACCTCAAGTGGAAGAAGAAGAGAGAAAGAGTAATGATAGGCATGCTTAGAGACATGAATCAAGCCCAACTAATCATATCAATCTCAAATCCAGCATCTAACAGCCTAGAAGTAACCAATTTCATAATTAACCGTAACAGGGAACAATACTACAAGTAAATAGCAAGAGTCTACCTACAGTCCCCCGGCCGCCCATACAACCGAGGAACACAAACAAGTGAAAACAAACCCTCCTGCATCCCATACTACCGGAGCGTACAATCAACACACAACAAACAAGGGTGGAGCCTCAAACAATGAATGATATGATGAATGAAGATCTCAAGTGAAATGGTATCCCTGTATGTACCTCCTCCGGTGTCGATCCGGCCCAGCAGGTAGGTTCCATGGAAGGACACTGCCCGTATACCTCTACTCTACCGTATACCCTTCCTCCGGCACACGCAGCCCGCAGCCCCAGGCCTGGATGGCAAGGTCCATGGAGGTCCCTGACCCCATACTAAAACTCAGTATCAAAACATGTCGTCTGAAAGCAAGTCTGGGTTCAAGATAGAGACCCAGTCTCTAATATGCATGCCCAGACCCTGTCCAGGACTAAAGTAGTAGGAAAATATCCCAAAAACCCCTCCAAGGGTGCCCGGCGTAACCGGGTCTAAACAGTAGAAAGTCATCTCGGATGCTCAGTCCGACCGAGGCTAAAATTATCTCAGATAGCAAGAAAACTCAACTAGCACCCCGGCCCTGCCGAGTATAGCGTTAATCGTAATATAAATCATAATTTTACCTTCATTTACCCAAGAATATTCACAAGTTAAATCAAACCATTTTCAATTCATTTTAATCAAAAACGCCCCCCCGGGGCCATGCAAGGTTTAAAAAATAGTGTCAGTAGGCCCGAAGCCCAAACCATAGTAAAACATGGATAAAACCTCTTTATATGCATGGAAGTGGTCTGATCACACACAATAGCTTCCCAGCAGCTCACAATCAACCTATCGACCCTGCACAGGCCCACAACTACTCAACAAGCATAACCAGCCTAGAAGGATAATTCTATGCCCGGGACTTGTGAACATTCCCAAAATCCCACCTTCTATGTTCCAGAGTCAACAAGGCCTCACAGGACCACAAGGGTAAATGAAATATATCGGCAAGTACTACAAACATCGGAGGAACTAAAGTAGGCGGACATGAATAAAGCGGTCGAGGTCTGTGGTACCGACCTAATAAACCCAACTCAAGGATGCCCACTGATACAATTTTATCCTATATATGCGGAGTCTAGGGAAAACAAACCGTAACCTACCTGTCGTCCGATGACAAGCTTGAACCTCTCCAAAAAAGCTCCAATACCAAATCAAACTCGAACTCGGGCTTGAATAACTTGACGTAGATAATTGATTTGCTTTGATGATTACATAAATTGTCAAGATACTTTCCCACAAAACTTTCCTTCGACGTGCAATATATATATAAGAACTGGCTATACTACACTAAAGGTGGCTGAAAATTTGTTAATGAAGAGTCTGTATAGATGTATAATGTAATGAAGGTGTTTACCAAAAGTCAAGCATAAGTAATAACTTTAAGAAATTGGATAGATGCTACAGGTGTGACTATATTATAAATGTTAGAAATGACTATGCATTAACCCAACTTTTTGTCCACCTCCCTTCCTTCCACGTGGAGTGGAGGTGGAAACTCTAATAAAATATTGATATCCTACTATGCACGCAATCGGGTATTGTATAGGTTCGTCATAAAATAAATATAGCTTTTTAAATATATCATAATTAATAGAAAATCATTCCAAATGAAACCTAATATATTATAATAATAATTTCCAACATAACTAAGTCTACTATCTCCGTTAAAATACTAATAAATTATAAGACTCTTGTAAAATAGATACATACACGAATATCTCGTAACAAAAGTATTTTAGGAAGGCAACAAAAATATAACTTTCTACCACGTTCAACTTTTAAATTAAATATTTTCAAGTACGCACGATTTTGATACTCAAGAACTCTCTTGGAACCCTCCCTTATGTTTTCTCACTGTTTCAGAACTGAAATGGCATTTTAAAACGTGAAGTTAAGGCTTTAAATCGATTTTGACCCGACCCGATTCGCGACCCAGTTTCTGCCAGACAGTCTGCGGTAAAAAAATCATAACTTTTTACTCCAAGATCAGTTGGACGTGAGGTTTTGTGCGTTCAAAACTAGACTCGTAGACCTTCGATTTAGTATTTCGTGGGACTTCTAACTCTTTATATATTGAGATAAAAGCTCTGAGACATTTTACTCAAAGTTCAGAAAATTTATTAAAGAAACTTACGATTACTTTTGCCGACTTGCTTGACATCAAAACTTGTCACATGACCAAACAAATGGCCCCGGCACCGAACTACCGGTCCCGACTAGCCTGAAATGACTTGGGGCCACTACAAACAAGCTCTAACGGTACAAGAAAAATGTATACGTGGAAATAACCAGAAGGGTCATTACATCATCCACTACTAAAAAGGACTTTCGTCCTCGAAAGTCAAGGTCAAGGGGGTACCTGAAGGCTCAACCATCTGCGGATACTGAGCCCGCATATCTCTCTCGGTCTCCCAGGTAGCCTCCTTGATTGGATGGTGCCTCCACTGAACCTTAACAACCGGGATCTCTCGAGACCTCAATCTCCTGACATCTCTGGCCAAAATAGTCGTCGGCTCCTCAACAAAGGCTAAACCCTCACCCAACTGAACTGAATCCCACTGCAACACATGAGGCTCATCTGGGACATACCAACGCAACATCAAAACATAAAATATAGGATGTATATCTGAAAACATCGGAGGCAAGGCTAGCTGATAGGCAATGCTACCAACCCTCTGAAGAATCTCAAACGGCCCAATGTACCTGGGGCTAAGCTTGCCCCACCTACCAAACCTCATCACGCCCTTCATGGTCGATAGACGGAGAAATATCAAGTCACCGACAATAAACTCCAAGGCACGAAGCCTACGATTAGCATAACTCTTCTGCCTGCTCTGAGCTGCCCGAAGTCTGTCCTGAATCGCTCGAACCTGATCTAAGGAATCTCGAAGCAAATCTGTGCTCTGTGGCCTAGAACTAAAACCATCAAACCAACCTACCGGTGATCTGCAACGCCTGCCATACAAAGCCTCAAAAGGTGCCATGCTGATACTCGAATGGAAGTTGTTATTATAAGCAAACTCTGCCAAGGGAACAAACTGATCCCAAGAACCTCCAAAGTCAAGAAAACAGGCCCGAAGCATGTCCTCCAGAATCTGAATGGTCCTCTCGGACTGGCCATCTGTC